>CM031244.1:297921239-298413739 GCA_018340775.1 Taxus wallichiana var. yunnanensis | reverse complement strand
GGTGCCATTTTTAAATTGGGAATGGGTGATTAGGAGAAAAATGGAAAAATGTATATGATGGAAAATTTAGAGAGCAATTGTTTTCCCAAATATAGTCAAAATGTAAACCGGGTAAAGATTTAGGTGAGTTCGGGAAAATTTTAAATTTTGGATTCATTAGGTTAAGTTTTTAATTAAATGATAAGAATGTACACTGAAATAGATGTCGAGGCCATCATAGGATTACCAATCATAATAGAGATGATGGTGTAAGGGAAGTAAATCATCTCAAGGGTCGATGGCATTTAGCCATAAAGGCCAATGTAGTGTAAAAATTTGAAACTTTGATGATTTGTGATGTATGGTTTTGAAAATGAATTTGAATTGGGATTGATGGGTACTTGTTGGCTGATATTTTGTAGGTACCATGGAGGATTTGATTGTGGATATTATTATATGTGACATGGTTACCAACGTTGTTATGTGGGTTATCTACGATGAAATTGTACTGATTACTCAACCTCTATTTTGGAGGCATTATGTAGATGGTACATATCCTATCAGTATCCAAGTTTGATACAATTTTTGTGGGCCATTGGGATTTTAGTTCAAACACCTTGAATCGAGCTCTGGAAGACAAATGATAGAGGTTATAATGATAGTATAAGATGTTCATGTGATTATGTGGCTACCTATTTAGGGAGTATACATGTTTTTGACGTTCAATGAGGACTACAAAGAAGAGGGTATTAACATGGTGGGCCATAGGTAGTGAGGAGTATCATCCAGTCTCTTTGATTTTCCATTTGAGTTCTATATTTTTGTGTATATTTTAGATATCTTAAAGGCTATCATTGACATGGTTGTGGAATATATTTTTTTCTAAAAGGAAAATGGAGTAGTATTTTTATTTGTATTAGTAGAATGTAGGAATATACTAGAGGTTGGGATACAATCTAGTTTGGGGATAACCACATGGGTACAACTATTGTATGATTTATATAGGATTTGGATTAGACAACGAGGCGATAAGGCCCATCATACTATTGTTAGCATATATAAATGAGTGGTTTCCGATGTATAGACCTATAAGGACACCACTATATGTAATGATGGATCCCCTAAGGATCCTATAGTGGGAGATAGGTCTAAAAATTATTCTAATAATGGGATATATATTTGATGCAAGTGAGACAAGATCGGGTAGTGTGGGAGTTGTGACGGATGAAAATTGACACACGACCTTTAACCGCACTCGAATCCCCGAGGTCGTGCCAAGGTATCCGATGTGGAAATGTGGATGGCTAACTATAGGAGAATCAGTGACTAAGATCTGGTAGTGTGAATTCCTAGTAGCTAAATCGAAAAAGGGAGATTTAGTGGCTATGAACGGTACCGTAAATTACCTATGGCTTGATTAAACCTAGGTGTTAAACTACATTGAAGTGTATATTTTAACCAAGATGAATTTTGAAAATCTAATCTACTTGCTTGAAGGGAAACTAATTAAATAAATCAACTAAACTAAACTATTACAAACAAAGACAACAAATTGCTTCTATTCTAAATAATTAAAGTTATTTCTACACTAAAACTAAACAAGTAAATAAATCGGTGTTGTTATTCACTTGTCTTTGAGTGCATGTAGTCTATTTTAATTAAATGAAAGCTTCTTTTTAAACTATAGATGCAAATCTAACCCTTTACTTTGCCTCAGAAGCACGAGAATAAATCAGAGCTTCTCAGAAGATTTTCTTCCCCGTAACTTCCCCAACAAGAGTAAAGAAGACGTTTATGGAGGATTTCCTATATGAATTGATCTACTGTAACTATTAAATGATTGTAACAATGGAAATGCATATTTTCTACTCTATTTGATATAAATGTATTCATATGATTCATAAATAACAATGTAAAGAATTGAAGAAACCAATATCAAATCCAACCTGGAAGCATAGAGTAATGGAAAATCTAGTTGTTTTTTTCTTTGTCCCCTCAGCTTGTATTTTCTTTCTCCTATGTTCACGTGAGTCCAAGGGATTGGGAATGAAAGTAAATTAGCGGTGAGAAGGTCTTTAGAAATGTTATCTTGATGACAACGTGGCGGGAATGTAGGTGGAAGAGAGATAATAAGTGAATAGAGCTTGGCTATGCAATTTCCAGCAAGAATGTGGCAACTCAACAATGCAAGAATACACAAATATGACCTCCAGCCATTTTCTTGAATACAAACATTGTATTTATAGGAATTTGGTTGGGCAATGGTTGAAGCCACTTGATAGCCAAAGGGTGACATAACAACAATGAAGGGGGAGTTCAAACTATTAATAAACATCAATCACAAATTAGAAGTAAAGAAGAGCATGCCACAAGGTAGTTGGGCTTTGGAATCATCTAAAACATGGGCAAGAAACACGTTTTAAAATGGGAGTTAAGTGAGAGAATCTCATGTCAAAATGTGAGTGAAATTTTTGGAAAATTTGCACAGGACCGCCACCCAGAGTAGAGTGGCGATTACAAGTCCACCGCCTTGCACTGGGCAGTGGTTACAAAACTGCCACCCTTTCTAGGTGGTTGTTACAAATCTGTCACCCATGAAGGGTGGTGGTTTTGGCACTAAAGGTGAAAAATAAAGGAAAAAGTAGCAGGAAGCTGGAATAAAGCATACAGGGGCTAAATAAGACATACTAGGCTATAAATATGAACTGGGAGTGGGATTAGGAGCTTGAACACCTTCAAAAGACATGAATCATCATTGGGGACCTTTTTGTAACCATTTCTGACAATGTAGCACGTGTAAAATTGGGTGCGTACATATTTCCCCCTAGAGAAGCACTTTAGCCATGAAGAGGCATAAAACGTAGAGTCTGAGTATGGCGTTCTCGAAATGGGGAGTTAGAAGCTATACTTGACACACCCTGTGCTTTGAAATGTCACCATCCAAGCTCCTAATACCTACAAGATGAAAAGAAATCTCAATTGCAAGATAGATAAAATATCAAAAAATAAATGCTAAATTAAAATGACAAGAGGACTTACCATTTGTGTGGGGGTAGGAATATACTGCGCCAACGCTCCAACCATGCGGTCACACACACTCAAAACAGAGTTAAAATAAACATATATATATATATATATATATATATATAAATACAACTCATTTTCCAAATCATTTGCACATATCCAATTGTTTCCATGATTTTTGAGCTCTAGGCCCACAGTGACCATTTTCGATGAGAGTGTAGTCAAAATGACTAGTGCGAGATCATGATCATGCCTCCATGAACTAAGAAACTTAGCCACGCAGAAAAAGGTTAGTTTTTCTCAACTTTTCATTTTAAAACCTAAATTGTAAAAAGTGAAAAATATTTGTCTAGGGGGATTATTTTTGAAATTTCTTGTCTAGAAGTGATCCTTAGGGGGCACATGGGGTAGTCTTTCATTTTAGTTAAAATGGTATTTTTTTTACATTTTTTGGAGTTTTTAGGGCTTAAAGGATGACCCATCGTCGATTTTTGATAGGACCACCTGCCTTATGTAGTGGTGATTATAGGATCACCGCCTACTTTGGGTGATGGCAATATATAATCACCGCCACCTCACAAGGTGGTGCTTACAAAATCGCCACCCTGCACAAGGTGGCGGTTTTGGAATTTTTTTGGACAATGAGAGCTAATTTAGCATACTTAGACTATTTTTTTGAATTTTGTTTTATTTTGCTATGTTTTTGATGAGCTTTCCTATGTTACTGACTCACTCTTTTGTTGTTTTATGAATGTAGAAGGAGGAATATGTCTCATTGGAGTAGAGAGAGAGAGAGTGTGTGGCTAGCTATGCGATACTCGACTAGTAGTTGACACAAGTCGAGATAGACATACTACACTAGGTAGGGATTTGGAGGATTGCATGGGTGTCTCACATCGCACCTCCCAATCAGATTTTGTGTGACTTATTCTCTTATTGGGATGCGTAGAACAGAACACTTTCCAGTTACTAGGGGTTAGGGGAGAGTGGACTATCACTCTTGAGGATGTATACAGGATACTTGGTGTCTCGATACTTTCGACGCTTGACACTTGAAACATCAAGTTATACAGACATGGCCAAACTTTGGGCCACATACTTAGGAGATGATGGGGTGTCACATAGCACCAAACAGGGTATGACTTCTTTTTTTCCCTCTCACTCCTATCCCTACACTCTGTAAGGCCATCATAGGTATCTTGGCCTCGCGGTTGATTAGGGATAAGGGGGACAAGTTACTATATGTTAGGCCCCATAGTGATGTAAATTTAGCAAGATACAGATGCACATATGCTGGGAGTAGATATACTTGGCACCACCTATCATGATCTCTATCAGTAGTTAGATTACAGGGTCAGTCACTTAGCCACCCCACTCTTGTGATGAGTTGGGTGTATGAGAGGTTTATCCCCTATTAGAGGGGAGTACCATTATAGTATAGGATCTAGGGGTCTTTGGGGTCACGTGATGGATGGGGATGTTAGTACTTAGGGTGTCACACTCAGCTAGTGGCCACTCTTACTATAGATGACTTGGTTGCTATGCCCTATCAGGACATGGCTGGATTATGGGGGAGGATGGGAACACCGTGGTTTCTTGTGCTACCACTACCTAGTTAGTTAGATTGATATTAGATAGGGATGAGACCCACCCCTTTGTAGAGTTCCTTAATATTTTGGACTACATACATTAATCCTCTTCCTCATGTGCCAATGGTGTATAGGAGTATTAGGGAGACTCGGGTTGGCCCTATGGGTGATCACGGTTGGAAAATTGTGACCCCAGGAGTCCCCATTATAGTGAGACGAGTTATCTGTGCCCATAGAGTAGCTAGACCAACACTACTTCTCTTAATCAAGCTCAGTACACCCACACATCGGGGAGGAGGAGGATGCTCCTATTAAGATATACTCAGAGACAAAGGGAGAGACGAGAGATGAGACAAATGAGGTAGTAGGAGAGGAGGTAGGGGTGGGCCTATGGAGAGAGAGAGATGATGATGAGGAGGACAATGACACTGAGTGACATGACACTCATGAGATATTCAGGGCTGAGAGGGATGAGGAAAATGCTGAGATGGAGACTCTAGTCTCTGAGGACCCACTTCTATGTGATGGAAAAGGAGATGAGGAGTCTGTAGTGGGACAATGCATCACCTCGGGAGGAGGAGAGGCACACGAGCCCCCGCAGTAGCCATACCATCTGCACGAAAGACCCTACATGGGTGCCTGGAGATCCGAGTAAGTGTTTTAATCTTCTCTTGGTTTTGTTGGTTTAGAAATGTTAATCACTATGTGTTGACTTATATATATACATATACATATATACATATACATATACATATATATACATATACATATATACTATACTCTTACATATTAGAAATGTTAATCATATATACATATACATATCATATATACATTATACTATATATATATATATATATTATATATAGATTTTGTAGTTTTCTAACTCGTCATTGCTTCTTTGTTTTGTAGCAAATGTTGATAGGAGTGGCGAGATCTTATTCATCGGGTCTACGTTGATACCCTGTTACTCCCTATGGGGAAGACTAGAGTAGAGCTTTTGGAGGATGTGGGATAGCCTTTGCAGGATGGCCACCACACCGACATGTTTTGCACCCTCTCTCGGAAGGTGATGGAGACTATTTTGGATCTAAAGACGAGGGTCACAAGGTTCGAGGCAGAGAGAGAGAGAGGAGGTGGAGCCTCTGCGGTGAGACCACATCTAGTGTTCGTAGTCATGGCCACTCACATCACTCAGTACATTCATGAAGTCATAGCCATGCAGTAGGAGCCCTAGAGTCAGGCGTGCACCTTTTCAGGGATCCCATAGGGACGGATAGGCTATTGAGCCATTATTTCTTTGCATTATTACCATTTATGAGGAAAATATGTATTTAAATTTAATTTCATGATCATTGTGAGCATTTTGACCATGCCTAGTGTGTGATGGCATTGTATTTAAACTTATTCCATGATATATATAGATGATTCTTTTTGGTTTAGTTATTCCTTGTATAGAGTTGACTTCTCTTCATGGCTTGATTCACATATGTACTCTAGATGTTTAGAATTTCTGATTTTGTATGCTTTTCAGAATGTATGCAATGGATATGAATGCTAACAGAATGATTTCTTTTTGATATTTTGTAATGCTGATTTTGACATGATTATGCTTTGACACATTGTAATGTTGAACTATAGTTTTTCAAGCAATATTTGGTACTTTTACTTTTATATTGAAATATGTGATGAATAATGAAATGATGACAAAATGAATTCACTCCACTCCTAATCCCACACAACCAGTAAGATGTGAGGGCTTAACACTTAGAGATATAGGAGGGACACAAATTGTATGGTTTGGATAGAAGTGGAAATGGTGAGAGAAAGACTATATTTTGACATAAATCCAATTAGGAGCCTACAACTCAACTCTGATTATAGTTTACTATAAAACCTAGAATGTGATTGCTTGTAAGTTTATCTAGACTTAGATCTGAAGATGGCCTCTTGATTGAAACTGATCTAGGTTTTAATGTTTTTTTGACTCTCTTTTGGAACATGCACATCTAATTCATTTTTCTTGGGATATTAAGATTTTCAAAGCACTTTTATTACATGTAATTGCTTAAATTATTAACTTATGAAGAGACCCCTACACCTTGCCCCATGCTACTAGTTGGAAGCATGGGCTCACCACCAAGGACAAGGCATAGGTGAGTAAGGGAATTTCCTCCTTTCCCAACCTCACGCTACTTGTAAGAAGCACGGGCTCAACACCAAAGGTTGGTGGGGAAAAGAAGTGTGTAAAATAAAAATTTTGATTTGATTTTTGACTTGAGATATGTACCTTTTTATTCATTTTTTCTTTAGATTTTAATTGTTCTTTTGGGAAGGGAAGCTTTCCCTAGCCTCAACCCCACGTAACTAGTAAGATGCGAGGGCTCAACACCAAAGGTTGAGATAGGTGAACAAGCGTCCCGGTAAAAATGTTTAGAATATTTTTGTACCAAAGATATTTTTCTAGGGAAAGATATGACATCATGAAGCTTCTAGAACTGACCATGGGCAAACACAACTATGCTAGAAGAAAGCTATAGGTAGAACCAAGTATGCAGGTCTTGGTAGGATTAGTGTCAAAATCATCTTGTCTTGTTGAACTGATGAAGTGATAAGAAATGTTGATGATAATATTATGATTGTTTTGAAGAGATATGATTTGAGTAATTGCCAATGTTTTTGTAGAAGTTTTTGAGAGTTACTTGAAAATAAGTCCCTTGATTACAAACTTTACGGAATGAGATAAAAATGGAAATGCAATGAGAATGCAATAATATACATATGGAAATGCTGATGAATCATGCGTAATATATTTTTAGATGAAGAGAGTTGATGGATTTTCCAAATTCCTCACCTTCTAGTGTACATAGGTGATATGCCCCATTCTTGTAGTCCTCTATGACTCGATATGGACCCAACCACTTGGGCATGAACTTCCTTCCTTTGCACCGGTCTTTTTGTCTATTTGGATGTTGAGTCTTAATACTAGATCTCCCTCACATATTTCATGCTCGTAGACTTTCTTATTATACTATCGAGCCATTCGGTCAATGTAAATGCTATGTCATATTCAACATTGAGTCGAGATTCATTGAGGCTTTCTAATTGAGAGAGTCACACTTCTCGATAGCCTTCTTCTCCCAAAATTCCTCATAGTGAGATATGGAGACTAGGTATATTTCAACTTAGTAAAAACCATTTGCACCAAATACCAAAAAAAGGGGTTTACCCCATCAGTTCTTACCGATGTTCGATAGGCCCACAAATCCAGAAATAGCTTTAAGTGCAAATCTCATTTGTTCTCCTTGACAATTTTAAGGAGAATGGACTTTAATGTCTTATCAGTAGCCTCGGCTCTCCATTGGTCTGAGGGTAATAGAGAGAAGTCATGTGGTGATTTATTTTGAACTTTTCACATAGTTCACGCACTTCCTCATTTTTGAAAGATGTGCCATTATCAGAAATAATGACTTATGGGACCCCATACCTATAGATAATTTGGTTCAAAATGAACTTAGCAATTACACATCTTGGTATGATGGTAAGAGGCATGACCTCTACCCACTTAGTGAAATATTTTGTGGCCGTGATTATGAAGTTATGGCCATTTATTGATGAGGGAGAAAACTTCCCTATCAAATCTAGACCCCATGTGGAAAAGGGCCATGGTGTTGCAATCGGTTGCAGAGCCTAAGGTATGTGGATCTCATGAGAGAACTCTTGAAAAATTATGACATTTGCGCACGTACTCTATTCCATACGTTCATGTTCTAACGTAGGTTAAAAATAGCCCATCTAATGTATCTTTTGAGTGGTGGCATGACCTCCAAAGTGGCCTCCACACACTCTACTATGGGATTCATAGAGATATTTTCAGATTCCTCTTCGTCAACACATCTAAGTAAACATTTCATCAAAGGCTCTTGATAGAGCACTTGTTCTATGATCACGTACTTAGCGGCTATGATGTGTAGCCATCTTCTTTTTGTGATGTTTCCCCTTTAGGGTATGCATGGTCCATAATGAAATTAATAATATCAGTATACCATGGACATGTAGAAATGGGGGTTAGTTTCAACATAATATATGCATTCATCAGGGAAATCCATGTTAACTAAATCACCTCCATCTAATGGGTTATTAGCCAACTAGTCTGTAATGATTTGTCCTTTGACAAACTTTTGGTTAACAAATATTAGCTCGAACTCACCCATCAGAGTTATGAAAATGTCCAACCTTCTTGGATAACAAACCTTGTGTTAGAAATGTTCATAAATGATCAGTCTTGACAATAACCCTTGTTTCTTGGTTAAGCATGTAGTGTCTTAACCATTTTGTTGTAAAAACTATAGCAAGACATTCTTTCTCTTCATGTGTATAACATGTCTCATAGTCAAGCAACATTTGAATGATAAAGTAGACTACACGCTCTCATTTTTTGTCATCCTCTTGAGCTAGCATGTAAGCTAATGACATATGTAGCTTCGTGAATAAAAATAAGAGGGAATTTGATTTAGGAGGCATGAGCATGGGAGGTGATAGTAGGAATCGTTTAACTGACTCAAATGCCCTCATGACACTCTTCCATCCAAATATTACGTGAATCCTTTTTCAATAGATTATTTATTGGATGAATGATGAAGGTTAAATCAGGAATGAACCTTTGGATTACACCAGCTTTCTGAGAAAGGACCTTATGCAAACTTGTCTAACGGTGGAATCATTTCTAGAACTTCTCAATTTTTTTTGATCTACATTGATCCTTTGTGAAGAGATGATGTATCCCAATAACTTCCCTCCCCATCACACCGAACACACATTTTTCAAGATTTAACATAACCTCATATTCGATTAAATGAGAGAGGATAATATGAAGCACCTCAGGGTGATCATTGCATTTCCTAGCCTTAACTAGTAGGTCATCTACATAGGATTCCACAATCTTATGAATGAGATCATGAATATATAAGTCATATCCTGTTGGTAAGTTACACTTGTGTTCTTAAGTCCAAATGGCATGACTATAACAATAGGTTCCCAAGGAGTGATAAATGTGGTTTTGTCTAATCTTCCTCGAGATCTTGATTTGGTTATACCAGAGAATCCATCCATGAGGGAAAACAACTCATAACCAGGTTATTGTATCAATATGACATAAATGGACAAGAGTGAGAAATCATCCTTGAGACATGCCTTATTGATATCCCAAAATTCAATGCAAATGTGGATCTTTCCATTCTTTTTGAAAAATGGGGACGATGTTAGATACCCACATTGAGTAATCAATGGCTTAATGAACCCCACTTGTAGGAGTTTCATTACTTCCTCTTTGACCATCAATGCCACTTTTGGCTTCATCGGTCTAGACTTCTTCTTGATGGGTTTTACATCAAACTTGGTCACTAGGTTGTGAACTACCACATGAGGAGAAATTCTTGTCATTTTTGTATAATTGAACATAAAGGCTTTTGAGTTCTCTTTAATGATCTTCATGTGTATTTCTATTTCTTCAGGAGTTAGTGAGGAACCTAATTTCAAAATTTTTGAATCTTCCTCCTATCCCAATGTTGATATCAATCATTCCTTTAATCAAGGAGGAATTACCCTCTTCAAACTTAGGTGGGGCTAGAGGTAATTCTAACTCTCCTTCTTCTATTTCAAAAACTTCAAGAACTTCTAAGGAGGAAGGATCCATTGTGTGATCTCCAAAATAGGAGGACGAGTGAGGAATGAGAGAAAAATCCTCTCTTATGGTGTTTGGGATGTAAATCCATGTAGGCATTAAGATACCCTAAAACAACTTTATCATTATCTACATAGTCGAGGGTTACAGGCCCATTCTTTGGCCTCAACGTATGCCAAGATTGGGATTGTTGATACTTTGCACACTAAGGGTTTTGCATGAACCAAAATAGTGAAGTTTCTCCTTCTAACTCCTTACTTGGAAAAAATGAGAAGTAGAGGTGGCTATGGAGTCTACAAGAAGGTTTTGTTCTCATGGAATGGCTTTAATTGAGATGAAGTCAAAACCTTTTGTAAGATTAAGCACCGCAGTTTTATAGAGTTGGAGGTGTTCTGCTCTAGTCTCATATACTTCTGAAACTTGATTGGATACTAGTTGAGAATCACCCATTACTCTAATATTGAGAGAACCCATCCTTTTGGCTACTAATGAGACCAAGAAGGAGAGCCTCGTACTCAACACCATTGTTCATGCATTCAAAATCTAGTTTAAAAGTGAAAGGCATGACCTTTCCCTCTAGAGAAGTAAGGATCACACATACCCCAACGACCAAAGCAACACTTAGCTCTCATCAAAGTGAAGAGCCCAACAATTTCTTGGGAATATTGACATTGGATCATCCTTCATGTCCTCTTCCTTTGCTTTTGAAAATTCCACCATGCAAACCTCATTAGCTTGGAAGAGATAAGTCCCAGGGCATGTCCTATGCCCATGGAATCAAATGGAAGGAGAATGGGTAAGTCATTCTCAACATCTCGAAAATATTTTCTATGGTTTCTATTGAGACTATCTCTACAACAATAGTTTCGTCCTTGACTATAGGAACTCCCTCAATCAAGCCATAGTTTCTAACTCCATTGTAGGAACTAGTTTTGTTTTGGGCATTGAACTCACTGGTTTGTTTAATTGGTTCACGTGGGAGTTCAAACTCAGAATGTACTCTGGTCTCTTCTTTATATTGGCTAGGTGTATATCAAAGGGCTTTGGGTCACCTTGTGTAATGAAGACTTTCCCCAAGTGTAGAATCTTACTTCTTGAAACAAAGTGAAGGAATTGCCTTCATGCGGTGTATCCAAGGATGACCAAGGATCATATTATAGTTGGTTTCCCGATCTATAATATAAAACTATGTGAGGATTTTCTTGGGTCCCAAAGTGATCGGAAGGATTATAGTTCGATTGATGTTTCCTTGAAGGCTATCATAACCTCTTAGTGTGTTTCTTGTTGAAGAGCAGTTAGTCTCTCCATAACCTAACTTTTGAAGAAAAGAGAAGGGAAAATGTTTATTGCTGCCCCATCGTCAATCATAACATGTTTTACATAGTTATTGTAGATCCAAACCTATAAATACATATCTAGATCACCTCTATGTGTTATTTCAACATCTATGGGCATCTTACTGATGTCAAATACAAATCCAACATCTCTTTTTAGCTGCCCTAGGAGGATAGACATCAAAATATATATGGTTTATCTATGCCTCTGGAGGAGGAGTGATGTTGACTAAGTGTCCAAGACCCAATGCTTCTAACAAAGAATCAACTCTATGAGTAGGGGAGTTCTTCAACAAGTCCAAGAAGGAGATGTGAGAAAAGGTCTTTGTAAGGTCACTAATCAAGTCATAAGCTCCTACTAGCTTTCCAAGCATTTCACATATATCATCCATATAGATGGGTAAATCATAACAAGCTACAAAGAATAATCTTTAGTTCTAGTGGTAACATTTATCTGGGCTCAATCTCTAGCTCTATAAGACCCACTATCTTATTTTGTTGATGGCCATCCAATGGAGGTTCCATATGATGGGTTTGATGAAGTCGAAGCTTCATGATCATTACTTCCTACCATGACACCCTTATTTGATCCATTGGGGTCTAACTTACCATTATTGGTATGTGTTGGGAGAGGATCGATGAAGATCATAGTGGAACATTTTGGGGGAACACACGCCCCGTATAAGTATTTTGAGTAGGCGTCGTAGGATTTTCCAAAAACATATCAACAAAGATATGTCTTTTTGGTCTTTGAGTAAGTGCTATAAAAACTTGTTACAATATTGGTAGGTTTTGGCATCATGCTCCTCAGACCCTATGGAAACCATAATAAAGGTCGAGATCATAATGTCGAGGTCTTTGATTGGCCCTTACTATGTGGCCCAAAGTTTCGATTTGTTTAACTATTGTTGGTTATTATAGTTGAAATTGGGAGGCCATTGCCTTGATTTGGAAATTTATTTAGGTGTCCATTGGGATACCTTTGGTTAGGGCCTTGAGCTGATTTGGTGTTGTTTTGGTTGTTATTTTGGATAATTGAAGTCTACTAAATTAATCATGGGAGTGAAATTATTACTCCTTTGATTGTTACCATTATTGTTGTTGTTAGTGTTATTTGTATTTGGGGTATTAACAACATTGTTGGTTTCTTTGCTTGATCGGTAACACCATCGGTTGTAACACCATGGTTTTTATTGAGGACCTTAGGTCCTTGGTTGTTATTTGTATTGTTTGGGTAACTTGAATTACCTTGATTGGGAGTGATCAACCTCTTGTTAGAGTCAGTAGGTCTTGCCACGTTGTCTATTGCTGCTTGGTCTATCCGAAGAGCACCCTCTAACACCTCTTCATAGCTCCTAAGTGGGAATTTTGGACCTCCTCCTTCATTTCTCGATTAAGATAATGAAGGAATAAGTCATAAAGCTTCCGTTTGATCCATGTTAGGAGTGCTTATTGAGGAGTAAAGAACTTGTCACCATCTTTGTATGAAATGTGTGGTAGACTCATTGTGCTCTTGTTTAATATGGAGGAATTCTCTGATTCTTGTTCTCAAAAGTTTTTTCATATTAAAAGCTTTAATAAACTCTGACATGAGTTTCTTGAAATAATGTATCAAAGCCTTTGGTATTCTATAATACCAGTCGAGAGCAATACCTTCTAATGTCTTAGGGAATATTTTTGCAATGAACCACATCCCATGGGATCAAATCTCGAATGGAAGTTGCGTATGCCTTGATGTGCGCATTAGGATCTCCTTCCCCTTTAAATTTAGGAAGGTCTGAAAGGTCTTGGGAGCATGAAATTCCATATGGAGAAGTCAAGAGGCTCCTTGAGATATTTTGAGTAAGTCCCTATTGCGTAAGACTTGGCCATTGATGGCATTTGTTGGGAAGTGGAGGTAAAATTGGTTGTTGATATGGTGTTATACGTTTGTTGGGCCATAAAGCATCCCTTGTGGCTGACCATATGGGTATGAGTACATGTCCCCTTGTGGTGATTTAGAATACATGTGTGCATAGGGAAGAACATTACCTTGGATGGAGGCATAAAGCCGAGGAACGTTGCATTTCCAATTGGTATGGCATTTGAGAACACACTTCCTCCCCGGCTGCCCTATTGTGGACATCCATATGTAGCATGGGGGCATATCCAAGGTACCCAAATTAGAATATCCCCAAGGTTAGGAACACCGATGTAAACTGGAGGACTTGGTGCAGTGGGTACTTGGCCATAGTTTTGAGGATAATGAGGAATCTTTCCTTGCCCAGTATGAAGTCTAAGTATTTTGAGCAAGTTCTAATTCCTTGACCTTGTCCACCAATGCTAAGATGACTTCTCTCATTGATGGTGTGGTATTTTGTTTTGGCGTACGTTGTTGAACCTTTGTAGGTTATTGAGGAATGTGATATCCTACTATAAATTGTTCATTGTTTTGCCACCCCTCATTAGCAATGTTTTCCATTATAGGAGGGGTAGTGGTGTTATTTTTAAGCAATACATCAACATGTCCTTATGACCTATCAAAAGGTTGACTCATGTTTAGGAAGCGTTGCTTGCTTCTAGCATAACATGCTAAGTACTCATCTAAATGTGGGATTTGGTTAGACCGCATATTGATTGGTTATGTGAACAAGAATCGAGGACATGAGCCTATGTCTTTGGTAAAAGTCGTATTATTTGAGATTGAGAGCTCAGGATGTTGTGTTTGTGTAAGTTGGTCGATTTCCTTGATCCTTACTTGAGGAGCCAACATTGGTCCCTTGAGTAGGAGGAGTTTGAGAGACATGAAGATGGGTGGTCGAGTAGTTGTTCGCCCATGTAGATAGCGAGGGTGACTGTTGTTGTCTACCCATTTGATAGTTGTATGCTTCAAGATCCAAAATGGGCCAGTTGTATCTATCATATCTTGACATATTCGGGGTATTAAAATACTCACAAAATAATGGGAGAGAGGAAAAGTGGATAAAGAAAGTGGAAATGAAAAGAGACTAGCTCTTCACGTTAGGTTCACCAATTTGTATAGATGAAAATCAAGAGGTGACCTTCACCACACTCGACTCCCTGAGGTCATGTGCCGAGGTAGTCAATGTGGAAATGTGGATGGCTAACTATAGGAGAATCAATGACTAATATCTGGTAGTGTGAATTCCTAGTAGTTGAATTGGCAAAGGGAGATTTAGTGGCTATGAATGGGTAGCATAAATTCCCTATGGCTTGATTGAACCTAAGTGTTAAACTATGTTGAAGTGTCCATTTTAACCAAGATGAATTTTGATAATCTAATCTACTTGCTTGAAGGAAAATAATTAAATAAATCAACTAAACTAAACTATTACAAACAAAGACAACAAATTGCTTCTATTCTAAATAATTAAAGCTACTTCTACACTAAAACTAAACAAGTAAATAACCCGGTGTAGTTATTCACATGTGTTGAGTGTATCTAGTCTATTTTAATTAAATGAAAGCTTCACTTTAAACTATGGATGCAAATCTAACCCTCTACTTTTCCTCAGAAGCACAGGAAGAAATCAAAGCTTCTCATAAGCTTTTCTTCCTTCTGACTTCCCTGACAAGAGTAAAGAATACTTCTATGGAGGATTTCCTATATGAATTGATCTACTATAACTATTGAATGATTGTAACAATGGAAATGCTTCTTTTCTACTCTATTTGATATAAATGTATGCATATGATTCATAAATAACAATGTAAAGAATTGAAGAAACCAATATCAAATCCAACCTGGAAGCATAGAGTAATGACAAATCCAGTTGTTTTGTTCTTTGTCCCCTCATCTTTTCTTTTCTTTCTCCTGTGTTCACGTGATTCCAAGGGATTGGGAATGCAAGTAAATCAACAGTGAGAAGGCGCCAAAGCAATGGTATCTTGATGGTAGTGTGGCAATAATGCAGTGGAAGAGAGATAACACAAGTGAACAGAGCTTGGCTATGTAATTTCCAACAAGAATGTGGCAACTCAACAATGCAAGAATACACAAAAATGATCTCTGACCATTTTCTTGAATACAAGCATTGTATTTATAGGAATTTGGCTAGGCAATGGTTGAAGCCACTTGGCAACCAAAGGATGACATAACAATAATGAAGGGGAGTTCAAACTATTAATAACCATCAATCACAAATTAGAAGTAAAGAAGAGCATGCCATAAGGAAGTTGGGCTTTGGAATCATCTAAAATGGGAAAGAAATACATTCTAAAATGGGAGTTAAGTGAGAGAATCTCATGTCAAAACATGAGTGAAATTTCTAGAAAATTCACACAAGACCTCCGCCCACAAGTAGAGCGGTGATTACTAGACCGCCACCCTACTTGAGCGGTAGTTACAAAACCTCGGCCTGTCTGGGCAGCGGTTACAAACTGTCGCCTAGGCGGGGCATTAATTTCATCACTAAAGTCCAAAAATAAAGGAGAAAGAAGCGGGAAGCTGGAATAAAGCATATAGAGGCTAAATAAGACATACTAGGATACACATATAAACTACGAGTGGGATTAGGAGCTCGAACACCTTCTCAAAATACATGAATCATGATTAGGGACCTTTTTGTAATGTTTCCGACAATTTAGCACGTGAAAATTTGGGTGCATAATGGAGTTCTTTGAATGGATGTCTTTGGATTAGTGTCCTAGTTGTGCAACTATGGTGGTATCCAATGAGACCTTGTAGATTACGAGACATTAAGTGTCATGGATAGAGACACACCCGGTGGATAGAGTGTCATTACATTTTGGGCACCCAACTCATGTGGTATCCCCACCTCTTATATTTTATCATCCAAAACATGTGAGAGAGATGAGGGAGATATGGACTAGTGATATCGATGTCACCTATGATGACCACACCAAGTGAGGGGTGCCCCATAGATAGGTGGGGAGAAATAATGAAATAGGAGATTAGGAGTTATACAGGGAACTCAATTGATAGAGTTGGGGACATCTATGAGATATAGGCTACTAGAGAGAAGGATAGTGTATAAAGGCACCGTGGATGGAACTACGAGGGCTGGTTATAGAGACCTGGGAGGATGGTTTATTAGATACAAATGCCCAAATAGTGACATACATGAAGAGATCAAAAATGGTATTGGTGCTCGAGTCGGTGGGAATGATTGGTAGGATGATGACCAAGATATGAGGAGGTAGAGGTAGTTTTGGGAGGTTGAGAACAAAGTTATCATAGTGGAGAATCCCGGTGAGCCAAATGATCCTAGAAGCTAGATTATTTGATACTGTATATGGTGATGGTTAAAATAGATGTTGAACAAATTTCTAGTGAGGTGTATGATTTATGTATATTTGTAGGGTGGACCAAAAATAAGCGGAACTCGATTATTGAGGGATATGTAGATGCCAAAATATGCACAAAACCATTATTACACCATGCTTATATTATACTTGCATATGCACGAGTTCTAAACCTTGAAGCTAGACCTTAGTGGTATAACTCTTTTTCATCCTCTGTTGTTTGGTTTGACTGGTCTTGTGTCAATGTTCCACCCATTTATCATGGTTTTGTGTCAAGTTACATGGATCAATGGTTATCTCCTTATTTAGTTTTATCCCATATTGTGTTAGTCCAAAACCATATATATGGGTAAGACAATGCATATGGTCCTAACCTAGTTATACGGTCCCCTGACCCCCTTTTTAAATCTAATTATTATCTTATGAGTCAACTTATTACTTTTTTTACAACATCTTTCTTATATTCTAGGTTGACCTTTCCCGCCACCAAGGTTCAAAATTTAAGTTAAGAAATCCTATATATACAAGCCTAATGTAAGAATTTTTATTGGGTAGGAACATATTTATCTACCATATACTAAAATAAGGAAGCAAGAGACACAAATGCATAATCATACACAACATACGAGGGCATAAATATGAATTTTTCATCTACACAAAAGGGTTTCTATTGTGATAAATTAAGCATAGCCTACTAGAGGTGTTGAGGCATGAGAGACAAACTAGGTCAAGGGTTGGTTGCATACACATCAAAACAAAGCACTAGGAGAACTATGTTGAGTCTAAAATGTAGTATAGTGATCAAGTGACTTACATATTGGGTGGCCATCGAGGTTAGTTTGACTCAAGTATATTACCTCTTTATTTTTAGATCTAATGATTGCTTGAGTGTGTTACAAGATAACTAGGGTTTTTTTGCAGTTCAGTGTGACATCTAGGATATTATATGAAGTTGAAGATACCAAAGAGCGATAAACAATAACACACAATTATCTTTACTAGCTACAGATCCTTGTTTCCTATAGGTGTAAGATCATACATTTGGCCTATAATATACCATACATTATTTCCCCTTTTTATGGTCCTAAACATAGAGATATAGATCCATAATAGTGGATTTGATAGTTTCAAGGTTTTTTCTACCCAAATCACTTATTGACATAATATGGTAGCTTTCTCAACAAGCTAAGTGCCTCTTTCCATCTTATTTACATTCCAAATTGCATGTATTGGTTAGCTATTATGATTTTCATGTTGTATGATTCTTCTATCTGATTTATAGCATAAGTTTGAATCTATTTATAAGATTAGTTATTGTAGTATTCTATTTAAACATAATTAAAATTAATTAGTGTTGATATATGAACATATTATGAGATCTTGGACCTAAAAGATAAAACCATGATGATGGGTCCAACGTCAATGATATATAGAGGCTTAATGAGTGTATTTAGAATTATGGAAAAAACATCTCATGATCTTCGAGCCATAGGGATTCTCTAGTGGTGCTGAGTATATAAAACATAACATTCTTAGTGCAAGGACTTCTCTATGCACAAAAATAGACACGAGAACATGCAATGAGATTAGAATATGTACGAGGAGTGGTTTTTCTCTAGGAATCCATCCCACATTATAACATTAGAGGAGTGCATGGCTAGAGTAGAGGGAGAGGATTCAAGGGCTCAATATAGATCCACATCCTTGGTATGATCTCTATGTGCGAATAGTCATGTACCATAAGATTAAAGCATCATTTAACCTCCATGTGAGGGGATGCTTTAGGGATGGTTATTGTATCATTTTGAGAGATAGATGATATGTAGTGATATATATATATATATATATATATATATATATATATATATATGTATGTATGTATGTATGTATGTATGTATGTATATATGTATGTATGTGTGTATGTATGTATGAGATACCATTGTATGGTAAATACCACGTGTGTTGATGTCGACATGTGATGTGTGTTTACTTTTATGATTACTTTTTCTTATGTGTGCATTAAATGTACGAACATTTATGACTAAGAGAAATGAAATGATAAAGGGTTTTTAAGATGGATAAAGTAGGAAAAATGTGTAAAATGAAATGGGATGTGGGACAATTATAGGGAAAGGCCAAGTGATAAGAGATAAACCAAAGTGGGAGGTGAGAGGAAAATGATGACCACAATTATCTAAAATAGGAAGCCATAACCATAGAAACCTAAGAGGGAGATAAATTACCAAAGTATCCTAGATAAAAGGAAATGGATGTAGAAACCCAAGAAAGAGAGATAAACCCAAGTGGGAGAGAAATTACCAAAGTATCTAAGATAATAAATAATGGTTTAGAAACTTAAGTGGGATATACATATGAATAAGATAAAGTAGGATAATATGTCTCAACAATGACATGTGAATATGTGGCATGCACCATTGATGATGAAAGATACATCATGTAGGATTTGATGGTGAGTATGAATCATGAGGTCCTCAAGGTTATCCTATATAATGGTGACACCACAATGGAACTTTGATCATGTAGAGAAGAGGGAATCATCAATCTAATCAGATATCCATTAAAGGACATCAAAAATATATAATAAAGGAAGGGAAGAGGAGGAATGAAGAGTCTAACAAGAATGAGATGGTATCATAGAAGGATGTGATGAATGGGATCATGACCAACCTTAGGAACATAATGAGAAGGTTCTTGGAATCAATGCTTATGGGTGATAACCCAAAAATTATCTTCTATATGTGATAAAAAACATGATGAGAACAAAAGAGTGTTGTTATAGGATAAGGCTGCATGGATTTATTTTGTTGGTCTCACCTAAATTTCAATTCAAGGTTCTTCATATGTCATTGAAAGGCTTTTGTTGAAAAAATTCCCTTATTCATGTTCCAGATTAGTGAAATAGTAACAAAGGAAATAAGTAACACCAAGTATGAGAGGGTTTGTGGTACATTTGAATGGGATGACGATGAATACGGGCACAAATGAGAGATTCCCTCCTTACAACAAGTTATATGACCTACAAATCAAGAGAACTCAACATGAAAAATGGATTAGTAGATAGATAGGTGGGTTTCCTGACAATGTCAATCCCGAGAAGTGAAAATTTCCTAGGATGGATGTTAACCCACGTTTTTGATAAAGGTAAGATAAAATATTAATAAATTGGATGTAGCGAATCTGAACCGTAGTATGAGAAACTAAAATACAATAAAAGTGATAAAATACAGATCTGATCTAAACAAGATAAACCAAACCTTTGCAAGTCTATGACAACCTGATACTACATGGCTAAGTTGATGTTGACTGAGTGATCAAGTGAAAGAGTGATAGAAAATGTAGATCTGAAGGCCTTGGAGACAGATCCGGAATTGGTGATGAATTTAGATGAAGAACAAGAACTCGTAAGAGATCTAAAACTGGATCTCGATAGAAATGATGCAATAAAATTATGAAATATGAAGGTGAATGCAATGAATACTAATCTGATCGATGGAAACCTGGTTGAATTGACAACAACTAGGGGCGATAGAACAAATTTGAGATGACAAAGATGGAAAAATGACAAGATGTGAGGCATAAGTGATTGTGGAAATAGAGAGGAGTGAATGGGTGTACGAATTACATAGAATATGACAAAATAAAAGTTGGGTCAATGGTGACTGGGTCTGATCTAGAGTTGGATGAAGAAGATTGGGTAAGAACGAAGATCTGTAGATGGAAAATGAAGACCTAAGAAACATGAAACAGAGCTCCCGGTGAAAACTAAACCTATGAAATATATGATGAGTAATGGAATAAAGGTAGATCCAAACATGCAATGATGAGACACGACTTCAAATATCCAAAAATGGGGACAAGATCCTCAAATATGACTCTAAGAGAGTGATAATAGCTGTAAATACACATAAAGATGAAAGCAAGATCACAAGAGCTCTGAAGTATTCAAAATTGCATCACGAGAAAAGCAAGGGTATGGGTAGCTTTATAGGGTTGATGGAAACCCGAATGGGTCGCGCCAACTACCCCATCTATTTAGGTGGTGGAAAGGTTATGAGATCAAGGTAAAGAGCCCATATGAGGTGGAATTAGGGTTTAGAAAGGTGAATACGAAATAGGGTTACTTAGAATGAGTAAATGAGTAGGTGGAAGGTGAAAAAAATTAAATAAAGGAAAAGGGGAGGTGAATTTATTAAATGAGAGCCTAGGAAGGAGAAAATGGAGGATTTAGGGAGAATAAATGAATTAAATGGGGATTTAGAATTAATGAAATATGATTAGGAGATGATTAATTAAGGGTGAAAATAATTATAAGTGGGATGAATTGAATTTAGGAGGGAATAGGAATTTGAATGAGAAGATAGGTATTTATGTATAAAAAGATGACAGAGAGTGAACGTGGATGAGGGGTAGCGATACCAAAAATTGGTGTCTATAGCTTTACAATGTGAAACATCATACCACAAGACTCATGTCATGTGTATTATATTTTAGCCACATTTGATCTAGGAGACAGAATGACGAAAAAGTTGGTGGTGATGTCATAAAAAGTGGAGTCATGGTAACATATAGAGAATTTGAAGGGTAAGGAGGGTGATATGTCATAATAAGTATCATAAAAGTGATATATGAGGGACAAGGCTATGGATTAGGAACCAAATAATCAATTAAGGGAGTATAGTTCATGAGCTCATCCTTATATTGAAAGTCGAAATTGGTATTATCATTATCCATAAAATCATCTACCTCGAGATCCAAGGTAGTATGCCTATCTTGAAAGGATACAAAGTGATAATATTGATGTTATGAATAAATTTAGAGTCTAGTGTATCATTATAGAAAATAATGTCTACGTGCTTAGCATGGGCATAAACTACGAAGAAGGTATTATCTAGAGAATAACCATCATCATAATTAGGTGTGGTGATATCGGTAGAGAAAAATAATCAATAATAGTCTAAGGTTTGAACAATATTATTTACGACACAAATCTTAGTGTGAGTACTAGTGATATGGACATGGTTTGCATCCTTCTTGGGTGAGTGTGGTCACAAAGTGGGAGGTAATAGGGAGATAATGGAATCAATAAGATCATAGGTGTTAATCCTAAGGTTAATTTCATCATTCTCATCATCATATGAATTGAGCAAGTTGGGTGGAGTACAACCCACAACCATGATAACCACTATAACCATGAAGAAAATCCATAGGGTAGTTGGAGAATTGATATTCCTAAGATTGGATGCTAGGAAGTTATTTGAGGGTGGGAATTTTTAATGTCCCATGTTTTTGGAATGTGTCAAAGTTTCAAGGATTGGTGTCTCCATGTACTTTATAGATAGATCCTAGGTTTGTGAACTTAACACATTGGAAGGTGGATGGCGTGACTCCACACATATAACGAGTCCACATTCACCTTAGAATGATATTATAAGACATGGGTAAGTTAAAGACCATGAATTTGACATGAATGGTGTGAGTGGGTAGAGTGGTAGGGAGCCAAATGTAACCCATAGGGGGAATTTTTCTATAATTATATCCCTAACACGTTCTCTTAGTGGATTTTAGATTGTTGATTGAGGAATTGAGTCTATTGATCAAGTCAAGAGAAGCAAAAAAATATCTATAACCTTCATCTATTAGGGCTATTTTTATTATGGTGTGGCCAATTTATACAGAGATTAAGAGGTGATGGTAGTCCTCATAAAATAAAATCTCATTAGGGATCACTAAATCAAGAGGAAAGAGAATGTATGAGGAGCGTGTTAAAAATATATTATATAGTGCTCAAATTATTATTGTGAGAGATAGATTAATATTATAATGTATGGGTAAATGATAAATGATATAATATATTGTAAGTTATTTTAACAACTTACATATATAGACCGTAGGATATTGTGGAGTGATTTTGGGAATGTGATTTGTTATAACAATTCACCAATATTGAGGTGATTGGTTATAAGAGAACCATTGCATATTTGTATAAAATCTGAATGAAATTAATTAAGAAGCAAGTATATGCTCAAATATATTGCTATCATTTGGTATGAGAGCAAGAGATCATGAGAAATATGGTATGATAAGTTTTGAAGGGGCATGATCAAATTTGATAACTACCCTATCTGATTTCGAGAAATTTTTTAGAAAACATTAGACTCGTATATTTATAATTTATCATACTCAAATGCGTATATTTTATCATCTTTGAGAATGTTGTTGTAGTTATCACATATATTCGTCAACGCTCGGATATTCCTTGATCTACATGTTTACTATAGAGAGTAGGAAATTGAGATCAAGAAATAAGAATTGTTGACAATTCTATAAAGGTTTGGGAAGAGAAAATATCATTAAAAAATGAATAAAAGTGATGGCTAGAATGTGAAACTAAGCCTTACGACTTGATAGAGAACATTGGATTCTTTTCCTTTGAGCTATTACTAAGGGAAGTGTATGATGAAAGTGCCAAAGGGATCTATTGAATAAGTCAAAGTGAAGGGAGAGAAATAATGGGAGAGGAAGGGAGGTGAAGAAGATGGGGTTTGAGGTGGGATAAGTGCAAGTGTTAGGAAAGTGGAATGGGGAAGTAGTTTGAAACTAAAGCCTCAGATAATTACATGGAGTAACGCTTGCTTCATGTAAAAATTTTAGGCCCCCTTTATAGTTTTAATCTTGAGTAAATACAGGAAGAAGGAGATGAATGAATGACCATTGATAATTGAGCTTTCCCAATAGATGGTCATATGAGAAAAACTATTTTCCTCTCAGTTTTGTTTTCCAGCTTCAAGGTCATCAATTGATTGACATTTAATTTGGTAGTTAAGGAAAAGATATGAATGGAATGGTGGAAATTAAATGATGGAGATTGCATACTTGCAAGCCCCGAACCTATTCAAAAGCTCATATTCTTCTAGCGTAAAGAGTATCTATTATCTGCACTCCACTTCATAGTTTTGATCTTGTTCGCACTAGTCACGTGAGTGCAACCGATGTGTAGAATTTATCTTCATATCAAGCTTTGCTATTTTTTATTTCATGGCATCAAGGATTTCAAGTTGTTTGCTCAAGTAACTATGTAAACAACCATCAATAAGTGAGGCCCTTGAGCGAGTGGCTATACTTGGCGAAAGACAATTTTTTTTTGGCATTAAGGGTTTTGATTGGGAAATGTTTAATTTGTTGGATCAGGTAAAGACGTTAATGGAATTCTAGAAATAGAAAGGTTGGAACTAAATACCCACATGTCCCACACCTACTCCACAATAGATTATTCCTACCCAAATAATATCTGCTATTCATGCTCCACTTTATCGTCTCCATCTTGCTTGCATTATTCACATGAGTGTGATTGGTGCTTTAAGGGACCAAAAAAGAGGAAAATTCAAAAGGTCAAAGGTAGGAGACCTAACCACACTGCTTGCTTCATGTAGAAATTTGCAGCCCCCTTTTTAATTTTCATCTTGAGTAATTGTAGGAAAGAAGGAGATGAATGAATGATCATTGATAATTGAGCCTTCCCAACAGATGGTCGTATGGAAGAAATTATTTTCCACTCATATTTTTTTTTAGCTTCAAGGTCGATATTTAATTTGGTAGTTAAGGAGAAGATATGAATGGAATGTTGGAAATTGCATACTTGTATGCCCTGTACCTATGTGAAATTACATAGTCTTCAAATGTGAAAGAGTATCTATTATCTGTACTCAACTTCACAATTTTGATATTGTTCACACTAGTCACATGAGTACAATTGATGTATAAAATTTATCTTCATATCAAGATTTGCTAATTTTTTATTTCATGGCATCAAGATTTTCAATTGGACATTTTTATTTCAATAAATAAGACACATACATGAATGGAATGTTGGAAATCAAAAGGTTTTAATTAAATACCTACATGTCCCACACCCATTCCATGGATCAAATTGTTTCTACCCAAGTAATATTTTCTATTTGTGCTCTATTTAAGCATTCCAATCTCATAAAGAGGATAAATGCTGGAAATAAAAAGGTCTGAATTAAATACCTATATGTCCCACACCCATTCCATGGATCAAATTGTTCCTACCCAAATAATATCTACTATTTGTGCTCCATTTAAGCATTTCAATTTTACAAAGAGGAAAAATCAAAAATAAAAAAACTTGAAAGGTTAAGGGTTCAAAACCTAACCAAAGTGCTTTTCTTGTAGCAATTTGTAGCCTCCTTTACTAGTTGTAGGTTCAAGTAATTATGCAAACAACCATCAATAAGTGAGGCCCTCGAGTGAGTGGATATACCAACAAAAGGCAAATTGTATTCATCAATCAAGTTTGTTATTTATTTGTTTCATGCCAACAAGACTTTCGATTAAAAACATACAAACCATATTATCAACAAAATTATTAAAATATAATTATAAAATAAAAAATATATAAATATAATTTATTGTATATTATATATATGAAAAAATAAATAATTTAAAAAGTAAACAATATAACTAATAAAAACTATATATATATATAGTATACACTATATTAATATTTTGGTATGTGAAAAGTTCTTATTTAATAATTTAGGAGACTAGAAAATTAAAATTCATGGGCGGAGAATTTAAATATTGTTTCTCGATAAGTTAATTTTTGCAAATGTTAAAATATGCATATATATTCAAGGAGGAGAATACCTTAGGAACGAGAATAGGGACTGCAGAAATCCATAGATTTATGTCAATTCCAAATGATATTTCTTGAATCATGATCTAACTACAAGACCGATAAGAAAGTTAGATGTCAATTGTACTTTGTCCTTGATAAACCGCACTACAAATTTCTAGAAGTCTTCCACCAACAAACATATTATCAGATAATGATAATTTTTCCCACGTCAAAAAAACAATTAGAAGATAAGAAAATAAATCCAAAACCAGAGTGACATGAGCTGCCTACTTTCGAGAGATGAGATTTGACACCCATCCCGGACATTTTTGGTTGTTTTAGCTGTATTTTACACTTTACAAAACAATCATCCTGTCTTGGTTTGATGTGAAAGATTTTTGCAAAGCATGTCATCATCACTATAAACACATTCAATATAAATATAAGTGCAACATTACATAGATATTTAAATAACATATTTTATTGAAAATGTGTTTATATCAAGCATATAATTCCTAAAACTTACCCAACACTTGTAAATACAACTAAAAATAACAATATATTTTTAAAAGTATTAATTAAAGAAAAAAATTAATAGAGATAGGCGGGTCTGCTTAAAACCTTTTAATAACATATTTTTTTGGATGGATGGGTGGGGTGAGCCGTCAAATCTCATCCTGCGAGTCACTTTCACCGCCCCCATATGCAAGGATGAGATTTGACGGCTTACCCACCCGCTAAACCAAACATTTATGACGTTAAGAGGTTTTAAACAACCCGTCCATCTCTGTTAATTACGTTTTATTTATTTAATAAATAAAAAATACATTTTTTAGCTGTATTTACAAGTGCTGGGTAAGTTTCAGGAGTTATATGCTCGATATAAACACATTTTCTATAAAATATATTATTTAAATATCTATGTAATGCTACATTTATATTTATACTAGATGTGTTCATAGTGATAATGACGGGTTTTCTAAGATCTTTCATGTTAAATAAGGACGGGCTGAAAATTTTTGCAAAGTGTAAAATATGCTTAAAATAGGAAAAAATGTCTGGGATGGGCATCAAATCTCAGCTCTACCCATATGATACTCCCACAAGCTTTCCAAAGCAACTCTTCAATAAATATGTTATTACATACCTCCAAGGCTCCAACCGCCTCCTTATGGATTATTGTTGTCCATTCTGCTTTACTCACATTTATTAAGTGCACTAATCTCAACATATATACAATGTGTATACGCATCTAAATGATAAAATTTGGTATGTGGGAATGACTGAAATGAACTGTTTAAAACCCATGATATAGAACGTTTGGAATGACTCTAATCCCATCAATAAAAATTTCCTTCTTTATTATATAAGTCAATCATATAAACCTAAACAAGAGCATTGGACCTACATGCTAGGTATACCCAAATATACTTAACATCAGTGTATATCAATCAATTGTCAACTACCTCCCCGATGTTATGGACCAAGTTATGGATGTATATACAATGTATATTTGTTTGCATAATCTCCTACAATTTTTTTAAAAATGAGTCAAACAGTTTTTAATTTTTAATATGCATGACATGGACATATGATCTCGGGTTAACATTGATATGTATTGGCTCATTTTATTGGAAATAAAATGCCATCTCAAAGAGATAAAGTGACTTTTTAAGGTACATTTTCCTGAACATTATCATAGAGCTTTATATACACGGGTCGGTCCACTCATTCTATCCGGTTACAAACCAGCCCAAATCCAACCGCAACCCATGCCTGTGCATACGCATACAATATTTTTATTTATACATGGACCACAGAAAATCAAGATTAATTTGAGGTCGATGATACAAAAATGTTGCTAATGGTCTAGATGAATGTGTAATGGTACGATGTGTCGAATCCCACCATGGTTCTCCTTGTGAAAACACCTTTGACGTGATAAATTTGTAACAACTAACATTAACTCTTCCACCCTTGGCCGTTTAAATCTATAGTCTTGGAGAATGGTTCTTTCCAACATGGCTTGGATGTACCATTTTTCATCGAGACAAAGAACTCTCATCATGATGAGCATTAGACAAAGGCAAGGATATTCTACCCACACATTTCACCACATACATCAAATCCCCCATAAAGTGCACCATGATGACATATTTTTAGGCTATGATGTGGCATATTTTTCAGCCACCAAAAATAGTCTTGTAATCATGTCTCCTAGAATTGAGATGTGCCATGTGTGATGCGATATGTACGAATACCACCAAATCGTGCCCCAAATCGAAGTACACTATGCCTATTAAATGAGTTTGTGGGTGGGAATCCCAACACAAAACCATAAAACAGCTTCTTTTTTCACCCATAAATAGATATTCTCATGCATTTGGTAAAAGAAAACAATCTAATTACCGCTTGGTAAAAAACATTTTTAGCCTCCTCTTCCGTAACGCAGATCATGTGGATGTGGACACTAGCGCTTTGGAATTTCCACATAGAAGAACATAGGATATTTCTAGAGACGAAAGGTAATCCAGGTTTGTTTACTTTATTAATTTGACATAAAAAATCCTATCTTATAAAATTTTCTATTACCAATCTTCTATTTTTTGGAGGAAGTTTGTATTTTTTTGAGGATAAGTCCGTGTATCCATCTAGTAGTAATATTTTGTCTCCTTTTCTATGAAATATGACACCCAAAAATTGCTATGAAAAATTCATCAACACTCAAAAGTGTAAAGAATTCAATGCCTTAATGCTAATCAAGGAAAATCCTCATGAATTTTTAATGTTCTTACCATAGGCATTGCTATTGCAGAACCACCCCTAAAGCCTAAGAGAATGGAAAAGCCTAGGTGGAGAACCATCATCTCTGGAGAGTAGATCCGACCCTCATTTTTCTTTGAGCTATGAACCATCTTCACCCAGGGAAAGAAACCAAGAGCCATCAATTGTTTTATAATTGAGAAGGTTGCAGTAATCAATGCTTGACTGGCAACTATGGCTGCTAAAGTGGCAACAACAAACATTGGCCAATACACAGGTTTTGGTAAATAAAATAATTTGTGTTTCTATTTTTGGGTAATAATAATATGTTTTATTTGTTAAGAGAATTATTAAATATTTTTTTGTACCTTTTTTTTAATTAATTAGAATTATTCAATTTAGATTTTCATCTTGTTGAGTGTTTTTCAACATGTGAAAAACACATTGGTTTTCAACATGTTGAAAAACATTATTAAGAGAATTATAAATATTTTTAATATTTTTTTAATTAATTAGAATTATTCTGAATTTAGTTTTTCATCATGTTGAAAAACACACTTTGTGTTTCTTAGCATGATGAAAAACAAATTAAAATAACCCTAATTAATTAAAAAAGGTATACATCTAGTATGTTGCATCTATTTGTAAAGGATGTCCTTGTGTTATAAAAGGCTCCTAGAGATGTGGTTTTAATTAAATGTCCATGAGAAATGATGGGATGTAGTCTCACAAATCATGCTTAGCCTAAATCATACTTCTTATTTATGGATTCCAAATCCTTTTGTACTAAAATGTAAGATGAGCATGATGAAGGTGTTATAATTCCTTCAAAAATGATATGCTGGCCTAAACCTTCACTAATGGTTTATGGATTTGTAAATCCTATTGTACAAATAGGTAATATTGGCATATGGTTCTGTATGCACCCAAAATTGCATGTGCTACATTGTTGGAAAATGGTTACAAAATTCCCCAATGATGATTCAAGTCCTTTCAAGAAGGTGTTCAAGCTCCAAAACCATTCACAGTGTATATTTGTTGCCTAGACACTATTACTTAGCCTTCCCACACTTTTTCCAGGCTTCATGCTTCTTTCTACGCATGTTTTGGTCTTTAGTGCCAGGACCGCCACCCTACTTGGGCGGCGGTCTTGACTGATTTTTCTAGATTCCGTCATGCGTGTTTTTAACATGTGATGATTCACTTAACTTCACTTTTAGCATGCATCCGTGGGCCAAATTGTCTAAAAATATTTTTGATTGTTTGGTTCTCCTTCCCTCTTCTATTTTTGCATGTGCTTTAGTTAGTTGGAACTACCTCTTCTTGCCTTGTGCATGAAGGAAAATCCCAGCCCCAATTCTTATATATTCCATGCTTGTATTCAAGAAAAATGCCTGAGAATTTTTATGTATCTTGCATTGTATTGCTTTGCCACAATCTTGCTAGGAATTGTATAGCCAAGCTCAGATCTCTTGTGCTATCTCTCTTCTACTTGCATTGCATCTAGACTACCTTCAAGATGCCATTGCTCAAGTGCCATCCTCCTACTACTGTTCTTACATTCCCAATCCCTTGGACTCATATGAACACTCGGATAAAGAAAGGAACAAACTAAGGGACAGATCAGTAAACTAGGAAAAATGCACTACTAACAAGGAAGTAAAATACTAACAATCATACCTCCTCCTTCGTGTTCCATAGCAAACCTCATAATGGGCTAGGAAACTTGGATTGAGCCCCGATTACGTGATATGTAGGTGCTTTTCTTCAAGATGGAGCAAGGCCTTCCTGCAACAATGATCCACTTACTTTGCACCAAATGGGTAAAAGGATTATGGATTTGGGGTGCTTCAGGATGAGGCTATTTGGGCATTAGGACGAGGCAGAAGGATGTTCTTTGCTCAAAGGATGCAAGAACTTAGACAGGGCATTCAAGCTTATTCTCCGTGTCTTTAGAGGGGAGGGTAAGGCAGATTTATAGCCTGGGAGTGATTAACTTAGAGTAATTTAAGTAATCATGGTTTGAAAATGTGGGCAAGATTAGGTGAGTGGGGACCACAAAGAATGGGTGAGGATTTTATTTTAGATTTTTAATTCATAAGTGGAGGATTTTAGGTGAGTGGGGACCATGAAGAGTGGGTGAGGATTTGATTTTGAATTTTTAATTCAATAGTAGAAAAACATGGAGAATAATGACATGTGGTGAGGATTGGGTTATTTTTGGATTTAAAATGGATAATTAATCAAATTATATTTGATTAATTCAAAGTGTATTTTTGTGGGAAATGAGGAAGGGGAATTAATTGATTTAGGACAAATGTGAAATTAGGGTGTCTACATTTTCCCCTCTTTGGAAGGGTACTATGAAAGTAGTGTCCTTTCAAAGAAAGTAGATGAGATGGGGAAGAATTCAATCTACTTTTCTTAAGAAAAAGTAGAGTGAATGTTTTTTGGGGAGAATAGAAGGTGGTGAGTGATGGATGTCATGGTATCCTCCAAGACAAAAATTTCATGAGAAGATGTGATTATGGACAGATGTGATGATGCCCCCTTGAGAGGGCTGACAAGAATGGAATATACGACAAAGCTCTCGAAAAGAGGAGAGATGAATTCTACAGAGAAGAGGATGATAATGGAGTGGAAGAGACTGGAATGACCGCATGACACAAATGGAGAAAGGATTCAATCGGCCTTGAATGCTAGGTGTGAGGGTGTGTGGGAAGATGAAATGGGAAAGAGAAAAGGGAATGGATAGGATTGGGGGTTGATTATGAGAGGAGTAAGAAAGGTGAAGAGTAATGGAGATAGGGGAGGGACAAAAAAGGAATGAAAGAGGTAGAAAATAATAAGAGAGAGGGATGATAGGGGAAGAAGGGAATGATGAAGGAAAAACAAGGAGAAAATAGGAAAATGACAGAGTAGAGGGTGAAGTTATGAAATAGAGAGATGTGCCAAATGAAGGAAGCAACAAAGATAATAAAGAGGGATGCATGAAAGTGAAAGAAATGATAGAGCTGAGAAAATCAAGAAACGGGGAAGGATAAATAAGAAGGAGAAGACGAGGTGGGAGTAGGGGTAAAATCGATGAAAAATTGAAAGAGGACGAAAGAAGAAGTAGAATGGAGAAAAAAAAGAAACTATGAGGGGCAAGGAAAGTGTGAAAAGAGCGAGAGAAAGAAGAAAACAAATAAAAAATGGATGAAAAGGTAGGGGTGGTAGAGAAAAGGAGAAGTGGTCAAAAGAAACATGAAAATTAGGGGAGAGGAAAGGAAGATAGAGCTAATACAGGGAGAAGATTGAAGGAACCATGTCGTTGCAAGGAAGACCAAGGCAAAGAATATGGAACAGACCATATGGAGATGCATGTGGAGGGTGGTATGATAAAAAGACAAGACAACACTGAAGAGCCAGGTTATCGATGGGGAAGTAAGGAGGAAACGTGATAGAAAAAGGGGAAGAAGATGATACAAGGGAAGGGAAATAAGATGAGGGGTGGGAGAGAGAAGAGGATAACAGAGAAAATGATGTAGAAGGAAGGGAATATAGAAAGGGGATAATAAGTGGAAAGTGAACAGTATGAGGAATGTAAAGAGAAGAAAGAGGGGAGGAATGACACAGATTGGAAAAGATGTGGAGATGCATGAAATGAGGATACTAGGATTATGAGAAAATAGACAAAGGATGTATGATGAAGATAGTAAAGATATTGAAGAGGGTGAAGGGAAGATGGAGAGATGGGTAAGAAGTGACAAGAAAGGGTGGGATTGGGGAAAAGAATAGGAGAGAAAAGAGAATGGGGGATAGAAGAGGCAATGCCAATGAGGGGATGTTAGGGAAAGTCCACTAATAATGAGTGGTGAGGAAGGGTGAGAGAAAAAATGAAGAAAAGGAGAAAGGTAATAAGGATTGGAAAGGGTAACACCAATGAAGGGACGTTAGGGAAAGCCCACTAACAATGAGTGGTGGGCTTAGAGGAAGGAAGGAATGAAGGGAAACTCTAGAAGGTCCAAGGGAGTGAACGAGGTCGTGTGGAATGAGGATTGATGATTTTTAGGGAAATTCCACTAACAATTATTAGCACGGGAATAGAAGATGATGATGAAATAATGATAGAGGAATGTTAAAAATAATGGCAAACAAGTGTGTGGGTAGAAAGGTGGGATAATTATAGAAGATGAAGTGGAAAGAGTAAAGAAAATGGGAGGGATTAGTTGGGACTAGGTGAAAGTGAGGAGAGGATGCGGGAGATGAGGATGAATGAGGTGAGGATGAAGAAATAAGACATGAAAAGAATGGGAAGAAACAATATGAAGGATGATGGATCAAGAAGGAGAAAATGGGGAAAAGAACGTGATTGTAGGTGAAAGATATTAGACGTATGTTGTAAGATGATAGGTGGATAAAGGATAATGGTAGGAGGAAAATGTGGTTGGTAGGAGAGACTAGGTGGAAGAAGTGATCAACAAAGTGAATGAAGAATGAGGCGAGGGAAAAGTTCACAATGATGAGTTTAGTGTAGAAAGGACCCTAATATAAGACTGTCATGCGGAGGAAGTGGTTAAGTAAGATTGCCAAGCAAGCAACACTTGGATGAAAAGTGGGTAAGTGAGAAGTGGTGTTTACAAGAATGGAAAAGGAGGTGAAAGGATGTGATAATGGGGAACACCGAGAGAAAGTGAAGGGTGAATGTGTGTAGTGATGGGGAAAGGCAAGAAGACATATCATCCTTAAGAGGGACTCTTAAGTGTGGTCGTTATGCCGGTGAGTGGTTAAGTAAGATTGCCAGCAGAGGATGGTGATAGTGGTGGTAAAAAGATGTGATTATGGAGAATGAAGTGAAAATATAGATGATGAGAATGTAGAGTGATGGGCGAGTGCAAGATGACATCTCATGCTTAAGAGAATATCTTAAGTAAGATCGTCATGCCGATGGAGTGGTTTCGTAAGATCACCTAACCGACAGGGATGATATGCAAGGAGAAAGACAAAGCTATATTGGGTATAGGGGTGGAATGGTCAATTGAAGAAGATGATCGCGATGAGAGGTGGGAGAAATAAGATGGGATGGGGGAAGGCCATAGGAAGATCAACCTTAAGAGGAAGTCTTAAGTAAGATTTCCATGCGGCCGGAATGGTTAAGTAAGATCACCAAGCTGAAGAAGAAGAAGAATGATGATAGAATTGGTGGGAATAGGGTATGAAAAAATGGACTGAAGGGGAACCCTCAAGTGAATTTTCCATACTATGAGAGCATGTAAGTAGGATGACCAAGCATAAGATGGATTTGGGGAAGGATGAGAAAAGAGTGAGTGATATATGCCTGAGCAGAAGAGGATACGAGATGAGGTGATAACAAGAAAGAAAGGAAACAAAGGAGTGTAACATGAATGGATGAAGGAATATATGTAGTGAAGGGCGGAGAGTGTGAGGGAAATCCTTAATTGGGATGCCCATGTGGTGAGAGTAATGATGCGAGAACGAGAAGAAAAAGAGGTGGAATGGGAAGATGTGTGTGGTGGTGATTATTGTTTGATGAGAGGGGAGGTGGTGAAGAAGCTTCTACAATGGGAAGATATTAGGGAGAGGGTAAACCTCCACCAAGGATCCCATATAGAAGGGGTTATTAAGTAAGATTGTCAAGCGGGAAGTAGAAGAGTGAAAGGAAAGAATACAAATGGGTGAGAGGGGACATAAATGGTGAGCAGGGTAATATGGGGATGAGTGGCGAAGAGTAAACATGAGGAGTGAGGATGAATGGATTAAATACACGGTGATCATGGTGGGGGTGGAGGAGCTCTTGGATAGTGATTGCTACATGAGAAAGATCTTCAAGTAGGATTCACAAACTACAATGGTGATCAAGTAGGATTCCCAAATTGGGGAATGTATTAGTACGGGTGAATGGGGGTATAGAGTAAGATGTTGATCATGCAAGAAGATACTCATGTGACAAAAAGCATCTTAATTATAATATAGCACGTAACAGACACATCATGATAGAAAAGATCAAGATGACTAGACTCGTAATATGCGTGATAGCATAGATAGACGGGCAACAAAAAGGTTTGATGCCCCAAAGATAATATGCAAGTGGAAGAGAGCATAGATAGAGGCCATCCAAAATTATGATGCCCCAATATGATATGTAATAAGATGACATAAATATATTAGAGAGAGCACCAGATACAAAAATTAAGATACCCTCTGTAATATATCAAGATACAAGAAAGCAATTAATAATTTGTAACTAATAATGCAACACAAGAACCAATAAACATGTCCCTAACATGTTCCACAATGAGGATTGATTGGATGTGCCCCAAACAGGGGTACAAGGACATAGAAAAGGATTGGGTCATTTTCCTCAAACAAGTAAACAATCGAGCTGGATTTACCCTGCGAGGATTCACGTGAGGAGAAGTGGTTTGAATTTGGTAGTCATAAGGTGATTGGATCATTCGTTGGGGATAATAGTTCAAAGGTTGAATTGTGTTGATTATTTTAGAGTTTTGCAATTTTGTGGAGTTTACAATATTTTTATTTTTGTTTATTATATATATATATATATTTTGTTTGGAGTTTTTTTGAGATATTCCAATGTTTTTAGATTTTTGATGATTTTGGAATGTTGTTGGATTTTTTGATTTTTACACTATTATTGGCAATTTATGGACTAGAGTATAGACTTATTTTGAGAGGTGATAAACCAGGATATTATCCGCATGTACCATGTTCCTCGTGGTAACTCATTCTCGAATAACACAAATTCTCATTCCATTGGTAGGATATGGTGGTGATGATATGATGAAAATAATTCCAGATCCATTCTTGACTCCACACAACTAGTAAGATGCATGGGCTCATCACTGAGAATCAAGGGCGTAGGAGGTAGATAATAAATATAGAGACAAATGTTAACAATAATCCCTTTAGAAAATTGTGACTCAATTCTTCATAACGCTACTAAACTAGGCATTTAAATTACTTCTTTGGGGATTCTAGAATTGCAAGCACTGTAAGATTTTATATTTTTGAAATGAATCCCTATGCCTTGCCCCATTCTACTAGTGAGAAGAAAGGCCTCATCACCGAAGGAAAACCATAGTCGAGTGAATTCCCTTTTTGTTTTGTTTTTAAATTTTTTAATTTTGAATGTTTTTGATTTTTTTGATTTTTTGAATGTTTTTGCAATTTTTTTATGATTTTATGAGAATGACCCTCTATGCTTTTTCCCATGCTACCTATAAGAGGCAAGGGTTTATCACCGAAGACAAGACATAGACAAATAAGGGCACCTTTCTCCATTCCCAGTATCACACTACTAGTAAGAAGTGTGGGCTCAACACCAAAGACTATGAAGGATGAAAGATGTGACGATGAATTATTCACAATTTATTGAATTGATGAAATTTTACAATAGTGCTTTGTATTTGGGAAGGAACTTCTGCCCCCAATCTCATCCCCACACGACTAGTAGGATGTAAGGGTTCAACACCAAAGACTGAGATGGACGACCAAAAAAACTGGGTAAAGAAGTTTAGAGCTTTGTTATGAAAGAGAGAATGTCTTTGAAGGGAATATATTACCATCAGTAAGCTTCTAGGTATGACCATAGGTGAAAGCGACTGAAAATGGGAGATATTATAAGAAGTATGATACTCACAAGACTTAATAGGATTGATGTTAGCACCTGTCTCATGATGATAAACATGAAGATGTGATTTTGATAATGAAAATACCTGCCAATGGAAATGAATAACTTTAAATTATTCGGAGGTAAGTGAGACAAAAGGAAAAATGTACACATCGTTGTTTCTGGAATAGTGAATGATTTAAGGATAAATTTTCTTTAAATGAACTACATTCATTGGTTCATCAAGATCTTGACCATCTTTGTTGGCCAACTTATAGGCTCCAGAGCCAAATTTAGCTATAATTACATAGGGTCCGAACCAATTAGGCTCAAATTTTCCTTGTTTTTCTTGCTCTTTAGTGGTATTCTTTTGATTTTATTTTAAAATGAGGTCACCAATTTCAAATTCTCTGGGTATTACCTTTTTATGATAGCTATGTTGCAGTCGGTTTTGATAGACTTGAAGATGATTGAGAGCATTAAGTAATTTTTCATCGAGAAGCTCAAGCTCTTGAAGCCGTGACTGTTGGTATTCATCCTCATTAATTACATATTTAAGGGAGATTCTCAAGGATGGGATTTATATCTCAATAGGTAAAATGGCTTCACAACATTAAACAAGGGAAAATTGGGTGGCTTCGGTAGGTGTGCGGTAAGATGTATGGTAAGCCCAAAGAACAGGGTAAATTTGAGTATGCCAATTGCATCCATGGGTGTTGATGATTTTTTTCATGATGGATTTTAAAGTCTTGTTGGTTACTTCTACTTGACCGTTACCCTAAGGGTAGTATGGAGTGGACCACTTAAGTTTGATGCAAAAATGTTTGGCTAGGTCTTTTACATCCTGGTTTTTAAATGATTTGCCATTATCTGCGACTGTGAGCGAATGGAATACCAAATCAACGAGATGTGATTATTAAAAATGAATTTAAATATTTGGCTACTGGTAACATAGGGTGAGAGGCATAGCTTCCACCCATTTAGTGAATTAATCGGTTGCGGTAATGATCAACTTATGTCCATCAAATGATGTTGGTTTGATTTTACTAATGAGGCCAAGTCCCCATTGAGAGAAGGGCCATGGTGTGGTTATCGATTATAATGCTTGGGAAGGTGCATGGATAATGTTTCCATCCTTTTGACATGCTTGACATCATTTGAAAAAATGGAATGTGTCACTTTCCATGGTGGGCCAATAATATCCAACTCACAAGATTTTCTTGGCTAAGGCTATACCATTCATGTGCGCTCCACAGATACCATAATGGAATTCATTTAGGAGACTGGAGGATTCTTCCTTATTAAGACATCAGAGAAGGTGCCATCATATCCTCATTTATAAATAGTTTCCACTAAAATGGTGTATCGAGAGGCACGTTGTGCTAAAGCATGTTTATGCATTGGTTTCATGTTGGCAGGAAATGTTTTATCATAGATGAAGGTATAAAGATCATGGTAACAAGGGTTATTCGGACCCACAATTTTGCATACCATAGTGTTTTCAAGAAGATCATAGGCAGACATTAATAGATGTTCTACAAGAAAATGTGCCTGGGGTTGACTAGCTACGATTTCTAACAGGGATCCAATGGTTGCCATAGAGTCGAAAGATTTATTATGAATTATAGGGATTTGATCAAAGCTAATTAATTGAAAATATATTTGAAGAGCATCCACCATGCGTTTATATGGGATAAGTTTTTCATCCTTGATCCGATATTCATCAGTAACTTTCTTGATGATAAGTAAAGAATCACCAAATACAACTAATTCTATAAGATTCCAAGATATAACTAGTTTTAATCCTACTATTAGAGCTTTATATTCTATGATATTGTTGGTACATAGGAATTCTAATAGAAATGATTTGGGGATAATGTGTCCTCTAGGTGTGATAAGAAAAATACCAGCCCTTGAGCCATGGATATTACAAGATCCATCAAAAAATAGAGTCCAAGCTGGTGCGATGTCTATGTGTAGAAGATCTTCATCAGAAAAGCAAAATGAAGTGGTTATGTGCTAGGAAGGGGTGCCTCGGTAAGTTAGTTTGCAAGGACTCCGTCCTTTAATTTCCTTCGAGGAACAAACTCGACATCAAATATATTAAGTAGCACAATCCAACTAGACATTCTTCCCATGAGAATGGGTCAGGACAAGAGATACTTGAGAGGATCAATCTTGGAAATCAACTTAGTTGTGTGATTGAGCAAGTAATGACGTAACTTATGGAATGCAAAGGTGACCGCTAAGCATACTTTTTTGATTTGGGAATAATGTACTTCATGCTCAATAAGTGTTCGACTAAGGTAATATACAACCTGTTCTTTTTCTTGATCATTATGTTGTTCTAACAAAGCTCCTATGGCATGCTTAGTGGCAGATGTATAAAGCAACATGGGTTTATTGACAACTATTGACATAAGAATAGGTGGGCTAGAGAGGTATTCTTTTAACTTATAAAAAGAGTCTTGGTAATTGCGCTTCCAGTGAAATCGTGCATCTTTTGTAACTGGTTGATGTGATGGCACTTATCAGCCAACTGTGATATGAAACACCGAATAGATTGTATCTTTCCCTAAAGACTGTGTAATTGTTTTAGGTTTTGAGGAGGAGGAATTTCCATAATGGCTTTGACTTTTGCAGGATCCACTTCTATGGCTCTCTGTGAGAAAATAGACCCTAAAAATTTAGTAGAGGTCACTCTGAACACACATTTCTTTGGGTTAAGACAAACCTTATACTCACATAATCTATCAAAAATGCATCTCAACACACCTAGATGCCCTATTCGTGTTTTTGATTTTGCTAATATATCATCAACATAATCTTCCATGATATCATGTAACATATCATGGAAGATAATAGTCATTGCTCGTTGATAGGTGGCACCAGCATTTTTCAAGCCGAAAGGCATGACCTTATAACAGAAGGTGACCTATGGTGTAGTAAATGCCATTTTATGTTGATCCCCTTCAACAATACGTATTTGATTGTAACTAGAAAATCCATCCATTAAGGAAAGAATTTCATGGCCTATCATAGAATCAACAATCATGTCTATATTCGGCAAGCGAAATTCATCTTTGAGACAAGCCTTGTTGATGTCTTGGAAGTCTGTGCATATTCTAATGCTGGGGGTTTTCTTGGTTATGGGAACTATGTTAGATATCCATGTCGAATAATCAATAGGTTAGATAAAGTTAGCTTCCAAGAGTTTCTCGAGTTCACTTTGACAAGTAATGTAACTTGAGGATGTATTTTGCGTAGTTTTTGTTTTATAGGTTTTTCATCCGGATGCACCACAAGGTGGTGTACTACAAGAGATGGTTCTAGGCCTGACATGTCCTTATATGTCCATGCAAAGATATATTGGAATTTAGTAAGGAGTGTTGTGAATTCCATGCATTCTTGGTCAAACAGACTAATGCTAAGTTGTAAAATTTTCAATTGTTCGATGGTTCTAATGTTTATGTCTTTAGTTTCTTCTACAAGCATTTTAGATATATCCTTTTCAAGAATGATGCTAATGATCGATGTAGGTCATAAGTGTTTGGTGATTTAGGGGAGTTGGTATAAGATTTTTTGTGTGTAATGTTGAGACTTTTTATTGACATATTTGTTTGATAGGGTGGTGGTGAGATTTTGACTATGGGAAATTTTCTGTTTGTGATTTTGATCCAAATTTTCTGAGGGTGAAGGATATGAATATTTTATTTCTTTTCCAAAATAGGCCGATTCATCTAGATTGATTTCAAATCCTTTTCTATGGTCGGAAGTAGGGATTTGGTTGCAAGTTCCAAGGAATTCTTTGATGGCTTCATCATTTTGGAACATGTCCATGGCCGCATGATGTGGTTGGACATGGTCTATGAGAGTTAGATGCGTAGGCTCAAAATTGATGACATTAACAGATAAATGTTCAAAGTAAAGATGTGTTTCAGTGAGGTCCTCGAAAAGGCTACGTGGCGACCTGTGTCATTATCAGATCTAGTTCCAGCGTTATCACTTGAAATTATCACGGGAGAAACATCAAACACCTTGAAACCCAGACCATGTTTACCGTGATGTTGTGTGTAATTGATTAGGTCTAAATGACCTTGTTCATTTGGATTGAGTCCTTTACCCTTCCATCGTATGTTTTTCATTATTCGATGAGCTTTGGTAAATTGAGGGGACTCATAACATGGAGAAAATTCATCAATATATAACCAAGATCCTGAAGAACTTGGAATATGTTTGTTGTCAAGATAACCAAATTTTTTCTAAACTGACTATCCCATTTGGTAAGGGGGATGGATTCTCACATGTGGAGCGTTAGGTTTTCCGTAGCTATGTGGGGATTTTTTGATATAAAAGGAGTCTGTCATCTTTTAAAATTGATATTCACTGTAACCTGTGTCAATGATTTTAAATGTGTGGGATGGGGGACCAATCGGTACCTCATGTGGTGGGGAAGTCAGTTTGGTAGTTTTAAAAGATGAAGAGAATGTGTTATAAGAAGAAGGGGGTGGATTGAAGGATGAAATTTGGTTATTCACAGGAGAAGGTATCTTAATAGAATAGGTGTGGTTGGATGAAGAAGTTTGGCTAGGTGAGGAAGAAGATGGTGTGGTGGAAGAATAATTGTTCTTGGAGGAAGAAGTTTGATTAGTGGAAGACGATAATTGATTAGTGGGAGGAAGACTGGTGGAATATTGTTGACTAGTGGAAGATAATGGATTGGAATATGTGTTTTGGTTAGAAGATGATGGTTTTGGATCATTGTTAGGGAGTGTATTCTAGATATATGTGTGTTTCGTTAGGGATTATGCGAGGTGGAACATACTTATCTGTTGATGGACAATAGTGATCATGTCGATACCATCCTTCGAGGAATCTACAATACTCAAAGGGTTGGGGATCCACATGTAACGTAAATTCCTTTTCCAAATGAGGAAATTTAATACATTGGTGGAACATTGATGGGACGACTTTCATGGCATGAATCCATGGTCGACCGATGAGAATGTTAAATGCAACTTCTACATCCACCACATGACATACCATGTCTAAAGTGATGGGTCCGACTTGGAGAGGCAACATGATTGTGCCTTCAGACTTTCTCTCGCTATTATCATACCCATGAATGGTTATGATATTGTTTTGTAAATCATTTTCAGTGTAACCTAGACAACGTAAAGTTTTCATGAAATAAATATTCAATGAAGATCCATTGTCAATTAATACGTGCTTGAGCTTACGATGAATTATATAACCCTCAACGTATAAAGAATGATTATTAGTGATGTTGGGATTAAGAAGGTCAGCGAGACCAAAAGATAAAATAGGATTGAGGAATGTAAGATGTGCAATTAAATCTTGTAATTGTTGTGAATTGATGTCCTCAGGGACACGAGCGTTATTCAATTTTTGCATAAGGATGCATTGTAGTGTGGGAGAAGAATTAAGTAATTCCATGATGGAAATTTGTGTTGCAGTCTTCTCCAATTGTTTGACAATATTGAATGATGGCGCAGGTTGTGGAGTGGAATTGGTGGCAGAATTAGATGGTGGATTAGGAGGTGATGCGGGGATGAAGTGGCATATTTTTTTGCTATAGGGACCCACATTTTTGTCTAGTGGTGATCGCACAATCATTTCTGATCTTTATAGTTGCCACTAAGTCTTGGTCATAGTCTATGGTCGAGATGAATGAGTCATACTCGACATTGCTTGATGATTGACCCTTATCTTTTGAATTGTTATCATGGTTAGGGAAGGGATTTTTTAACATGTAAAGTTTTTCATTAGGTTTTTTTTTCTCAGAAGTATTTTCAACTTCTATGTCTCCACGTTCAATCGTGTCTTGGACATAATGGCAGAGTTGCATGCATCGATATGTAGAGTGCCCTTTTATGCAATAATAATCACAATATTCATTGTCCTTCTTCAAAGGGTTTGAAGATGGGATATGTAATCATGTTGTCATTTTCCAAGTGATGAAAGACACTAGATAAGCTTTCTCCAAGAGGAGTGAACTATCTTCACCGGTCCCGAGAAGGAACTTCCTTTCTAATGATTATGATTGGTTATTTGGATTTTAATGTGTTGATGGGATTGTTTTGAATGTTTTGCATAGGGCAAGAATCGGTAACGCCATCGTTTACTATATTTTTGTTTTGGTTAAAGAATTTGGATTTTTCCTGGTTTTGAGGGGTGTCTCGATATGGTTGGTCCCTAAAGGGTGCTTTATGTAAGCCCTTAGAAATGAGGTCTTTTTCTATTTGCATTCCCTTTTCAACGACTTCTTTGAAACTATTCAAAAAATGAGTTTGCATGTGGAATGATAATTCAGAATTGAGATTAGGAACAAAAATTCTAACTAGTTGTCTTTCGGGTATTGATTAGGGAAATCGTCTTGCAATTCCTTGCCATCATTGTAAAAAGGAGGCAAAGTTTTCATTGGGCCTTTGCCTAGTGTTACAGAGATCAAGCATGGTTATTTTGAGTCTAAGTTATAGGAAAAATGTTTGAGGAATTTCTCCGTTAAGTCTGTGAATGCCGTGACTGACCCTTTGGGAAGATGGAAAAACCAGTCTAAATCTTGTCCTCCTAAACTTTGGGGGAATAATCGTAAAAGATACGTGTCACGATAGGAAACTTCCTAAAATTGCATGTAAAATTCCTTGACATGTTCACGGGGTCACCTTTTATTTTTTATTTATCAAATTTTTAGATTTTGAAGGATGACGGAAATGGTAAGCGTGATATCTCTGTATCAAATGGATAAGGACACAATTCTTCAAAGTTGAATTGTTTTGATTATTTTTGTAGTCCCTGAATGGTGTCTTTCATATGTTTCCATTCTTGTGCGAATGGAGAGGCGGGGGACGGGTTATCAAGAATGTCATGAGTTTTGGGGCTGGATTAGGGTCTTTTAATCTTTCATCTCTAGCAGTTGCTTCCTCAATTTTATTTGTTAAGTCTTGGATTTTAGTAAATAAATCATCGACCGAATAGCTATTTGGATTGTTTGGTATTTCGTTTTGATAACTTGATTCACCGTTGTCGATAAGTTTGTTCAAATTTTCAGTCCCAAAGTCAGGGGGTAGTTTTTCCCCTATGACTAGGATGCGTAATAGATATTCATTTTTGTTTTTTTCTATCACCCTATTGACTTGTTCTCATTCTTCATTGGTGAGTTCTAGTTGTGTGACTTCATCATCATTTTCATGATTGTGACTATGTGTGAATACCATGATGAGATGTGCCTGATTAAAATGAAAAAGTGGGTAGGAATTTTGAGCAGGTGTGATTAAATGATAACTTGATTACTTTGGATTTAGTTCAAATAATCCCATGATGAATGATAAGGAGAGTAACTCAAACAAGTTATCTCAATATGATTGTGATATAACTTGAGACTAGTTATTAGGGGATTTGTTTCACATTGTGTAGATTTATCTTGAACAAGCTTTGGATTGTTGACATGGAAAGTAACCCAAACAGGTTAATCTCAATATGGTTGTGATATAACTAGAAAATGAGTTATGAAAGGATTTGTGTTGGCTATGATTTGGATAAGCATGATGTTTGAAAAAATAACGAGTGAACTCAAAAATAGCTTGAAATGAGCTATGAAGGATGTTTTGACAATTGACGATATGGGGAGTGAATGACAACACTCAATATCAATTGATATAACCGAAGACAAGCTATGATAGATGTATTTTTGGATAAAGCAAGCTAATGAAATAAGTGCGATGTTTTGGTCTACGTTGTGGGATTGTTTGGATGTTTTATCTTGATATTGAATTGCTCAAGAAATGTTTTTTTGTGGAACACAACTAGGGTTTGAACTTTTACAATGAACACATTGATATCAACCAATTTTTATGATAAAACAATTCTAAACTATTTTGTTTACAAACAACAAGCAATCATGTGGATCAAATTATTTTGGCTTAGGAGGTAAATTATTCAGAATGATCATTGTTTCATGTAATCATACAAGTATGTTGTGGAATGATGGATGGAGGATCTTATCACTCCAAAAATATGCGTTCTTCGATATACCCAAATCCTGATATACCTAATTCTGTATGGGGACAAAATTGGTACGAGGAACCCTTAGAGCACTAGAGGAGACTCACCAATTCTTACTTTCCTACTTTGGAGTGAATCACCACGTCCAAAACAGGTTTTTGAAAAGGTGGAAGGTGATGGGGGATGAATGTGTATGGTGTCCTTATAACTCCCCAAAGATTTATAGGGATGATGCCTAGGCTTCATTGTTACAGATATTTAGGCATGACTCACATGCGCCACATGGCAACATTACATAGAAGTGAAGAGTAGGGGTGAGGTAAATACCAAACACTGTGATGAGACTAGGTCTCAAAGTGCAATGCAGATGCGAATGCTAGTGGTGCATGGTAGTCAAGTCCACATCACTAGTGTAGCTTTAGTGGTGATGAAATCCACCTTGACTACATGCAAAAACAAAATGATGAAGTGATTAAACACAAGGTTCTTTCCAACTTGAAGTAAATCACTAACAAAAAATAATTTCATACCTGAGTGTCTAATTTTTTTTGGTTTCAGAAATTTTCTTTGAATGGTGGTACTTTTCAGGATTTTTGTTTGTTTTTGTGTTTTTTGATAATATTCAGCGTGATGTGGTCTTGCAAAGAATAGATTAGTAGTTATCTTGACGATGTGTTAGAAAATTGATCGTGGTTGTTTTGATTTTCCGGATCGCTCAAGGCACAGAAAAAGAGCATACATAACCAACAACCGAACAAATATTAATAATATGATGAAGTAAAATAATGATTGAAATGACAATTAGAAAACAAAGCTAGAAGATCATGCAATGTTAGAACAAGAAACTAAACAATTGCGACCGTTTATGATTTTCCGATTGCTTGAAGGCGCAAGAAAAGAGCATACATAGATATAATTGGAATAGAGATTTTTGTAAAATTTTAATAATTATTGCAATTAATTGTGATTGCGAAACAATGATAACGATTATCTTCACAAAAAAGAAAAACAATGAAAGAAGAGTGTTAAAAATGTTACCAGAAGTGTCGTCTTGGAAAATTGGAATGTAAGGAAAAGTTCTTTTGTTTTACTGGCTTCTGGTGGCCTCCAGTGTGCAAAATATGACTAGGAATGTGAACCCAATAATGTTGGCGGGAAAGGTTCAAAAAGGTCCTTTACTTGTAAAAAAATCCCTCTAGTAAAATGGTTAGTAGTTTGTTCCCGCACACAAGGTTAGTAGAATGATCACTAAAATAATTAATTATAATCACAAAGTGTGAAAAATCACAAAATTATGTTGATAAAATAAAATGTGGAGAATGTGAAATGGTGCACACAAATATACCAAAAGCCACAAAAACATTAGATGACTAGTGTAATGTGATTAAAGGGATCAAAAGGATGGATTTGATTGAAGTGTGAAGAGGTCGAAAATGCGTAAATAGATAATAAGTTAACAAGGTGCTAACTCACAAAATTAGAATGATTAATGAATCACAATAAAATAATCAAATATATAACACTAATGAAGCACTATGAACTAGTCCGATGAACTAGTCCTATTATCAAGATTACCACAACTAGCTAAACATTGTTATGACCTAAATGTATGGCCGAAATTGATGACAATGTGATCTTAAGAGTGTGGTGACTTAACGAGAAGAAGAATTTATTTAGAACAAGGTTATGTGTAAATAGGAAGGTAAGTGATGATATAGGCCAAAAAAACAAATGGCTTAAAAGGAATCCCGGATTTACAACAAGGTTTGAGTTACGATTATAAACTTAACAAAATAATAAAATACGTATGAAATTAAACATGTAAAAATAAACCGCATAAAAAAACACTTTAAAAGACCATATCACTAATTGTATCAATATCAAGGCGGGTATCGGGAGAAGGTGGATGACAGGTGGTCGGATGCAAAGAAAAAATGACAAACCAAATGGGGAGTGGGAAGTTGGAAATGAAAAGCCTATGCAAATGGGACAAGAGAGTGGATGCTAAGGAGGACATGCCAAATGGTGAATGAGACATGTGGAAAAAAATGTGGAATGTAAAGGAGGATCAAATCAATTAGAATTGAAACTATGAATGACATATTCTATATGAGACTTTGAGTTAAAGGGGAGGACGTAATGGTGAACCGGAGTGGCTTGGTATAGAATGCACGCATTGGGAAACGTATGAAAGTAGTAAAACTTTGTATAATTATTATGGTTGTCACTAATTGTGTGTGTGTACAGATGAGCTTGTGAGATGGTGTGCAATGATGGAAAAGCATCTAATGATCCATATAGGCTTATTATGCTTGTGGAGAGGCCGTAACAGAGCAAAGGAAGCTTATTATTTTTATTTTAATTTTTAGGATTAAGCAGGTCAAATATGGATGCACAAGATCTCATACACATTTGGGTTGACATTGAGGAGTGGGGAGATCTGCGCAAGGTGAGTACATGAGGGAGGCGGTGGGGAGATGGTGTGTATTGAGATCTGTGGGGGATGTTGGGATGGGTGAGCTGAGGGCTTGGGTGGAGTGTGAATGTGCGACAAGAAGGATGGAGTTGGAGGGTTCGCGGATGGAGGGGGAGCTAGGAGAGTTGGCATGTGGAGAGGATTTAACATGGGCGTCGAGGAGAGGGCTCATGTGGAGCCTAGTTTAGGGGGTGGTGAGATGTGGGTAGTTGGGTAAGGGGTCCAGTGGGAGTGTGGGGAAGGTTATGGACGAGGGAAGAGTTGGGTGATCATGTGGAAGGAAGATGGGTGGTGGAAGGGTCACAGAGGAAGGTCTGTGAGGGATTTCGGTGTTGGGAAGTGAGAGACAAGTGGATCAAGGGAGTTGGGGATGGAAGGAGAGAGGAATCGGGATAGGAGATTGTGATCCGGGATGGGCGAGAGGAAAAGAGGGGAGCAATGGGTTGACAGGAGTTGAGAAGCGAGTAATGTAAATGAGGGGATACCACGTAATGGGAGTTGGGGTTTGTGGTGGCCGAGTGGTCTAAGAGATGGGGTGATGTGGGATGAAGGATGAGTTGGGATTGAAAGTGGGAGCCCTTCGAGTGGAATTTAGACAAGACTCGGCTTAGCCAAGGCTGAGTAGTAGGATAATTTTTTTTTTTGTGATTTAGGTAGGATAGGTTTAGGAGAATAAATTGTTGTGTTTTGTTTTTTTTTTTGTTTGTTTTTGCTATGTAATAATAATGACTTGTTTTTGTGTTTTTTTTCAGGTGTATACAAGGAATCATACACGGAAATAATATAAACCTAAAAACTTAGAAAAATATCAAAGTTGTATAATGTTATTATTATAATTACGATTAGTATTTACTACGAATTCAGAATATCAAACCAAATGGAATAGAGACAACTTTTAAACTAATTTTCTGGATTGATTTCCCATGACAATAGAACTCAAAATGTGATTTTTTGGTTTTATTTGTTTTTTTTTGGAAATCACAATCGATAGTGATTTTAATAGGCTGCAAGAAATATTTTTAAAAAGAAAAAAATGACGACAAAAATGGGTGTCGTAAAACTAGAAATTGAAAAGAAAACTAAATGTAATCTAAGCAAACATCATAATAATAGGAATACCTCTGTTGTGGTCCACGAGTATCGAGATCTGATGATGGATTTTCTTCTTCTAAACACCAAGTGCCAAGGAGATCAAAGGCAGGATGATCATTATAGGTTCATTGGTACTATAACCTATAGATGCACCACAAGACACCACACAACAAAAACACTACCCACAACGTGAAGGTTAACCAAAGAAGGCCATAAGGCATGGAAAAGGAGATAATAACAAACAATAATAAACAAAGGATGGATAAAACCACTAATTGGGAAATCAATGGTAACATATCAAAAGTAACCAGTGTGCCAGAATGTAAGCTAGGAAAAATGCACTACTAACAAGGAAGTAAAATGTGTTCCGTAGCAAACCTCAGAATGGGATAGGAAACTTGGATTGAGCCCCGATTACATGATATGTAGGTGCTTTTCTTCAAGACGGAGTAAGGCCTTCTTGCAACAATGATCCACTTACTTTGCACCAAATGGGTAAAAGGATTATGGATTTGGGGTGCTTTAGGATGAGGCTATTTGGGCATTAGGACAAGGAAGAAGGATATTTTTACTCAAAGGATGCAAGAACTTAGATAGGGAATTCAAGCTTATTCTTCGTTTCTTTAGAGGGGAGGGGTAAGGTTGTATTTATAGCTCGGTGGAGTAATTAACTTAGAGTAATTTAAGTAATCATGGTTTGAAAATGTGGGCAAGATTAGGTGAGTGGGGACCATGAAGAATGGGTGAGGATTTGATTTTGGATTTTTAATTCATAAGTGGAGAATTTTAGGTGAGTGGGAACCACGAAGAGTGGGTGAGAATTTAATTTTGAATTTTAATTCAATAGTAGAAAAACATGGAGAATAATGACATGTGGTGAGGATTGGGTTATTTTTTGGATTTGAAATGGATAATTAATCAAATTATATTTGATTAATTTGAAGTGTATTTTTGTGGGAAATGAGGAAGGGGAATTAATTGATTTAGGACAGATGTGAAATTAGGGTGTCTACAAATACAAATATAACCAGATTTGCCAAAGCTCTTGCTTATCTAGGCTGGAATTGTGTGTTTGTCTACTTTATTTGTTAAATTGTCAATTTGAAATCACTAGTTTCAATTGCATATCAAATAAAGTAGCAAAATTGTTTGTTTAAATTTATCGGAAATTACAAGCGAGATCAAATCGTTAGAAAGTATGCTCTCGACATTAACGGGAAGTTGTGGGGAACAATAGCTCTTTCAGGGTCATGATTTGTTCTTCACCTCTGAGGTAGGCTTTGAAGGGTTTTGATTAGATTAGGTTATTTGTTTTAGATTAGATTCATATATTTGCACAAGTAACCATCTACATCCAGGATGATTACTTGTCTTTAGTTTTTTTATTAGATTAGAACACATTGCTTGAAAATTAGAAAAGATAAAAAAATTTAATTTGATAGATTAGTTTTATTTTATTGTTTTTCTCTGATATATTGTGAAAATGCCAAAAACATAGATTATATTTACTTTTATAGATAGTTTTTTTTTCATAATCATTTCATTTCATTCTAATGACCATCAATGGTCTACAACAAGAAATGATGTACAATTGTGATCCTTTGGGCCCATAACCCAACGAGCCAAAATTGATAACTAATATTGATACAAGTTTATGTTTGATGCCTTATGCACACTTGCTACATTCACTAAGAAAATAGAACAAATAAACACTCTAAACATTGTTTCTAAGCAAACCTACAATTATTGGAATGCTCCCGGCAATAAGGCTTTATTACGTGCACGACGATACAAGGGCCACAACCTCCATGATTCTTTAATTGTGATCCTCGTGTCCCACAACTCAACATGCCCGATGACTAGTTAGACATTGACATTAGTTTGCATACATTAGTATTCATATATTCAACACTTCCACCGTACATTATTACACAACTTTCCTTACTTAACATAGCAAGAACCGATCAAAGCTAAGACTTTTTGGACTAGACTAGAAAATCATCCATAGTCCCTGTGGCTCCACTACGTCTCTCATTCTCACTTCCATGACCTTGTCGGAAATCCATACGAGGTGACCACAAGTCACTTTCCATGTGTTCAACAGCGAATAAACAAAATCTTGGTGGATCTCTATATCGATTGGAGTCTCCGAGCAACTATTATATCAGACCGAGCCATTACACCACTTCAAGTTAGGAGAGCATTCTTCACCTTAGAATCATAGATCCAAATATTACGTGTTGAAGACATAATATTTACCAACTAGCTTTATCTCCATCACCACACTCACATTCACATTCATTATACACCAGTTGTCTCGGTATGACCTTGAGAGGTTGGGTGCAAAGAAGGTCATGTGTTGATTTTCAATTGTACAAATTGGTGAACTTGACATGAAGAGCTAGTCTCTAAACGTTTCCACATTCTTCATCCATCCTTTATTCTACAGGTATTATTATACCCCCAAATATGTCGAGATACAACAAGTACGGTCCGAACCATCCCGGTTTTGACAAGTACAACTACCAAACAGGGTATACCACAACATCACCTTCACTCTCAATGTGGGTGGATATCCGCTCAACTACTCAAAACCATCTTCTTTATGGAACCAATGTTGGTTCCTATGTACGTATTGAGTAACTTGACCAAATCACATACAATTATCCTCATGAACAGTCAAGTTCAAACAACATGAATTTCACTGGGGAAAGAAAGTTCATCTCCTCGAGTATTGTTTCGATTGCCCATTAGCATGTAATAAAAATGACTCCCACATCTTGATGAGTAATACTTAGCACGTTATGCTAGGAGTGAAAAAAACTTCCAGATTATGAACCAAGATTTCAATAGGTTACAAGGACAAGGTGTCTTTGTTTCTACTCCAAAACAATAACACTACCCTCCATAACCTGAAAATATTGCTAAGGAGGGGTGGCAGCATAGTGAGTAATTCATAGGAGGATACCACACTCCTTAACAACCTCCAAGGGTTGAACAAAAAACACCTAAGCAAAGCATCACCCCATTAACAGTGATGTCATCTCAGCATTGGTAGACAAAGTCAAGGAGCTAGATCTTGCAAAAAATGCTCAAAATTCATATGCATGGAAAACAAGAACTTCTCTCTATCCACAGAATTATGCACAAATACCTACTACACATAATACTCTAGCATATATGGGTACTCAAAACCTTGGAAATTTTTTTGACTAGATTGGGCACCTTGGTTATGCCCCCTCACACCACATATGGATATCTACAATAGGCACCATCCAGAAGTGCAATCTCAAACTCCATACCAACTAGAAATGCAACATTCCCTGGCTTCATGCCTTCAATTCCATATCAAAGTAATCAACCCCCCTACATACACATATATTCTAAACCTTCACAGGGGGATATGTACACTTACTCAAGTCCATATAGATAGTCTCAGGGGATGCCATATGCACCAAATTTTTTTACGGTGTCCCATTTCAACAACCAATGCAACCTCCACCTCCCCAAAGGATCTTCAATGGTGGAAACATACACAATGGGGACCTATTCTGAATATCTTAGGGAGCCTCTAGACTTCTCCATCCAGACCATGCTCCCAATTCCCTTACCCAACCTTCCAAAATTCAAAGGGGAGGGTGATCCTAATGCCCACATTAAAGCTTACACAACAGCCATTCGAGAGCTTCTCCCATGGGATGCAATTTTTGCAAGGATTTTCCCTAAGATGATAGAAGTTATTTCTCTCAATTGGTACTATATGATACGAGAGTCTTTAATACACTCCTTTAATAAACTTGTATCATAATTTATTAAGGCTTTTGATATGAACAAACTTTTGAGAACATGAATAAGGGAATTCCTTCATATCAAACAAGAGCACAATGAGTCCGTAGCCCACTTCATTCAAAGGTGGCGACAAGTTCTCTACTCCTCTACAAGTGCTCTAATGATGGATCAAACAAAGCTTTGTGATTTGTTCCTCCACTCTCTCAACAGGGAGACAAAGGAAGAAGTTCAAAAGTTCCCACTAAGAAGCTATAGAGAGGTACTAGAGGGTGTTCTTCGAATTGACCAAGTATCCATTGACAATGATCGTAAGACTTATGGAGCTAATGGAAGGTTAATCACCCTTAATCAAAATAACCCTGGTTACTCCAACAACACGAATAACAATCAAGGACCAAACATCCTTAATAAGAATCATCGAGTCAGAGGATTGGGTGACAGACAAACCTAAGAAACCTAACGTAGTTAATGCTCCTAATATAAGCACTTCAAACAACAATAATAACAATGGCAACAATAAAGGAAACAATAACTTCACACCCTTAGTCAATGCTGTAGATTTTAACCGTCAACAACAACAACAACAACAACCTCAACAATCAAGACAAATGCAGACCCAAGGCCCTAACAAATACCTAGGTGGGTATCCAAACCAATTTCAAAACCAAGGGCAAGGGTTCCCAAATTTTGGCTATAACAATCAACAACAAAATAATAATCGTAGTTTCAGACCGCAACAAGGTACAAACCAAAGGCCTCGAGATTATGATCTTGATTTATATTGCGGTTTCCATAGGGTTCACGGGCATGATGTAAGAACATGCCATGATTGTAACAAGTGTTTACAAAATTTACTAGAGCATTAAAGACCATTATTTTATGACATGTTTTTGGTAAACCCGATAACACCCACTCAAAACACCTACATGAGATCGATATCTCCATAGAACACACCACTCAGAATCTTTAACGATACTCTCCCCATGCATCTAAAGGATGGTAGAATAGATCCCAATGGTTTAAACAAAGGTATTGTAATACAAAACCATGATCGTAAAGCCTCAAATTAGTCAAACCCACAAGTGGTACCTCCTTTGGATGGTTGCCAACAAACAAAAAATGTGGGGTTGGTGGAGTTGGACACTGAATGTCAAATTAATGCTACACTAGAGCCAAGGATTATTCTTTGCAGCCAATCCCGATCTATCCAACTATATCAAATGACATTCATGATATGCTAGGCAAGCCAGTAGGATCTTATGACTTGATCAATGAATTAACTAAGACTTTCTCTCACATTTCCTTCTTGGATCTATTATAGAATTCCCCTGCTCACAGAGCCGCTCTACTAGAAGCATTGAGTCTTGGTCATTTGACTAAAGTCACTCCTCCTCTAGAATAAAAATAAACCATGTGGACTTTGATGTCTATCCGCTAGGGCATCCTGAAAGAGATGTTGGATTTGTATTCGACATCAACAAGATGCCCATGGATGTTGAAATAGATCATAGAGGTGATATGACATTGTTTTTACAAGTCTCGTATTTACAACAACTACGTAAAGCATGTGATGATTGATGATGGGGTAGTGATCAACATAGTCCCCTTCTCTTTCCTTTAAAATCTAGGGTATGGAGAGGATAATTGTTCTTTGACAAGAAACATGCTAACAGAGCTACGATAGCCTCAAGGCAATGTCAATCAGAACTATAGTGTTTCTAGTCACCCTTGGACCTAAGACGGTACTAATCAAGTTTTATATTATAGATCAGGAAACCAACTATAATATGATCCTTGCCATCATTGGATTCATCACATGAAGATGATTCCCTCCACTTTATTTCAGGAAGTTAGATTCTTGCATTTAGGGAAGGTATTTGTGGTGTAGGGTGATCCAAAACCCTTCGACATACACCTAGCTAACTTGAAGAAGAGGCCAGAATCCAATTTGAGTTTGATCTTCCTACAAATCAATTAAATAAATTTTTAAGCTCAGTACTATAGGAAAAGCTGGTTCCTACAATGGAATTAGAAGTCACGGGTTTGATCGAAGGCATTCCGGTAGTTAAAGATGAAACCATCATTGTAGAGACAGTGTCATTGGGAACCATAAAAAAATGTCAAGATATTGGAGAAGGATTTACCCATTCTCCTTCCTTTCGATTCTATGGGTATGGGACATACCATGGGACTCGGTTCTCTTCCAGTAGATGAGGTTTGTATGGTTGAGGTAACTAAGGTAAAGGAGGAAGATTCAAAAGATGATCCAACGTCCATTTTTCCAAGTAACTATTAGACTCTCCATTTTGATGGAGCCAAATTCCATTTTGGCACTAGGGCAGTGTGATTCTTACCTCTCCCGAGGGAAGGATTCTACCTTTTTCCTTCAAATTAAACTTTGAGTGCAAAAATAATGGGGCTGAATACGAAGCCCTTCTACTTGGTCTCATTGTAGCCAAAGAATGGGTGATCTTAATATTAGGGTGTGGGTGATTCACAACTTGTTGCAAACCAGATATCCGAGGTGTATGAGACTAGAGCTGAGCATCTACAACTTTACAAAATAACAATGTTAAATCTAATTAAGAGGTTTGACTTCATATCAATCGAAGCAATTCCACAAGAGAAGAACCTCCTCGCAGACTCAATAAAGAACTTCCGCTTCTCACTTTACTCCAAGAAGTGAGTTGGAAGATACAAACTTCATGGTCTCGGTTCATGTAGAACCTTTGGTTCGTAAGACACCGGTAACTCCAATGTTGACATACATAGAGATTGAGAGTGAGTCTATCATTACAGATCACGTTGACATTGACAAATAAACTCTAGGATATCTAAACGCTCTTGTAGAATTACATCTTACTCATCATGAGGTTAATCTTTCTCTAATTCCACACTCTTCCTCCTATTTTGAAAATCCCATGATAGAATATTCCCTTGAGAAGGAGCTCAAAATTTATGAGGTAGGAGAAGAGGGGGATTTAGAGTTGCCTCCAGCCCCACCTAAGTTTGAGGAAGCAACACCTCCTTAATCGAGGGACAATTGATATAAATATTAGGACCGAGGAAGAACCAAAGTTCTTGAAGCTAGGATTCTCTTTAACTCCTAAGGAAGTTTAAATGAATACCTGTATCCTCAAGGATCATCAAATAACAATCACATTTAGCTACAAAGAAATGATAGGAATTGCATCACACATAAGCAGTTGCACAATCTTGTCACCAAGCTAGATGCTAAGCCAATTAAGCAAAAGTCAAGGCCGATGAAGCCAAAGGTGGCCCTCATGGTGAAGGAGGAAGTGATGAAACTCCTCCAGGTAGGGTTCATCAAGCCAATTGACTACTCACAATGGGTGTCTAATATTTTCCCGTCCTAAAAAAGAATGGAAAGATCCACATTTGCATAGAATTTCGGGATATAAACAAGGATTATCCCAAAGATGATTTCCCATTACCCTACATTGATGTTATTGTTGATGTAACATCTGGTTTTGAGTTGTTGTCTCTCATGGATGGGTTCTCTGGGTACAATCAAATCAAAATCTCTGAAGAAGATCAGGCCAAAAATATGTTCATAACTCCTTGGGAACCTACTTGTTATGTTGTTATGTTATTTGGGCTTAAGAATGTTGGTGCTATTGACCAACAAGCAATGACTTATATATTCCATGATCTTATACATAAGATTGTGGAATCCTATGTGGATGACCTTTTGGCTAAGTCCAGAAAATTCTGTGATCACCCAGAGGTGCTTCGTATCATCCTTTCTCGCTTAATCAAATATGATGTCACATTGAATCTAGAAAAATGTGTATTCGGTGTAACAGAGGCAAGCTTTTGGGATACATCATATCTTCACAAGGGATTGATGTTGACCCACCAAGATCTCATGCTATACTTGAAATGAATCTGCCATCGGATGAGTTTGGTATCAAATATTTCCTTGGGAAACTTGGTGCAATCCGAAGGTTTATCCCATATTTAACTTTTTCTATATACCCAATCAACAATTTGTTGAAAAAGGATTGCTGCATTGATTGGACAAATGAATGCAATGAGGCATTCAAGTCGGTTAAATGATTATTATTTTCCCCTCCCATGCTCATGCCGCCTAGGTTAGATCTCCCTTTGATCTTATATTCACGAGCTACGAATGTTTCGCTAGCCTGCATATTGGCTCAAGAAGATGATGATAAACGAGAACATGCAATCTATTTTATTAGTCAAACATTGCTTGATTATGAGACACGTTACACAAAGTAGAAAAATAATGCCTTGCCATAGTCTTTGTGACAAAGCGTTTGAGACATTATATGCTGAATCAAGAAACGAGGGTTATTATTTAGTCAAATCACTTGCAGACATTCCTCACACAAGGATCCTTATCTAAGAAAGCTAGGTGCTTCATAACTCTGATGGGTGAATTTTAGTTGACATTTGTTAATTAGAAATCCATCAAAAGACAAATCATTATAGATTGGTTGGCTAATAATTTGTTGGATGGAGGTGATCTGGTAGATATAAATTTCCTCGATGAGTGTGTATACTTCATCGAGACTAGGCCCCCCATTTCTATGTGTCCATGGTATACTGACATCATTAACTTTATAGTGGACTCGCACGTATCTAGGAGGGTCAACATTGAAACAATGAAGGTGGTTACATGTCATTTCCGCTAAGTATGCTATTTTCAAACAAGTGCTCTATCATATAGCCTTTGACAGAATATTGTTAAGATGTGTTGACACAGAAGAATATGAAAATATTCTTTATGAATCACATATCGGAGTATGTGAAAGCCACTTCAGCAGCCATACCACTACTTGAAAGATACATCAGATGGGTTATTTCTAGCCCACTCTAGAGCATGACACAATAGAGCTCGTGCGTAGATGCCAAAAATGTCAAGAGTTCTTATACAAAATCCACATACTTGGCACAAGATCTCGTAACCAATTGCAACCCCATGCCCCTTTTCCAAGTGGGGCCTATATTTGATAGGGAAATTCTCTCCCTCATCAACAGATTGCCATAAATTCATAATCATGACCACATAGTACTTTACTAAGTGGGTAGAAGCTATGCCTTTTACCACCGTACCTAGGTCTATGATTTCTAAGTTCATCTTGAACCAAATCATTTGTAGGTACGAGGTCCCACAGGTTATTATCTCAGATAATGGCACATCCTTCAAAAACAATGAATTACGTGAATTGTGTGTAAAGTTCAAGATAATTCATCACACGGATTCTCTTTATTATCCTCAGGATAATGGATAGGTTGAGGCTATGAATAAGACATTAAATTCCATCCTTCTTAAAACTGTTAAGGAGAACAAATGAGATTAGCATTTAAATCTTTTTCGGCCTTGTGGGCCTATTGGACATTAGTTAGAACACTAATAGGGGCAACCCCTTTTCTTTGGTATTTGGTGCGGAAGCAGTTTTACCGCTCGAGGTCAAAATAATGAGTCTCGTATTTCGTTGCGAGGAATCTTGGGAGAAGAAGGATATCAAGAAGTGTGACTCTCTTAGTTAGAAATTCTTGATGAGGTTAGACTCAACGCTGAACAATGACACAATTTTACATTGACTGGATGGCTTGGCAATACGACAAGAAGGTTTCCGAGTGCAAAATATATGAGGGAGATTTGGTCTTAAGACTTGATAACCAAATAGATAAAAAGACCAGCGAAGGAAGAGAATTGCACTGGTGGTTGGGTCCATATCGAGTAGTAGAAGACTACAAAAATGGGGCATTTCACATGTGTACATTAGAGGGTGAGGATTTTAACGAATTTGTGAACTCTCTTCACCTGAAGAGGTGTTACGCACGATCCATTAACATTTTTCATATGTACATTATTTCATCTGCATTGAACTTTCATCCGTCGCTAATTCTATAAAATTTGTGATCAAGGGACTTATTCTTATAGAAATTCCAAAAAAACTTCTAAAACAATGGCAAAACATTAAGATCATATCTCTTTAATTTTTCATAGTGTCATCAAATATTTCTAAATCATTTCATCATTTCAAACAGGATAAGACAAATTTTTGATCGTGGCCATACCAAGGCCTACATACTTGGTTTTGCTTATAGTCTCTTTCTAGATTAGGTGTCTTTGCCTATAGTCTATTCTAGAAGTTTCATGGTGTCACATCTATCCCATAAGTATCTCTTTGGAAATAAGGACATGCTAAACATTTTTCCTAAATAAGTAAGTCAAATGCAAATCCACAAAAAAATTATTTTACACATTTATTTTCCCTACCAACCTTCGATGTTGAGCTTGCATATCCTAATGGTGATGTAGGGTTGGAAAAGGAGAGAAATGCCCTTACTCGCCGATGCCTTATCCACGGTGATGAGCCCATTCTTCCTACTGGTAGCATGGGGCAAGGTGTAGGGGGTCTCTTTGATAAACTTAAAAGTTAGAAATAATCCATTCAAATATTGTTCAATCATAAGTAAAAAACAAAGTGAGTTAGATTTCCAAAATTCCAAAAGATTTTAAAACCTCAAAACCAAATTTTGTCAACCAAGTAGCCGTTTATGGATCTAAGTCTAGATAAACTGGAAAGAAAATCACATTCTAAACTATGAAGTAACTTGAGTAGGGTAAGGTTGTAGTGTCTCAATTTGGTCATGTCAAACCATTGTCTTTCCCTCATCATTACCATTCAACATTTTTTCATAATTTGCACCATTTCGGCCTCGGTGTTGAGCCCTTACATCCTACTGGTTGCATGGAGTCGAGTGTGGAAAGTACATTTTCTTATCATATCATTATATCACCATGTTTTTCCAAGCCAACATGAAGTATCAAAGATTGCTTGAAGAAACTAAAGTTTAACATCACATTGTGTTCACATTATCATATATCAACATTATAAAATATAAAAAGAAATCATTTTGTTATCATTTCACATCCACTGCATGCATTCTGAAAAGCATAGAAAAGTGGAAATTCTAAACATCTAGAGTACACATGAGAAATAAGCCAAAAGAAAGTCAACTCAGATACAATGGATTACCAAACCAAAAATAAAAGTCTGTATATATCATGGTGAGTCAAGTTTGTATACAATGCCATCACGTGCTAAGGCGTGGTCAAAACACTTGCAATGAGCTCGAGATATACCAAAAAAATCATATAGTGCCCGACAAAATGACAACAAAGCAATAAACGGCCCAATGGCCTCGTCACCACCGTGGGATACCTCGGATGGTACATGGCGACATCTAGGGCTCCTACTACACTGCTGTGGTGACGAGAATGAACCAAATGGTGTGAATTCTCATGGTGGCAGCTACTCGGGTTGTGGTCTCACTCCAGAATGGATCCACCTCATCAAACACTCGGTGTTCTCTAATCCGGCCACCTGGTATGAAGGGAGGTCACCACCTTCACTATCCTCCAAATAGGAGAAAACACATCAGCAGGTTTGCCGATGCTAGCGGTTGACCCGAATCCTCATCATCTCACTCAGTCTTCCCCAAGGGGATCAACAAGGTGTCTACGCACACCCATCAAATAAGCTCTCACCACTCCTGTGTAGTCGCTGCAAGCAAGAAAAGAAGAAGAAATGGTGAGTTATAAAACCACAAAACATAAATAAAAATAAAGTACCAAACTAATGCTTCCAACTAAAAAGATGAGAAAAGAGTATTAAACATACTCGATCTTTAGGCATCTAGGTAGGGTCAATGGCTAGTGCTGGTGGTGCATGGGTCTACCCAAAGCTAGAGGCCAAACGTTGTCCCATCACAGACTCATCATCCCCTTCCCTCCACGAGGAAGTGTCTCCTCTGAGACCAATGTATCTCTCTCTGCACTTGCCTCCTCATGCATCGCTCTCAACATATCTTGAGTGTCATACGACTCAGGGTCACTCTCTTCCTCCTCCATATAGGCTACCCCACCAGCCTCAACACCAACCCACTCATCCTATGTCTCCTCCCCAACTGAATCCTCCTCATAATCAGAGTCTATGTCAATGGGCTCATCCTCCTCTCCACTATGAGCAGGAGTGGCCATAATCTGAAGAAAAGTCGCTCAAGGAGCACCAAATTCCCGTTGAGTATGGACCACATGCCTAACTATGATAGGAACCCCTGGGGTAATCAATGTCCAGCCATGATCTCCTCTAGGCCCTTTCAGGCCTCCTGAATGGTCCTGTAGACCGGTACCACTGGGGGAAGTATGTCAGCATACGAGAGGCCAAACTGCTAAGGAACTCGATCAAATGGATGAGTCTCAACTCTCTCACCCTATCAACTAACTGACATGTGGTGGAGCAAGCTACCACCATGGTCACCTCCTATCCCCATAACCTTGCCATGTCCTGGTAGGGAGTAATAACTATGTCTGTCATGGTCAAGGAATCCACTGGTTGATGTGGTGTCCTAAGAACCGACATAGCTGTCTACCTCACTGCCTAGATAGCCCCTGGATCTAGTACTTGCACTCCCCTTCAATAGAGGGTGATGCGCTCATAAACCCAACTCATAACAAGAGTGGGGTGGCTTAGTGATTGCCCCTATAATTTGACTACCCTGTATAAGTCATGATAGGTAGTCCCTAGGATGTCTTCTCCCCAGCGTATGTGTGGCCATGTACCTCAATCTGTGTAATAATATGAGCCCAATAATATAGAAGGGTGTCACCTCCCTTGTCCTCGATCAGTCGGGAGGAAAAGATTCCCATGATGGCTCTACGGATGATAGGAATATAAGTAGTAGCATTAGACCGAAACCTAATTCCCTTCTTCAAACCAAATGAAATAATGGCATCTCCCATATAGGTGGCCCACTGAGTCATCTCAGCCCTAGATCCTGCTATCTCTAGAGTCAATCTCCTCCTAAGTATCGGGAGCCCAAGAATGCGATATACATCCTCCAAGGTGATGGTCCACTCACCCCTGACACTCAACAACCGGAAAGTGTTTCGGTATGCGTCCCAATAAGAAAATAAGTCACACAATATGTGACTGACAGGGGCAACATGGGGCACATGTGCAATCCTCTAGATGCCTGCCCTCTAGAGAGTGTCCCTCTGAGCTTGAGTCAACTGATCCAAGATCCCAAGGAGCCAATCACACTCCCTCTCTTGGCTCCAACGGATGTACTCCTCCTTCTACATTCACCAAAACATGGAAAAAGAGCAAGTTAGTAACGTATACCAAGACAAGCTCACCAAAAACATGACAAAACATCAAAATCCAAAAATCAAGTTAATGCACGTTTTGGTCATTCTATTAAGAACCACCACCCAAAGGTGCAGGCGGTGGTTCAGACTCGCCATCTGGTAAGGCGGTAGTCCCATGACTCGCCACCCTACTTTGGGCAAAGTGGTCCTGAGCTGATTTTCAAAATACACCCTTTAACCATAAAAATGCTCAAAAACACAAAAACAACTATTTTGAACAAAATAAAAGACGCCTATGGACACCCCCTAGTGAATACATTAAAACCAATTTTGTTGAAAATAGTCCCCTTATGTAAACTTTTCAAACATTTTACATTTTAGGTATGAATAGGACAAAGTGAAAAAACCAACCTTAGACCACGATGGTCAATCTATCACTTGTGGAGGCATGATCACGATCTCGTAATGGTTGTTTCAACTCTACTCTTATTGAAAATGGTCACCATGGGCCAAGAGCTCCAAATTCACCAAATCAAATATGCACAAATGAATTAAAAATGAGTTGTTTAGATATATATGATGTTTTGACCTCGTTTTGAGTGTATGTGTTTACAGGGTCTGGAGCATTGGTGCAGGTATATCTCTATATCCCCGCACAAATGGTAAGTCCTTTTGTCGTTTTGGTTTAGTGTTTATTTTTTGATATTTTGTCTATTTGCACTTGAGTCTTCTTTCTCTTACAGGTAGCGGGAGTTTGGATGATGACATTTCGACACACGAGCATGTCAGGTATAGCTTTTAACTCCCCATTTCGGGAATGCCATACTAAGACTCTACGTTTTATGCCTTTTTATAGCTAAGGCGCTTCTCCGAGAGGGAAATATGTACGCACCTAAAATTTCATGTGCTACATTGTCAAAAAATAGTTACAAAAGTCCCCAATGATGATTCAAGTCCTTTCAAGAAGGTGTTTGAGCTCCAAAACCCATTCATAATGTATATTTGTTGCCTAGACATCCTTACTTAGCCTTCCCACCTTTTTTTTTTCCAGCTTTTTGCTTCTTTCTACACATGTTTTGGCCTTTAGTGCCAAGACCGCCACCCTACTTGGGTGGAAGCTTCAAACCACCGCCCGAAGGGCGGTGGTCCTGACTGATTTTTCCATATTCCATCATGCGTGATTTTAACATGCATCGATTCACTTAACTTCACTTTTAGCATGCATTTTTGGCCAAATTGTCTAAAAATAGTTTTGATTGCTCTGCCTCTCTTCCTCTTCTATTTTTGCATGTGCTTTAGTTAGTTGAACTGCTCTTCTTTCCTCGTGCATAAAGACACATCCCAACCCCAGCTTATTATATATTCCATGCTTGTATTCAAGCAAAATTTCTAATAATTTTCGTGTATCTTACATTGTATTGCTGCCAAAATCTTGCTAGGATTTGCATAGCCAAGCTCATATCTCTTGTGTTATCTCTCCTCTACTTTCATCAGACCTAGACTACCTTCAAGCTGCCATTACTCAAGTGCCATCCTCTTGCCATTGTTCTTGCGTATTCTTAATCCCTTGGACTCATATGAACACTCAGAGAAAGAAAAGAATAAACTAAGGGGAAAGATACAGATACAACTAGATTTTCCAAAGATCTTGCTTAGCCAAGTTGGAATTGTGTGTTTGTCTACTTTATTTGTTAAATTGTTAATTTTAAATCACTAGTTTCAATTGTATATCAAATAGAGTAGCAAAATTGTTCGTTTCAATTGATTGGGAAATTACAAGTAGATAAAATCATTAGAAAGTTTTCTCTCTGACATTACTAGGGAAGTTGTGGGGAACAATAGCTCTTTCAGGGTCATGATTTGTTCTTCACCTCTAAGGTAGGGTTTGAGGGTTTTGATTAGATTAGTTTCTATTTTAGATTAGATTCATATATTTGCATAAGTAACCAACTACATCCAGATGATTACTTGTCTTTATTTTATTTATTAGATTAGAATGCATTGCTTGAAAATTAAAAAGATCAAAACATTTACTTTGATAGATTAGTTTTATTTTATTTTATTTTTCCGATATATTGTGAAAACACCAAAAACATAGATTAGATTTCCTTTTATAGATAGTTTTTTTTTTTTTCGAATCATTTCATTTCATTTCATTTCATTTCATTTCATTTCATTTCATTTTGTATGACCATCAATGGTCCACAACAAGAAAAGACGTACAATTGTGATCCCTTGGTCCCACAACCTAATGGGCTGGAATTGATAACTGACATTGATACAAGTTTACATTTGATAGTATTACGCACACCGCTACATTCATTGAGAAAATAGGATAACTAAACATGCTAAACATCACTACTAATCAACCCTATAATTATTAGACTACTCCTAACAATAGGGTTTGATTACGCGCATGACCATACAAGGGCCATAACCTCCACGAGTCTTTGGTTGTGATCCTTAGGTCCCACAACCCAATGGGCCTACTAACTAGTTAGACATTGACACTAGTTTGTGTACATTAGTATTCATATCTTCACCACTTCCACCGTGCATTATCAGATAACTTTCCCTACCGAACATAATAGCTAATCGTGCTAAGAATTTCTCGGACTAGACCAAAAATTTCCCATATTCCCCGTGGATCCACTACATCTCTTGTTCTCACTTCCATGACCTTGTCTGGAAATCCATACGAGGTGCCTCGCAGTCACTTTCCGCATGTTCAACATCTACTAAATAGAATCTCGACGGATATCAATATTGATTGAGTCTCGAGCAACTATTATATCGACCGAGCCATTACACCACTTCAAAGTTAGGAGAGCATTCTTCGCTTTAGACTTGCAAAATCCTTATATTGCTTGTTGAAGACATAATATTTCCCAACTAGCTTGATTGGCATCCCAACACTCAATTTCACATTCATTCTACTCCAGCTTATCTCGCACGACCTTAAGAGGTCGGGTGTGATTCTATCATATAGTTCCCTAATTAATATTAAGGGGAGTGTTAGAACATAATATTAAGTGTTGTTATAAACCTTAGTTTATAATTAAATAATTTAGAATATTTATATTCTTCATTATTTAATATAAATTATGTTGTTTTTAGTTAATTGGTTTTATTAATGAATTTTATTAAACTAGATGCTTTGTAAGGAGTCACATCCCATCACTTAATATTTAAATGAACCATGGAGTCAAATGATTCATGTGGCATGATCATTGTAAATATGGCCATAGGTCATCACAAGTGAATCCAAGGGAATTAGATTCATGATGGGTTAAAAACATAGAGCATGAGTGAAGAAAGGAGTTACTGGACTTGTTAAAAGTTTCTCATTAATGGAAAATTCTTTATCCGTGTTTTTTTTACCCCCCTGGAGTTTTCCACATTAAATTTGGTGTCTCTATGTAAATATGCTTATTTTACATGTTTATTTTAATGTGGTTTATATATTTGTTTAACATTAATTATTATTTTAATTATAAACTCGGTCCTAATATTAATCATACATATATTCTAAATTATGATTTTTTCAATAATATAGATTATCATTAATGTATTTTGAAAATGGTATAAACTATCCAATTATTATATTTTATACATCAAATATTAAATATTAGTAATAGATTTATTGTATATTGTCTACAATCAGAGTTGTGAAGAAGATTCTCCCCACAAATTTATATTTGTGTGTAATATAATGTGAAATATCTAATTTAATATTCACTAAAGGTTGGAGAAAGAGTACATATTTCACTTTTTATTCTAAAATAACAAATACATGAACATTGACATTTTATTACAAAGTTTTCTATTCATTTATCAACTTTTCCTTTGGTGGGAGTGACTGGTACATTTTCAATAGCCCCCTTTGGCCTCCATATACAACTTCTTCCATTCTTCCTTGTGATGTTCATGGATTTTAAGAACATAAGTAAAGATTTCTACTGATTTGCAACCATTTTCTTGTTCGATTCACGCATTGTCTCCCAATTCTTAATTTCTAATTCCAACTCTTGACATCAACCTCCAAATCCATCTTCCTCGAGGAAATTTCTCCAACCCACCCAATTTTTTTATTCTTTTGCTCCAAAAGTAAATTATCCAATGTAAGTCTCTCACACTCGGTTTTATAGAACTCGCCTTCTTCATCAAAAGTTGTATTTCTAATTGCATGCCCAATGGTGGGGAAGTCTCATCTTCTTTTTCAACACCCCCATCTTCTTGTGTAGGCATCCTCACATACTTTTTGAACCCAATACTGACACTATAAAATGTTTCATAGCATTTAGGATCCTCTACATGTGTAAGCCTTGCACTTTCTAATATTATTTTCTATTAGCCATCCAATTACACCTGCAATTATACACCTAATTTATATCTATTAGCATTTGTACATAACTGCAAAGAAAATAATGAACTTAAGTGATACTCAACAAAAAAAAATCATAGATGGAAGATATATGAAATTTTAACATGCACATAAAACCCAAATAAACATACATGGAAGAAGCATACAACTATTAAACCATAAACCATAATCCATAATCACAATACATTAACCCATTACATAGTGACAACATCATCATATCTACATCTTGAGTAATCACATAACAAGAATAAAAAACATTCTATGCATTATAAACAAAACATAAATGGATAACTCTATATAAACCATAAGCCATCAACCATAATCAATATACCATAAACCATAAACCATAATCAATAATCCATAACCACAAAACATTTCATTGATTAATATAAACCATAAACCATAATCAATATATCAAGAATATAATATTAAACCATAAACATCAAACACGAGTACATAAACACATTAAATAGTAACAACATCATCATATATACATCTAAAGTAATCAAGGTCCTCATAAGCAATGTTATACAATAAATGTTATCATCTCCTTCGTTGTCTATTGGAGGCAAGAGAACTCAATGAATCATAAAATCTAACATGCCTCTTCGTGTTTTTGTGAATGGAAGGAGGTGTGATCCCAAGGATGGGGGAGTGGTATGTATACATCCGAGTACCGTGCACTCTCTCGATACAACCTGCTCCGTATAATCCTAAAATCTAACCATATAGTAAATAAGTCAATGTAGATTAATCATTTAGTTAAACACATATTAAATAATCCAATACATTTACTTGCCTCTTGTGGAGGAGTGTTGAGTTTCATATCTATAACATCCCATATCACAAACCCTTTGACACACTCTACCAAAGTGTCTGCAAATGTGGTAGGGTAGGGAAATGGAGCAGTGTGAACAATGGCCTTAGAAATGCTGACTTTGACAGTCTCTGGTGGGATTCACATTCCATGAAAAACCACATGAGTGATAACATCACAAATAAATCCTCTTCTGATGACTATATCATTTGACATAAGTTACACTTCAACCCCAACAGGAAAAACTTGGAAGAACAACAATATCATCTCGCTTGAATAGTTATATCTTAAGTTTACTAAAAAGGAATACTACAAGGATAATAAGAAAAATAGATGAATTACTGGTGCAACTACCTCCTCTCTCATCTCCTCAATAGACCCTCTGCATGTGTCCTCTCCTCATGCCTCTCTCAACCGGAGAGGAAACTACATCTCCACTGATATTCAATTCGCCGCTCTTACCTCTCATGCAAAATATCTTCAATAAGATCAAGACCAAGGAAGAAGATGAAGGGAACATCTCCTCAAAGAATACTGACTGTAAAATGAGATAAAATGATAATTGGAATATCAACTATATAGAACAACATACAATTATCACACCAATGCTAAGTGTTTGTTACCTTTTCCTATTTCCTTCTACTCGACGAGTCTCTTTGTCGACACAAGAGATGACTCAAGGGAATGTCATCATCCTACGCACACCATAAAAATAAAGAGTTAGTATATACACAAATAAAAAAATAAATTACATATAAGAATGAAAGTCTAATGAATACGTATGGGATCCTCCACGGGGTCAACATTCCCGCTAGTTACTCCACCCTCTTCTCTCTCTTCATGTTCATGAAATAATATTAATTTAGTGATTTCCAACCATACGTAATACATAATAGATTCTACTAATCATAAATTTACCTCTCTATGCAGTATTTGACCGGTCCTTTTTTTCTCTCTCTCTCAACCACCTCTCCTTTTGATCTTCTCACCTCTCCTCTAAATCATAGGTGCACATTTCATATTCCATTGCCCTATTTCATCCCCAATCAACTCCTCGAATCAAGTTTTACATTCCCTTTTACAAAATTGATCGACAACCCACCTTTTGCAAAGTTGTACCGTTATCTCAAGACGTAGTTCATATCACTCTCTCCTCTCTATGTATCTCCTCATTTTATCATGAGGGAGAGGTGGTCGTTTTCCCATATTCTTACGACCATGCTTATGTGGTTGCACAAAGGGAAGACTGTGTGCAACCATGATGGACGTTAAATTTTGGAGCTCCCAAAACTTAACACTCCCACTAACTCCACATGATCCATGCTGACAAAAATAGTGAATGCAACCACCAACCCATTTAGTTATGTAGTCAAGTGATTAAAAGACATTGTTAGAAAATTTTGATAATTGTTATGAAATCAATAGCAATAGTCAACAAGATAGAAAAATTAAGTTTTAAAATTCATCACCTTTACATAGGCTCTATGAATATACTCACAAAGATGCTTGGAAGGACCAACATATGTATCACCATGAGGACTATCACCCCTATAGTAGCATATCCCTACGAAATTAAGATATAACATCTTATTAGACACATGTTTATAATAACTATAAAGAAACAAAATAAAAAAAATTCAAAATAAGAACTATTTACAACGACATGGTCAAGCGCCCACATCCGTGAACTATGTCAAACACCTACATGTCATGGGATGTGAAGCAACCTATATGAAAAGAGAAAAAATACATAATTATTAGCCCAAAAAAAATATTATGTACTTTTATATGAAATACAATTAATGTTCAAAAATTATTATAATAATGTCGTGGATGTGAAGTGACTGTATGAAATGAGAAAAAAATACAAAATTATTAGCCCAACAAAAATATTATGCACTATGATATGAAATACAATTAATGTTCACAAATTATTATATTACTGTCTCTATATTTTTGCATTCTCCCAATTCATGAGAATGGGTATTGAACTTGGGTGGGAAAATGACGAACTTCTTTATGTTTCATTTAAGTGCATCGCCATAACTGCCCCTGGAGCGATGCATTCTAACACAAGATAAACTTAAACAAATGGTACATGAACTATTTTATTTTTATTTTACATTCAGATTGAGAGAATTATACATAATAAAACATTTGTGATGGAGTTAACTATACACATTATTTTTCAACATGTTGAAAAATACTATTTATAAATCTTAATATGCCTTTACTTTTACGAATATTATAAATGAAATTTGTATTGTAAGTGTGATATGAAATAATATAGGAATAATGCATCAAAACAATAACAGTACATTATGAAAAGAACATTGAACTTCCAAGTATAAATTCATACAATTATATTATGTGTTTTCTTGTTCATAACATGAGTATGTAATACAAAGTGATATATTATATCAAACAAAAGAGGAAAATACATTTTCAAAATCAGTGTATTGCAATTTTACAAAATATAAATGGCTCAATGTAGGTGACAAAGGCCGGTGCAAGTATCCCCATTACAATCACAATCACACTCGTCTAAGTCGTGATGTGTTGCTTTCTATTGTTCATACAAATTTTGTTCAAGTTCTTCTAGCTAGTGGTCAATATCATCCCACCAATCAAGAAGATTTTCTAATAAGCCAAGCCAGTTTCCATCCAAAGGTGGGTGTATGACAAGTGTGATCTTGTGGTACTTCCCAAAGTATTGTTACCATCGAATTACATGGATATTTTCATCGATCCATCTTCAGAGGATCGTGTTCTGTCCTAGTGAGTTGAGGGTTGAAGATAAAATGAACAATCATGCCGATATAATCAACATATCTACCACCTCCATATTTCTACGAACCATTCTCCATTGAAGATACAAAATGTCAACCGTTTTACACTATTTGGTCCAATAGAGAATGGTGGTGACAAAATTGCAAAAATTTTCAAAGTTATGCATGAATTATGAATTTTATTTTTTATCCACTATTAAAATAGACATTTTAAATTTAATTTGTCTAATCTAACAAATAACCTCTAAACTTCACCCCATGCTTAAGATATTATAAATTTTCTATTGAAATATCGTAATAAAAACTAGTGTATGAATTATACCATCCCTAAATATCATTATAAATTATACCATGTCAACGTAGTAAAATACATTTAAAATTATAAATTATCATTATACATTCAATCAAAATTCAATGTAAGAGAAATATCATCAAATCAAAATTGGGTCTAAAAAATTATCATAGAATTTAAAGATAAAAATGAACTTTCGTTTATATAAAAACTTCCATGCATCAATTTATTTCCATCCGTTACCACATGGTGCGCGCTAACAATTAGTTTTTTTTTCTGCAAACTTTGTTGTTAAAAAATACACCGTGTTTTTCAAAATTGTTGAAAAATACAATGTTTTTTTAGACTTTTTGTAAAAACAATCCGCACACTCCATCATGAAGACACACTATTAGGAAGACACACTATTTACAAACAAATAATATATTTATTAAAAATTTAATATCAATATATTTTTTACTTTTAAATATTTAATATCAATATTTGAGATGTATCTACTATATGTAGAGACAATCCATCACCATTACATAATAAATAAAGATAATAATCATATTAAATTTAGAGACAATAATACATATTAATTTGTCTACAAAATATCAAATTTGTTATTGTAATATTTTATGATATTGTTTTTTAAGTGATAATGTATATTGATTTAGAGATATTAAAAAATTTGACTACATTATTAGTAGGGTGAGCCCTCATAACTATTAAGCAATATGTAAATGTCCCATTCTAAATGTCATAAGTAAACTATAAGTTGTATCTTTAATACTTTTTACATAGATGGATATTAAACTATGACGGTCAATGGGATATTAGGCAACATGTGGATACTTTACTTTCATCATAATTATGGATTGTTAGCATAATAACAATGACACACAATGGAATTGTGGTTTTCCAATTAAATTAAAATGTTAACTGATGCAGAGCATCATGTACATAACACAATTTTGGCTTGATTAGGTGTGTAGGATGTTTTCGAGGATTTTGGGTCCTATTTAGTCCATATGGACCCTTCATGATGTAATAAGTGGCATTTTGGAGGTTTCCCTCCAAAATCCACATTTAAATATTCAAATTATCCTAGTAATGTATCCTAGCTCTAAGTGTTAGTATGTTAGTAAGTTAGGGGTTAGAATAGGCTTAATGTTAATGTAATAAGGTGGGTCATGTGGTGAACTCACTTACCTAACCTCACCACGGTGAAAACTCACTATGGTTAGCTTGTACTAGGGTGAGTTAGGTGGTGGAAACCTAACCACCTCTCCTTTCTTCATAATCATGCTAATGCATTCAAATGGGTGGTTTTTGTTGAAGTTGGTAGAGGTTGTGGAAAGAGGATTTCACTGTGACAGAGCCTCTAAGGCTAAGGGAAGCTTTGTACAAGATCATGGTTTAATCTAATAAAGGCTTCTTATAGTAGAGGACTGTGTATGATTGCTTGATATCAAGAATTGAAGGTTTAAAGAACTGAGTAATTGATTCTAATGCATACTTGTTGATGGATGAATGTCTTACAGGTATTAAAGATGGTACATGTCTTTAGAAAGTATGAAAGGACTGAGGAAAGATAAAAATGAGCTTGAGATTGTCCAAATTCAAGAACATAATGTGACTGTGTTGATGGTAAAGAGCTAACACTACTAGAAGTAGGCTAATTTATTCACATTGTTACCCACAAAAAAATTATTTTGTGGAATTTTTGTGAATTATCAACATAAAATGGATAGCTTCTATAAAATACATTGCACAATTTTATAAAAATTTCATTTAAATTTGTTACATACCCACATTAACGAAATTTCATTGTGAAAAATCAACATTTTTACATGTTTTCAAAAATATTTTCCAATTTTTCATAAAATTCAAATATAAACTTGTGAAATATTCACATTCTTGGAATTATTTTGTGAAAAAATCACATTTCTTCTTCATGTTTTTGAAAATTTAGACATTTATAAATACAATTATAAATAGTGTACACAAATCAATTATAGAGTATTATGATTTGATTTTTTTGAATTAGGGTAAATGAGGGTGTTGAAAGGACCCACATCCTTGTACAATTGAGGATCCACAACCTAGGTTACAATGAAGGGGACCACCATTAGGAACCCAATTGAAGCAACCATGAAGCCATAGTGAAGATGTAGTGACCAACGACAACGACCGCAACGAGTGGAATAACTACCAATGACAACAACGAGAGGAGCAACTACAAGTGATTGCAGCGAGAGGAGTATCAACCAATGTCAATAGCGAGAGGAGAAGCCACTAGCATTAGCAATGCGAATGAGCAGCCACCAATGTCAACAACGAGAGGAGAAACCACCAACGACAACATCAAGAGGATCAACCACCAACGTTCGCACAAGTAGAGATGCCGCATCTAGTGGTGAAAACCTTCGAGGAGGTTCGTGGCTTGAAGATTTGAACACGGGTGGGCAAGCACACAACCACGTGACTTGACAACACCACTCCCACCCCATCTCGCAAGTATTATGATTTGATTATTCACATCACATTTAAGGTTTTAATTTTTTTAGAAAATATACTTATTTTGGACTATTCAATAAATCACATGTTGACCCCATTTTTAAGTTGAAATAAAATTGTGAATATTCTATATATATTATTATATTGATTGTGTATTATCCAAAAAATTTAAATTTGTATTTTGAATAATATACAATAATAGAATATACTAAACTCTAAGTTGTGGATAATTTACTCTTTAAACATTTAATATGGATGATAAAGAGTATGACATAAGCGGTTGATTACTATATAATCAACAAAATATTATTAATGAATTATTTATAAAACACAATTATTAATAACCTTTTTAGTGAGGTCAAATTATAAATAAGAAAAAACCTTAAAATATTATGTGTTGATAAACCACACTAATGTGGAAGGATGGTAAGGCGGTGGTCAAGGGTATGGAAATTGAGACTTTGGAGGAAACCATTGCCCAAATTACTGGTATGGACATGGATGGCCTCAAAATTTTCAAGGACATGAATAGACATGAGCATGAAATTAACACCTTTTTCATTGGCAAGGAAAGGGTGCATTACTTCACTAATGGCATTTCTCAGTCCTGCATCCCTAGTGTGTGGAGGGAGGTTTGCCTTCACATTATGAAGTATTTAACTTTGGAAGGCAAGTATCGTAATATTTACACTCATCACTTATCTCTCTTGAATATGTTCAAGAACAAGAAAATGTTAAGTATCCCTTTCTTTTTGTTCATGTCTTTGACTACCTTTGTGAAATATTTTCAATGGGGTAAGGTGGATACCCCTATTCATGAGGGGCTCATTCTCCTTCTATTTCAAAATGGTAAACATGTGTCGGATAAACCCATGCCCCAAATCGAGGAGGAGGAGGATATTACTCTGGCTGAATGCCTTACTAAGATGTGTGAGGGTAAATTAGGCCATAACAGAGGTGAGGAGGGGAAGAATGTGGTGGGATCAGAGAGTCAGGAAGCTGGGTCCTCGAAAGGTAAAGGAAAAATGATCTCGGAAGCTGAGAAAAGCCACGAGGACTTGAAGAAAAAGTTTAGTACTTGAAGACCGTGGTTCAGTGTCACGAGGAGACAAATTCGGTGGTTAGGAATGGTATGATCGAAAATCAAGCCACCAAAAAATTTGCGTGGCTCAAGAATATTAGGGGTGAAATCAATGGTTTGGATAAATTTTTTGGGATATGAGGGTTCGTTTGGAAGCGGTTAAAGAGGAGAAGAGGAAAAAAATATTCCGTGAGTCACTAGTTCGATGAAGAAGAGGAGGTTGAGGACAAGACAGAGGAGGATGCTATGGGAGAAGAAGAGGAGGAGCCACCTCAGAAGAAGCTACAACTTGAGCACAACAAGGAGATTGAGACCATGGAGGCCAAACCCTCCAAAAATCAAAAGGAAAACTAATGGTGCTACTTCAAACTTTCAAAGATTTTTTGCCAAACCGGCTCTATTTTTTAGTTTAGTTATGTAGTTTTTGTTTCTCTCATTGGTTGGGTTTCTGGACCTTGTTGTTTTGGGGTTAAGCTTGTTTAACTCTTTTTGGTCATGATCCTCTTTTTCCCTGGTATGTGAACTATCACAATTTTATCTTTCATGTACTGGCCTCTAGGAGCCGATCCCTATTTTTACCCTATCTAATAAAAAAAATAAACCACAATGTTAGAAATTGAAACAAATAATCATATGTGGAAAAACTATGTAAATTATTTACATAATAAACATACACTCTACTTAAAATAAAAAGCCACAAAAGATTAATTGTTGATAGTCCACATTATTATAAGTAAATGGTAAGTGCACCAATCTGGGGCCAAAAGGGGGTCTTAAGTGGACACTTTTTCTAAAAAATTAAAATATTCAACTTGTACGAGTTATTTGAAATAGTTACACTCAAAATTGGAAGATGTTGTAAGAACATGAATCGTAACATTTTGAGTCTAGTTTCTAAGCTACTAAATTTTATTGAAAACGGTTAAGTTTAAGTGGGTCAAATAACTAAAATACCAATAGGTGCTCATGTTTTTTTTAAAAAACATAGTAGAGTGAATTTCATGCCCCCCACCATTTTTTGAGCACTATTTAGTATTTTTGAAAACCCTTTGGTAGAAAGATAGCTAGGAGCATCTAGTTTGTGCTAGATTTTTTTAGATTTTTTTAGCAAGTATTTTTTAATGATTATTCTAGTACAAAAATTTTAAATTTTGAAAAATAACGGAGCTTCGACCGTGCCCCCCTAACTACCTAAAAAATATCGAAAATTAGTTTTTTTAATATGTATAGAATTAGTCCTAGTTTGTGCCTAAATTTTTTTATTCAATTTCGATGAGTCGAAAAAAATACATGACAAAAGATAAGCATTTACAATCACTAAAAATAGAGGTATAAAATACATAGTTTGAAATAAATATAAATGGAAACCTTAGAATAGTCAAAAATATAAAAATTACATATTTAGAAAGAGGATAGTTTTCTTGACGTTGTAGGAAAATTTTAAAGAAAGATAGTAACATTTTTGTAGGATTTAGCATGGTGGAAGGTGAGTTTTTACATATTTTGTCAAAAACACACAAGTTTTTGTGCTATCAAGCAGGGTCAAGGCACAGTTTGGGAAACTAAGGCAATTCCAAGCCTGCAAATTCTTTGTTTGGGGGCATAATAAGGTAAACATGTACACGCTATAACGCATCCAAGTTCCACATAGTATAAACATGTTATATGTGCTTTTTGCATGCTTTTATTTACAAAAATAAATGTTTAAAAAAATAATAAATTAGGGTCACTCTACACCTTATGGAACTATTCTCACAACTCCATGATTCATGATTTAGGAGATAGTTTTTTATAGTATAATCTAGTCAGTACATAGGTAATTTTTAAGATTTCAGCATTTAGCCTAAATATTTTAGTGTTTAAATTCTACAATCAAAACCCTAAACCCTAAACCCTAGGCCCTAAACCTAAATCCTAAAACCTAAACCTTGAGCCCTTAACCCTAAACCCTAAACCTTAAACATTTATCCCTTACCCGTGAGACTTAAACCATAAACCCTTATCTTTAAGACCTAAACCCCGAGCACTAAGCCCTAAGCCCTAAGCCCTAAGCCCTAAACCATGAACCATGAGCCCTAAATGCTAAACCCTAAACCCTAAACTCTAAAAACTAAATCCTAAACCCTAAACCTTGACCCCTAAACCCTAAACCATAAACATTGAATCCTAAACCATAAACCATGAGCCCTAAACCCTAAACCCCGATTCCTAAAAATTAAACCCTAAACCCTAAACTTTACGACCTAAACCCTAAACCATCAACCTTTAACCTCGAGCCTTAAACCCCAAACTATAAACCTAAACCCTAAACACTAAATCCTAAACCCTAAACCCTAAACCTTAAACCTTAAACCCTAAACCTTGAACCTTGAGCCATGAGCCCTAAACCCTAAACCCTAAATCCAGATCCTTAAGCTCTAAACCCTAACCCTTAAACCCATAACTCTGAACCTCGAACCCTGATCCATAAACCCTGAGCCATGAACCCTAAACCTAAACCCTAAACCCTAAGCCTCAACCCTACACCCGATCCATGAGCCATAAAATCTAAACCTAAATCCAGATACCTAAGCACTAAAACGTAAACCTTAAACCCATAACTCGAACCCCGAACCATGAGCCATAAACCCCGAACCATGAACCCTAAAACCTAAGCTCTAAGCCTCAACCTTACACCCTAATCCCCGAGCCCTAAAATCTAAACCCTAAAACTTAAACCATGTACTCTAAGCCCTAAGCCCTAAACCCTAAACCCCGAACCCTAAACCCTAAACCCTAAACCTTAAGCCCTAAATGCTAAATCCTAAAACCTAAATGTTACCAAAATATTGTGTAACATTATTAAATAAAATGTAATATTATTAATAATGAGTTTATAGAAGTCATATTAATAATATAGTTGTAATAGTTTTATTTTTGGTGAGTTATGAGAACAACTAACATAACTATTTTAGTGTGAGAGATATCTTAGGGATAAGTTTGAGAGATTGTAGGGATTGGAGAGAGATATGTGGGTTGTTGAGGATTGATGTTGACTCCTTGTATTAAGGAGAACATCCTCCTATATAATGTAAACTCCATCTATGTAAATGTATCCCGAATGAATTGAATTTTCTATATTTTATTATTCGGTGTTTTTATATTATATTACATTTCTTATCAAACCCTAAACCCAAAAAAACCCAAAACCCCGAACCCTAAAACCTAAACCCTAAAACCCGATCCCTAAACACTAACCATAAACCCTAAAACTTAATCCCTAAACCCCGAACCTAAACCCTAAATCCCAAACCATTAACTTTGAACCTTGAACCCCGAACCATAATTCATAAACCTTAAACCCCGAACCATGAGCCCTAAACTCGAAACCCTAAACTCGTGAACCATATTTCATCAATATTTCTTAGTCTCATGCCTAGAACCATCATTGAGTCTACTTGTACAACTACCTTGTTTATGAGAGGTGTGACAAGTAACTAAATGGATATGACATCTACCTTGTGCCTTACAATGCATATTACACATCTTTGTCAAACCTATTTATCCCCACATATACATGTGTGCTATGAATGTCAATTTCTTCACACTCTAATTTTTTTCACATTTCTCATATTTCCATGTATGGTATTATGCAAGCCAGATGACCCATTGGAAGCTGGAAAAAATAACCATCACAACACAAAAATTAATCTCAAAGGAAATAGAAGAAACATAGAGAATATACCAATGCGGAGGTGTAGGATCAGAATCAAATTACCTGCAATATCCTCTCCTCTGGAGAAAGAGAAATATCTTTTGCTATTGGAATGGATAGAAAATTTGATAGAACTTCCTAAAGTGTTCAAAATAAGCATAACAACAGGGGAATGGCTAAGAACACAAAGGGGTTATCAATTGCCTAGTAAATATTTCTTGTTTAGTTCTGAATGGGAGTTAGCTGGCCTACGACTTAGTGACCTTCCATTCATTGATAATTCCTTCTATGATAATACTATGGATTCTTTCAAAATTGCATTAAAAAGATATGGGTAGTCATCAAGCCTAGTGAAGGGTGTGATGTGATTTACAAACAACTTGAAATTCATACTGATTTAGAGGTCATAACATGAATTTACAAATATCTCTATCGTTATAAATGGAAGCCAAGTAACGATGTCTCCCTGTATCCAAGGATCGAGGACTAATGGGATTTGAGGAAGGATTGGACATTTAGGAATCATTGAGTTTCTAAATCAGAATGTCGTTGCATCTGGAGAAACATTTTACAACATTGGAGTAATGCATCTTGGAAAAAAATTGAACCTTAGAAATCCTCTCAAATTTCTAGCTTACACAAGCACTAGACATATCAAGCTTTGTTCTTCGACTAAAAACTTCATTCCCAATAGCTTGTAACTAAAATAATTAATTAAAAGAGCATCAAAAACATTTCTTTGATCTTGAATTTTTCTTGATATCTAGCATTTACCTCCTAAAAATATCAACATATGAAAGACATCAAATTGTGATGACTCTCTTTGATGTTTTTCCTATGGAGCATATGAACCCTTTTCAGTTGAATACTCTCGTCAATACTAATAAGAATGGGTAAGACACAAAACATTACAATGAGTGAAATAGTTTCCATGCGATGGGAAAAAGAAGATAGTTGTATTGGGTAACATTTCTTTGTACCAAATTGTTCTTGTGTAGATAACTAAAATGTTTACATGACTAATTAACATTAAGCATGTCCCTCATTTTAGCCTCATTATCATTTATTTGCTACGAGTCCGTTATAATCTATTTTAATCCATTATTCACAATTATCTCAATATTACCCATATAATAATTAATCACAAGATTAATTATTATTATTAATCCATTTTATCATTTTACCATCATTCATCATTTATCATTAATCCTTTTATTTCATTTTATATCCTATTTCATCCTTAATCTCTTTTATTTCATTATTATATCATATTATCTTATTTTAATCCCACTTAACATTTATAGGAATTTAATATTCCTACATCTCACCCGCCACCCGGCCTTTCCATCAAATCACATCCCTAATCATCATTAATCAACCTAATATAATCCTAACCATGTGCACATCCTCACCTCTAAATATAGAATCTTTTCCATCTTTCCCTCTCATTTTAAATATTCAAATATTCTACACTCTTCCATTAAATTAAAAATTCAATGGAAATCCCTCACAAATTCTAGAAATTTCTACTCTAGAATCCTCCATCCTCTCATCCAATTCCAACCCTTGGATTCAATCCACCATGAAAGATCTCAACCATTCAATTTTCCACTCACAAACTATAAATCAAGCTCTCATCCTCCATGAGAGACATCTTCTAAATCCATAACAAAATTATTCTCTTTTGTTCTTCAACCAATCAATCCATTCTATCAATCATCCATCTATAATCAAGCAATCCTTCATCATTCTTCATCAACAAGAAAGCAATCATCAAAGGGGAAGTGTTGTCCAAGTGCATCCACATCCAAATATAAAGCAATCAATCATCTTCCAAGCACATCCACCATCAAGGATAATTACATGCTAAACGGTAAGTGTAGGTATTGTTCCTCTTCCTTTCATATTTGTTTGATCTGAGGTAGTTGATTTGTTGATTTTGCATGTTGCATGTTGCATTTGAATTGGTTTCATATTCATTTTATTTGTGCATGCTAACTTGATTTTTCATATACACTTGGATATCCTGCATTTCCTCCTTCAAAATATCATCGATAAAGACATCAAATTTTGATGACTCCCTTTGAATTTTCTCGCCCAAGTAGATGAATGCTTTTAGTTGAATAATCTTTGTCAATACTAATAAGAATAGGTAAGACACAAAACATTACGGTGATTGAAATGGGTGAGCCTAAACCCCGATCCCTAAACCTCGACCTTAAACCCTGAGACCTTAACCCTAAACCCTAAACCTTGAGCCTTAAACCATAAACCATAAACCCTAAACCCTGTGCCCTAAACCCTAAACCCTAACCCTTAAACCTTAAACCTTAATCCATAAACCCTAAACCTTAAACCTTAAGCCATAAACCCTAAATCATGATCCCTAAACCCTAAACCCTAAGCCCTAAGCCATAAACCCTTAACCTTGAGCCCTAAACAATAACCCTAAACCCTAAACCGTATACCCTAAACCCTAAACCCTAAAACCTTAACCATAAACCCTTAACCCTAAACTCTAAATCCTAAATCCCAAACCATAAACCCTAAACCCTAAAACCTAAACCCTGAGCACTAAACCCTAAACCCTAAAACCTAAACCCTAAATCCTAAACCCTAAACCCCGAGCCCTAAACCTTAAACCCTAAGCCCTAAATCCTAAACCCTAAAACCTCAACCCTCAACCCTAAACCCTAAAACATAAACCTTGAGCCCTAAACCCTAAACCTTGAGCCCTAATCCCTAAACCCTAAGCCTTGAACTCTAAGTCCTAAGCCCTATGCTCAAACCCTAAGCCCCGAACCTCCGAAACCTGAACCCTAAACCCTAAACCCTAAACCCTGAGCCCTAAAATCTAAACCCTAAACCTTGAGCCCTAAACCATAAACCCTAAATCCTAAACCATGAACCTCGAACCCTAACCCCTAAACCCCGAACCCCGAGCCTAAAAATATAAACCCTAAACACTAAACCCTCAGCCCTAAGCCCTAAACCCTAAACCCTCAACCCTAAGCCCCGAGCCTTAAGGAGTAGGCACATTATAGTCACCTCATTTTTCCATATGACAAGAATCCCACTTAGGGAGCAATCCTCTATCTACAAAGTGAGGATCTCATTTTAGTAAGAAGTAGACAAACATCATAAAGTTGATTCATGGTCACTAAAGTGAATTATCGACCAAATTTCAAAATTAGTACCAATTCAGGAAGTGGTAGGGCCAAAATCCAATCCATAAGGTTAAAAAACCTACAAAACGACTATATGTTTTCGCAAAAGAAAGACCGACTACAATATCTATGGCATGAAAGTTTTAGGTCATTATTGAAATTCTGAAAATGAGTAAGTACTTGACTTAAATTAGATTTTGAAAAAGTATCTTCTAGATTATAACTATCGTAGCTATGGGACCACTTCTTTCAGCAGAGTGACCCTAACTTCTTATATTTAATAAAATAAATATTTTAGTAAATATGGATCCTTCATGCCCTCCTAAATTTCATATAGCTCAAAAACGCATATGCATTTCATAGGACTAGAATTGTGTACACGTTTTAGGTTCATGAATTCTCCATCCCGAGAAAACATAACGTGATCTTGTTATTGCAAAACATGATCATGCTTTATTTTGTGTGCAAGAATTAGTTAGCCATGTTAGTGAAATTGAAACTAACACCTAGTAGCTTCAAAAACAATGTTAAACTAACATCTATGCACCATCATGCTAAGAGCTAAAAAAGTAATAAACATCAACACTATGCATTAGAACCTTGAAAATAAACCTCAAGCTAACATGCTAATACTTATTACTCTACTCTTTAGAAAGCTAAATCAATGAAATGGACCTAGGTAGATCCTTTAGCTATCAAAGGGTTGATAGTTGTTTCTTGATCCAAGAGGCTTGAGGATGGAGGTTCATCAAGTCATGGCAACAAGGCCTTTCTTGATTAACTCCATTGATCTTCAAAAAATAGCTTGGATGATTGAATGCAAAGGGATGATGCTTAGCTCCACTCTAATGGAGAATGCTCTAAGATGATAAAATGGCTATAGCTTAGGCTCTATGCTCATTTAGGTGTAAGTAGAAAGGTAGGAGGAGGGCTCCTTATATAGCCCAATGGATACAAGAATCTCTACATCCCTTTACATGTGGGATAACAGTGAGGTTGGGTTAGATGTGGATAAGAAGGTTTAGGGAGGGTTGAGTCAACCTTAGGAGAGTTTAATTTTTCCTCTAGTGACTCATGGGGATTGAGGGGGTTTATTAATTAACCAAAGTGATTAATTAATAGGTGTGCCAACTTATAGATTTTTTTAGAGGAATAGTTAGTATGATTTATGTTATGAGAGGATTTTAATCAAATAAATGATGATTTATTGATTAAATAGAAGAGATAATTAATTAATTAAGAATACTTAATTAATCTAAATAGAAAGGGGTATTAATTAATTAAGAATAATTAATTAATCTAGATAGAAAGGGGAGCTTAATTAATTATAAATAATTAATTAATTTAGATAGAAATGGGAGTTGATTAACGGAAGGTCGTTAATTGACATCATTGTTGGATAGAAGAATTAATTAACTAACATAATGTAATTAATTAACGCGATTTATATAGCAGAGAAAATGTGCGATATTGATGATATGTCGTCAATTTGTGGGAAAGGGTATAATTAGTGCAATTTAAGTATTTAAATTGCTCAAGCTAAATTATAGGTGTCTACATGTTCATTTTCATTTTTTCCCCGCTTTTTGCTCCCAGTTGATGGTGCACTTACCATAAACTCAAGTAATCATTTATGGAAAAATAATGGGAATTATCTACATTAATGTATACTTTCTATGAAATATAATATATATTATTCACTATTCCACAAAATGACATTTATATTGGTAGAGTCCCTGCATTCAAAAATATAAATATGTCCCTTTAAAATATCATCCTATCATATAAGGAGGATTTAAATATATGTAGAATCTAAATTTATTATATTAAAAAATATTATTAGGTTGTTATAAAGATTCAATCTTTCACACGCTTTTTAATTTGATTGTATGCGATATAAATAGTTGTAAACATATGGAAATAGTTATAATTTTGACCCATAATTGTACAATTTTGTTGTACATGTCCTAATTTAAAATTCTCAACTCACTACATTTTTTAATTATGAAAATTTTTACAATTTTTTTAAATTTTAGATATGTAACAAAATTTTCCACATTTATTAAATTGTGGTTATCTCACAATATTTTTATTGTAGATTTTGTCACAATTTTTTTCACATTTAATATTTCCACAAAAATAATGTGGGTGGAGACCACAAAATTGGATTCACAATTTTAAAGAAAACATCCACAACAAAATTGTAGAAACTTTGTGGATAAAAGACCTATTAATGGAATGAAGAAGAGATTTTGAGGTAATTTAATGTATTGAAACTCTGTGTAAAATCCATTCTATAGAGGATATGATTATGGTCATGCATAACTTGTAATGGTGATTGAAAATGTAGAAGGGGTTGGTAACTAAGAAACTATGATTTGTAAGGATGACTGTCTTTTGTATGAATGATTGCAAATTTGATGGAGTTCTAGCTTTTACCTATAATGAGAGATTGAAACTTGATACTAAGATGTGTGAAGGAAGTATTAGAGGAATATAATCACAATAAAACCTAAGAGAAACCTAATAACCCAGAGTTACCCTGTCCCAAATTGTATCACATTCTAGAGCCTAGTTTGGAGAGAGATTTGATACAAAATATGTCAAGAAATTAATGAAACTTATTCTAAGATCATGTGAAGAGAGATAAATTTATGTATAAAGGGTGATTATGAGATGTATGATGTTTAGGAGAAGGGTTTCTTGATAAAGAATAGTGTTCTCAACCTTAAACTATGCATACCTTGTTAAGGAGGGTTTTGGGTTCTAAGATATTGTTTCAGTGCTTGAATAGGTTCATGGGTGTGTTATAAACTTTATGAATGACAAGAATTAATGGTGCAGGTTTAAAGAGAAGTGCAAGAGTTAAGGAAGACAAGAAATTGGTGTTATAACAATAAAAATTAGAGCTCACTGTTAAAAACCTGTAGTGACTATGTTAAACCTATTTATGGGTTTCTAAGAGCCATTTTTCCATGTGAAATAAACATAACCATCATTGCAAGTGTCTGAGAGTCTTGTGGGGTTGAGAATGAAGGCATGAAATACATGAACATGTTAAATCCAAGATGCAGGGAGTAAAAAAATCAAATGCACAAATTCCCATACATATAAACCGAGACAATCTAGTTGTATTATGACTAACAAGTGTCTTGATTCCTAAGTGATAATGAATGACTAGTAAGGTAAGTTGAGGGATGTCATGAGAATGTTGATGTAGAAAGGAAAGTATCATAAAGGAGTGAGTGGAAGAGAACTTTGACACAATCCTTGAATTAACTTGGTGACAGTCCTAATCACTAGTTTGAAACATATTGTTTTGGAAGGAGAGCTTGGTCTTGAAAAGGGTGGATTAGTTGTCTATCAAAAAGTTGGAAAAGTTGTTAGAATGGAATGAGATCTAGAACAATACTTTAATGTCTTTAGTGACAAGTACAAGAGTGAGTATTTGATTGTATCACACATAGTATAGTGAAATATGCAAAGAAGAATATGGGAGAGTTAGAAAGTAAGACTTGGGGAAAAGAATAAATGTGTGAAATATTGAAGTGAGTGATGAGTTATGAAGTACTGAGAAAGAAAAGGGGAAGAGAAACAACCTTGAGAAGTCAAGGACAGACTAGAACAAGTTATAGCCTTTTAGTGAAACAAGAACCAAAAACTAGATAGTCACACAATTTCTTGAACCATTCATGCTAAAAACAATATAAGATTCTTGAACACTCCATACAGAGATCAAAAGATTAAAGATACATTATTACCTATCATCAATAACCTTTAAATATCTCTATACACGTTCTTTTCAATTCTAAAATACTATGCAGAGATTTGAATGATCCTACCACTATTTGCAAACAAAGTTCTTCACCTCCAAAACATTCTTGAAAATGCTACACACACTTTACAATTAATAAAACACTACAATTTAGAAAACACTACATACACGACAACAATAGAGGGTAACCATTTGGAGAATGATGGATTAAGGTCATGAAAATAAAAACAAGTCCCCTAAATAAGAAATTTTAATATTCCTTCTTGTTGTAGCCATATCCTTACATATATTAAAATTAAACTCTAAGAGTTCTTGCAAATTGGTTTTATTGTCCTTTAATATCATGTTCAATAAAGGGAACCATACGTATTTGACATGGTCATCATTTTTGCTCCATAAAGTTTATTTAACATGACCATGAGAACCCTAAATCCTTTCTAAATAGTGACATAGGGAGGTTCAATTTCTATCTCTGTTTAACCCTAGATGAGTCAATGGCTCAATCTCTTAAATATTCAAACACATCACTTTCATTCATATATTCTTGCACTATATCTTAATTGTATGATAAAGTGGGGGAATTAATATTATAAATACCATTAAAAGTGCTTCCTATATAACCATATCAATGATGGATCCTGTAACATTGGAGATGATTTTCCCATCTTGAAGGGTGTAGGCAATGAACATGTGTTTGATAATAGGTCATCACATGGGAAAAATTTAGGCTTAGATTAAATATTGTGTAAACAACAAGCCTCTCGATGATTTCATAATAATCCTAATCTATTTATCACAAATCTCATCCTCTATAATTTTGGTCACAATCTTGAATTTCTAAAAATAATTGGCTCCAATTATAATGAATTGAGTGTCTTTCAACTCTTGTATTTGGGATGAAGATGAATCTTCTACTTTAGGTGCCATTTTTCTCCAATTTCTCCTCTTCTTTACTCTAATTTTCTCAAAAAATATTTGTGCCTACTCTCTTTTAATTATCTTGACAAATCTCTATGAAAGCACAAATTTATTTGAAGGGAACTCTGATAGCTCAAACTCTTAACAATGGACTTTTGACAAAGAAAGATCCTTTTTAACTAGTTAAGAAAACAGTTGGTGTTTTCTTTTTTAGCAAATTTTGTTGTTGAAAAACATAGTGTTTTGCCATATTTTATATTTTTCAACATTTTTGAAAAACAAATTGTATTAAGTGGTCTTTTCAAGGCGTCAAGATAAACCTATGAATTATGGCCGCAAAAATAATAAATAACGTCCAATATGTCAAGCTTCCCCATGCAATCTCTGTCAAAAGGCTGACCTCGAGCCTGCTGTTAAAAGAAAAACAATTCGCGGTATCAATACACAAAATAACAGTTAGGGTTTGAAAAGATCTATTTTCTTAATCGGACAACTTACCCGGATTCGAACCTGCGCCAAATCATTTTGCTTATAGTATATATTTGGTATTTTTCGTTTTTAATATTTCTCTATTGGATCACCCGAACCTGCGCAGAATCATTCTGCTGGTAGATGTAATCTCATAATTTTGTTTTGTTTTGAAAATATGGGGACCCAAGAATTTTCATTTGATTTCAGTACTAAATAAGGATAAGTTAGGGGTATATTTATAGGCTTATATTGACGCCTTGAAAATTCCACAATGATCTACTCAAGAAAGACTTGACTCTAATGTTCTAGGAATCAAAATATAAGTTGTATAGATTATATTCTTGTGTTATCCTTAGGTTATTAAAAATGTTTCAGAGATCTGATCATACTCCTGTTCAGAAATACGTTCTTTAGAAAATATAAATCATTTGCATTCAGAAACATATTGAAAACATACGGTAACAATCATATTGTATTCTTCAAAAAGGGGGAAGATTTGGTCGAATAAACATATTGGAAACATACAGTAACAATCATATATTAAGAAAAGCGGGGATATTTGGTCCAATATACGTATTGTTGCATGGTAGTCGCTCGCCTCCTCTCCTCTGCATGCGTCTAGAGCGATTTCGCGTCCAATCTTGCTAGCTATGCCCTCTGCCTCGTTTTTGAGCTTTGATTTCCTGGTTATCTCGTCCCACACACTTCCAGTTCGTCCGATGCCATTATTTTTGAAATGGCAATGATAAATGGGCGGGACCTGATTTTATGATTGCGATTCATACGAGACCCCACTTTCCTGTCGACACGTCCTATTTTTCGTCTTCACCATGTCATCCTGCCAGCGAGTTGTATGTTATATGGTATTATTGTATAACATGGTGTATGGGGTGTTAGGCAGGTGCATTCTCTGGAGAGAATAGCCACTAGCTTGGACAAAGAACTCTCACAGAATTCAATATTCTTTTCAATGTCGACACTTTAATTAACATCAACACTTGTGCGTTTCAAAAGGGCAGATCCATGATCTTATATGAATCATTGTGTTGGATAGATCAATACATTTGGGAAGCATGTGTTTTGGACACAACATTCTGTGTGAAAGATGTACTAAGTATTTGTGGAGCGCATTGAAGGAGCAGACAAAGTAGTTATTTTTAGCATTAATATTGCGCAAACTGGTTTGATGTTTATACTTCAAGCTTGTAATTTCAACATGTCAAATCTGAACCACCTGAGCATGCATATTCATATCCTCACCGGAATAAGTCTTGTACCACAGTTATTCACACGTCTCTCAAGTTTTGACTCTTTCATATCAGACTGTAGATCTCCATTTTCTTTCACTTTGGATGGCTGTGATGTTCTATATATTCACCATTCTCCTTTGTGCTTCCACCGACATCTCCACTTATATTTTGTACCAAATTTAATACACTTGGATTCTTTGCCACGTGAGCTGCCAAATTCTTTTCAGTCACAATAGTGTGAGCCAAAGTTTATTTTTTTGTTTAGTGCTCAATATTTCATTATCATGTCATGTAGTCGTATAAATTGTTTATAAATCTATATTTTATACTTCTATTAGTCGTTAATAATTATTTGCTTTTTCCTCTCATAGCCAATAATAGTATTAGTTAAAATTGGGTCGATAAAGTCTTTTGTACATGTCCCTAAAATGCAAAGTTTTTGAGTAGTTTATATTTCATCAAAGAAATTAATAGTCATTAATGCCTTTTCATCTTGTCAATGTCATATTTTTATAAAGTCACTAATGTTATAAAACGAGTAAGTATCGCTTCAAGGTCATTTTGTTATAGTCATTGTGAGTCAAATTTGTGTTGTCAAAATTATTGAGTTATTGTTATTGTTAAAAGTGTGTATTTTTGTCATTCATGATGTCTTGTCAAAAAGTCCAAAAATAAAAAAATTGCCTTACGAATGTACTATCATTGAACACGATGTTTAATATTTAAAGTTCCAAGAAAATAAAATTCAATAAAATCAAGAAGCTAGATATGAAACGGATGATGAACTTGAGCAAGTTTAACCTCACAAACGTCAACAATTAATCGCATGGGAGTATATTAGACACCGAAAATGAAATAATTCATATACCGGATGATGGAGGCATTAGAGGTTAGAGGTCAATCAACTACCTCTCATCGCTTGTTTAATGACGGGGCCGCATGATAGTTTGGCGGCATTTTTTTAGAGTATGTTTTTCAGGTTTTTCAGTGTGCTTCAAATTTCAGTGTTCATGTGTGTTGTGGTTCTAGTTTTATTGGTTTTCTGAATAAATAAACAGTTCACATTGAGGGGGAACATAATACCAATGTTCCATTTCTATTGTGACATCTTATGTTGTGTGTGTATGAGCAATAGAATTTCCTATATTATTCCTTGTAGTGAGATGTTGATGAGAGCTGATGAGAGTACTGCACATCATGATGTGGTTGTTGGTAACCCACTTGCAAAACCATAATCTTTTGGTTTGTGGTAAACCACTTGTAAAACCACCACTTTTGGTTATTGGTAAACCATTTGCAAAACCATCACTTTTGGTTTGTGGTAAACCACTTGTAAAACCACCATTTTGGTTTTTGGTTAACCATATGTAAAACCATCACTAGGGTTTGTGATTGTCCTGTGAAAATCACCAGATCATGAGCAGGTGCAGATAAAAGATAGGTTTTCCCCATGTTCGCACTATGGGGGAAATGTTAGGAATAATCCTATAGTGCTCACATTATGGGTTAACATAATATAATTTGTGAGCTAGTATATGGGTGAGTTGTTTAAAATATTGTTATGTGTGAGATTTGGTTGTTAAACCAAACTCACATAGATATGAAATTTTAGGAGTGTTGCTAAACAAACTCTATTTTACTTCTCCTTATATTTAAGATTACTCCATCCTATATATATGGGCAATAATATTCACAGCTATGTGGACTAATATACATAAGTTTATTATGTAAATTTGTTGTCATGTACCATCAATATCCTAGGGTAAGGAAGGGTAAGAGGGATTGATATATGTGACAATAAGTTTGGTACCATCATATGAACCAAAGGTTTTAGAGAAGGATTAAGAATAGGATTAATCGTGAAGAAAGTTTTCATTGGGCTTGATGACATTTGAAAAGATCAATTGAAGTTCGTGCAATATTGGTCGTACATAAGGGTTTTATATAGGGGTGATGGAATAGATAAAGTAAAAAAATAAGAAAAGACCGAATTTTACCTAATTGTGAGTAGGGTAAGATTCATTTCAATGTTAAAAGTGTATAAGGGTTTAAATTATGATTTTAATATATTTTGTATATTGTGCTATCCCAATGTATATTCCTAGTGTATAAAAGACAAAGTATAAAATATGTAATGCTCTTTAGCATATATAGAGAATGTAAAGAGCCTCTTTTGTGAAAAGAAAGGAAGAAGAAGGTATTAATAACTCAATAGTCGCCTCATATTGTATAACACAAAGTAAGAACACTTTACAAAAGGTTTCTCTTGGTTTTAATTAATATTGAATCTATAGTTTTCATTCTAAGTTCATGTTTGAGTTCTAAATGAGTAATATGAATTCTAGTTTATTGTTATATTCCCATATATTATCTCCATATTCCTTGTTTTTATATTAATGTAGCTATTACAAACTATATTTTAAGCTTTGGTACATAATTTGTACACTTTCTAATTAGAAGAATGTGAATTTACCCTAGGCAACTTGTTGTATGTCCCGATGTCATAATCTAGGGACCTCTCGCTAATAATGGTTCCATTATCGAAACATAAAGATGTTAAGATGGATACTTGGACAAAGGGATGTGATATGATGGTTACGAGAGAAGATGGAATGTTTTATGGAAGATGAAGAGATTGTGATATGAATTCCTACTAAAATAATCGATTGGAACATATATATGGATATATTCATAGATAGTTTAGTATGAGATTCTAGAGAACTTATTCACATGGATATCTTGATTGGAATATTACTATTTTATGTATGAAGATAGAATAATGCAAATGAATGGATGAAAATATTGAAAAGTTGCACAAATTGGACACCCCATGGATCCAAGTTTTAGATCATTATATGTAGACTACTAGTGATATGTATTTAATCGATTTTTTTGTCCAAAATTTGTGTTCATTTGATTCTATTGAATCACATTTTGTTTCTGGATTAAAGTTACACTTGTTAAGAAACTCTTTTTCTTAGTCAAAATATTATCTTTGGAAAAATCCATGGTGCCAATTCAATATCACATGTTAGGTAAGCGCAAAGCAATGAAATCTTAAAAGAAGGGAGATGAATAAAAAGGTTCATGATCAAAGTGGACTCTTGAATATTTCGAGAAGGATTGCAAAAAATAAAATATAATGATAAAATTATTGCAAAGAGAAGATAAGCATTGGAATATATGGGCAATTTTAAGTATTATAGGGGAAAAGGTGAAACCAACCGTGAGTAGGAGTAGAGTAGGAAAAGTGGCCAATGAAGGAGTAAAGGAACCTCCGAAGAAACCAAAGCGAACAATGAAGGGTAACAAATATTTATTGAGAGGATGATAGTGAAGCATGGAACCCGATTATAAACCCGGAAAGGGAACCGAAGAAACGAAGAAAATAGAAGAAGAAGAATAAGGTAGGTGATTATAGATAATTAGGAGTAGGTTTATGAAGAATTTTTTTAGTGACTGGAGAATCCATCATAGAAGCCTTGGTATTATACAACCGAGAATAAATAGTTTGGAGTGAATAAATTAGACTAGATTCATAGAGGCCAATAAAAGATGATAGTACAACTCTTTTAGGATATTTGTTTGATCTAGATAGAGAATTTATTACCTAGGATTATTTTTATGGATTGGGAGAAAATTGGATATCTATAATAATTGTAAAGGAAGTTGAGTAATCCATATATAAGATAGACAATGTTACCTACAAGTGTCGAGGAAATTAAGTGTGGAATAAATCTCAAAGGAAGTAAATTTTTCATTTAATAGGCATTTTTTTGCACATACTTCCCTTTAGTATAAATAGAGAAAAGATTGGGGAGTGATGTAATAATAGTTCTATGATCCCAAAGTATAGATTAATTTTTCTAGTATGTGGAACCTAGTATTTATTCTTTAGATTAAGAAGAAGCAGAAACCAAATCTAGTAAGGAAAGTACGAGTACAAGGGATGAAATACTAAAAGAAGGGATATGAATAAAAAAATTCATGATCAAAGTGGACTCTTGAATGTTTAGAGAAGGATCAAAAAAGAAAATAAAATGATACAAATATTACAGAGAGAAGCGAAACATTGGAATATATGGGTAAGTTTAAGTATTATAGGGGAAAAGGTAAAACTAAATGTGAGTAGGAGTAGAGTAGGAAAAGTGGCCAAGGATAGAGTAAAGGAACCTCCTAAAGAAACCAAAGAGAAGAGCGAAGGGGAAAAAGATTGATCAAGAGGGTGATAGTGAAGCATGGAACCTGATTTTAAACCTAGAAAGGGAACCGAATAAACCAATAAAAGAGAAGAAGAAGAATAAGGTAGGTGATTATAGATAATTAGGAGCAGGTTTATGATGAAATTGTTTCGTGACCTAGAGAAGCCATCATAGAAACCTTGGTATTATACAACCAGAGAAGAAGTAGTATGTAGTGAATAAATTAGATTAGATCCATAGAGGCCAATAAAAGATGATGATAAAACTCTTTTAGGATGTTTATTTGATCTAGATAGAGAATTTATTACCTAGGATTCTTTTTATTGATCGGGAGAAAATTGGATATCTATAAGAATTGTAAAGGAAGTTGAGTCATCCATATATAATATAGAAAATGTTACATACAAGTGTCGAGGAAATTAAGTGTGGAATAAATCTCAAAGGAAGTAGATTTTTCATTTAATAGGCATTTTTGTGCATACTTCCCTTTAGTATAAATAGAGAAAATATTAGGTTGTGAAGTAATGATAGTTCTATGAAACAAAAGTATAGATAAAGTTTTCTAGTATGTGGAACCTAGTAGCGATCCTTCAAATTTGGAAGAAGCATAGACCAAATCTAGTAAGGAAATCAAAATTACAAGGGTGAGTAAAATCAGCCAAGTGCTCACTTGAATCCAAATATGAGTATTAGTTCAAATCATACAGCTATGTAGAGTAATCCAAAAAGTCAACAAGGTACAAGAGGAAATATGTCATATATTCCTAATATTTATACAAGTCTACAAATAGTATGATGGGTATGATGATCCATATTATTACTTGTTGACTTATGAAATGTAATGGGGAGAAAAAGGAGTGACATATGACAATACTAACAAATGTAAGCTCATAAAATAATTTCATGGAAGGGAATTCAAAAGAGGAAGTTACAAGGAATGTATTTGTGGTTAAAATTAATTTATCTAGAAAATAAAAACCAATTGTTCCAAAAATAAAAATGGATACATATCCTTGATTAATTGCACATTGGGATCCTCCATCACCTCAATTAGAAACACAATGAACCATGTAATCTCTACAACCTAGTTTAATTTGGGCTCTACATTCTATAGATATCAAAATGGGTTGGGCACGTTGTTCACCTCAACAATCACCTATGTGGAGTGTACTTCCAATTCAACCTTATGGAGGATATCAAAGTTAGAATCAATATGAAATGCCCCGTAGAGACCGTATGATTTAAAAGAGGGAGGATACCAAGGTGGTTACCAAGAAAAGAGAATGGGACCTCAACATTAGAGACAAGGATTAATATGTTACCTTTTTGGAGAACTATACTAAATTATGTGGAACTATCCTTAAAATATAGAGTGGTAAGTATTTTTCACATATTGTAGGGTTCATACAACATAATTGGAAAAAAAAAAGGAAAGAAAAAATTGTGCATTGTTAAAATGATTAATATAGTTCCTAGAGACACTTTGTTAATATCCAAGATATCACCAAATCTTAGAGGAAAGATCAAGGTTTGGAACAAGTGGAGATTTCTAGTGAGACCCAAGTCCGACACACATATAATGAAATATATCTTGATCTAAGAAAATAAATGATTACTGGTGGGAGAGCGTATAGAACAATCGAGAAGATGAAGTGCACATATATGGCTAGATGATGGGGATTTCAAAAAAATGAGTGGTTACTAAATTATAAGATCTTATAATAATAGTAAATGCATTGTAAAATGAAGTTATATCAAAAACATCCCCAATCTATTAAAGACCCTACTAGAAAGAACAAATAGTGGAGTTGTGTAGTCTAAGAAGCCTATGTGGTATGTCAAAACAAAGAAACCCTAGGATATAAAAACTATATTAAACATAATTCTAGGAAGACATGAGATAATGGATGTAGTATTTGATTTTGGAAGCACTATCAATATGATGCCAAGGTCCACATGGGAAGCTATGGGTGGCCTGGCCTTAGCTTATAGCCTTGTCACAATGAGGGTTGAAATTTATGGGAGAGTGGATACAATTGAATGACTAGAAAATGTAGAAATTCAAGTAGGGGACAAAAGTTTGAAAGGATATTTCCATGTCATTAACATTAAGACTTATGCGACACACTACTCTATGTTAATTTGAAAGAAATGGGAATATGATAATGAATACAATGTCAAATTAGATGGAAGCACACTTAGAGGACTCTATAATTATCATATCCATGAATTATATATATATATATATATATATATATATATATATATATATATATATATATATATATATATAAAAAACCATCCCTAGGATCCAACTCCCCCTGTGCACATGATAATGAGAGTTGATTCAAGGTAGAACATCAAGAAATAGTAGAAGCACTTTGTAATCAAGAAGGAAAAATAATACATAAGGATCTAGAAAGTGGGAAATACCTGTTATCCAAAATTCACCCCTCAAGGTAATTTTGATAACATGCATCAAATTCTTTAATCCCAAGCAATTATGTTGATTCAGAGTGAAAGGTCATGTTTCTAGGGTCCCCCTCATATTTGTCTAACTCCCCTGTCCAAGAGGAAGAGAGTAAGTTCTGAGAAAATGCGAAAAAAGGGTTGCAGAAGGCAAATAGGTTGATCCAGGAAAAATCGTGAAAATTGGCTAAGTCTGCTCAAGGTCGCCTCTGGGACGTTTGGGACAAAAAAGCGCGAACCGGCCGAACCGGCCGAAATGAGAACTTTTGTCCCGGGACAGTTGGGACAAAAAGGCGCGAACCGGCCGAACCGGTGAATTTGTCCCAGACAGTCCAAAAGCAAATGGGACGCGCGGGCCAAAAGTACGCGAACCGGCCGGATCGGCCGAAATGGGAAATTTCAGCACCAAAACCAAATGGGACAAAGGGACGCGCGGGACGCGAAAAGCCGAAATGGCCGAAGGCAGAGGAGAAAAGTCAACATTTGACCCGTGGAACTTCAAACGGCCATAACTTTTGACTCCGAGCTCCGATTTTGATAAAATTTGACTTTCTGGAACGAGCACGACGTCCTCTACGCCACAAAAACTGGATTTCTTATTTTTAATGAGGGTAGATATGTTTAAATAAAAGAAACATATTCGGCTCCAGTCAGTCAATGCTCATTCCCGTCAAATGACGAGAAACCCCGCTGTGCCCAAAACAAATTTCGCCCACACTCGATAAGGCCATAACTTTTGCATTTCTCAACGAAATCGCACAAAATTGGTACCGTTGGAATCGTGGTTCCGAGCCCGATGCACAGCAATCAAGAAATTCCAGATTTGATCAGAAATTGATTGAGTTTTTTAAGAAAACGTGGCCGGGTTCGAATGTGTTTTATTTGTAGTTTGGAAGTGCAATTAAGAGGCATGGTCATCATTCCTTCTCTGCTGCAGCACATGGGACAGTATGGGGAGCCTTTTCCAAGTAATGTATGCCCATTCCACTCAATTTAATGCCTCTTACAGGTGGTTGAAGGACAGATTTCGGGATTTCCATTTTCCCTTCTCTTTTCCTTCTCATTTTTCTATAAAATGAAGTGTTGGGCTCATTGTAAAGGGGGAGAGTTTTTGGGTAACAAAGCTCTCAAAATTGCTTTGTGAAGCCAAAGTGTTGCAGGCCCTTGTAGTGGACTCCTTGCATGGTGATCCAGGCCCTTATCTTGTAATAGATTGAACTGTGCATATCATGAAGCAATAAAATATCAGTTTGTGGATATATCTTCCCCTGCTGTGTTTCCTTGCATTCTTCTTGCCCCTTTGATCCTTCTACAAGTATATTGTGTCTATTTATTATGTTCTTGCAGGAATTCATTATTATTGTGTGTGCTTGGAATATTGCTGTGAATGCATTTTGCTGGATTATGGTGAACTGTCATCACCTTTTCTAGTGTGCATTTTGCCTCTGTATTTCACACATTTGGAGATTACTCTCACACCCTCTTTTTCTGGTGTATCACCGCTTTAGTGTAGGCTTTCATTTTATGCATTCTCTCTCTCTGGTCCCTTGGAATTTTAGGTTAGAATAGCTAGTTTCTCCTGCATTAGAGTAGATTGTGGCAGGTAGTTTAGGAGCAAGAACCAGCTTTCTCTGGAGGTCTATCTCAAGTAGCAAGTCCCACAACTTGGAGATAGTACCCATGTTATCCAATCACACTGGATGCTTAGAGTGATCAAACTAGAAATCTGATCAACATCCAGGGGTGCTGTGATTCGGTGATAACAATACCTAGTAATGTTGACTCTAATATTCCATTTGTATAAGAGGATTTACATTATATAATTAGATCTCATACAAAGTTTGAGATAGGTAACCTAAATGCATTTGTATAAAATGAACTAGATTATACAAAAACAAATGAAGAAAGTCACATCCCATGGGAATTATCCTCCTAAATTAGTGGAGACTTAGATGTAGACATAAACCATTAATGGATAGAGAACATAGATCTATGAGGATGTTCTAAGTGGAGGAAAAACAAATTTGAATACTTTGGGACTTCCAATTTGGACAAATTTTTGGTTAAATTCTAAGAACATGTGCCATAAGAAGATATTAGAGTAATCACACCAAACAACATGTTGATATACATAGAAGAAAGAACCTTATGTGGAGTGAAAAAATAGGCATTTTGGTGTAATATTTTTCTTATCATATAGATTAATTAAATCTTAGACCATATATTTGTGCAATTCAATGTCCATAAATCCATATTCAAGGATATATTGATTATTGAAAAATACTTTAGATTGATCTAAAATGTTGGGTTGATATATTCCCAAAGACACTTACCCCACTTGCCTAAAGCATGGTACTTCTATTAGGAGAGCATAAGAGAAACACACACTTGGAGACAGAGTGCGTGAAGATTTTATCCAAGCCTTCACATTTGAAGATAGTAATCCTATGGTGAATACAAAAATATAAAATATAAAAACATTTCTTTGTTATTGGACTATAAATGAAAAAGGATTTGAATTATGAGGTCTAAAAGAAACAAAACAAGGGAATTGTGTAGCCACTAAGAGATGAAGTGAAACAACTAAGATGTATACTCATTATAAGGTGGAAGTATGTCATAGAGCCGAGAGAAATAAAAATAAAAATGAGTCAAGTACCAAAGAATACATGGAACTCTCAAGATTGTTTTAACTATAATGTATTACACCTATTCCATTGAATAAAGAATTGTGCAACAAAGAACAAGAGAATCTGCACAATCTAAGCATAAAATAAAAATAAGTCTCAAGAATAGTGGAGGACATGAGGGACATGCAAGGCCAAGATGTCTAATGAACTAGTGTGAAATAGGGTGGAATATATTAGTCGTTCAAAACAATCAAGTTAGCTACTATTGGAGACTACTTGATATAACAAGAAATCTTTGAAATTATATGGCTACTACAAGATTATAAGGACGTATTCCCAACTAAATTTAGTAAAATTAATAATGTATATTCATCCTTAGTTGAAATCCACATTGAGATAAAGGAATGCACATAGCCCATCAAGAAGAGAAGTTAAAAATTAAATCCTAACATGAAGGCTAAGGTCAAAGATAAAATGGATCACATGGTGGAATTAGGATTAATATATCCAATAGAAAAATCAGATTGGGTGATTCTAGTTGTCACTTAACCGAATAAAATAGTGGATATTATAATTATTGGTGATTGCAGATATCTCAATGATGAATGTATAAATAATCCATTTCTAATTCCTTTCACAGATGAAATATTGAGGTGGTATTAGGGCACAAAGTCTATTCATTCATAGATGGATTCTTTAGCTGCCATCAAATACCAATTAAGTATGACTAATAAAAGAATAATTTTGAAGCATAGTGTGGAAGATTTATGTATATAGTAATTCCCTTTTAGTTCAAGAATGCACCTAGAATATTTTCTTGAGTTGTGTTCATTGCATTCAAATATTTCATACATGATTTTCTCAAAGTATATATTGATGATTGGGAAGCCTTTTCTTTTTCAAAGAGCACATTTGTAAGGTACACCTCATCATAGAATGATATAGATATTTTCATATTTATTTGAATTTGAAGACATGTGTGAGGGAAGAGGGATGTGTAAAAGTACGCAAAAGCATGAAGGAAGAATGTGCACAAGTAATAGAGGTGCATGAAGGAGAGTGTGTATGTATGTATGAGAAGAGGATGCCTGGAAGGTTTGTGCACATGGGTATAAATATTAAGAAATATCTTGAATTATAGAGGAAGGATAAAAATAGGAAAAAGCATAGTTAAAGCAACACCAAAGAAGGATAAAGAACATGCGAGAGTATTGGATGAAATATAGTACGCATAGACAAATACATCTATATATAGCATGGCGTGAGGATCAAGAAATATATTAATAACATGATATAGAAATAAAAATTTAGTTGAGGACTAAAGCGTACGTTAAAGACACATGAAGGATAAGTATAGGATAGTCTAATAATAGATTAAAGCATGTAAGCAGTGAAGGATAAGTTCCCCCTATATATATGTGTGTAGATGTCCATGTAAGAGGAGATATATGAGATAGTGTGTGTGTTGAATACATGCATGTGTCTCGTGTGTTCACATCTATATGTAAGGATGCACGAGTATGTGTGTGCACTATCAAGTATTTGAGTCATGTGTTTGTAATGAATAATATAGTATGGATTTTAAAGTACAAAAGGATACATGTGGTGTAATTGGGATTCAAATTATGTTATTGATTATTTATGTTGATGAATGAATACAAGCTCCTTTTATGTTTGGTATCTGTGTACATTCTATAACTTGCATATAGAATATATATTGCATAATATGTTAATCATGTCTTTAGGAGTTATGTCTTGATTTCCAGCCTAGAAGGAACTTAGAGGAGTTTTGCATTCTTTGAGTGAGCACTTGGAGATTTTTATAAGTGAGGTTCCATCGTGCCCAACTATGTTGTACTGATTTATGACACTAAGTGTGACATTTTGGTTCCATTTCCAGGACCTTCTTTCATTAAAGCCCTCAAGATGTGGCGAACTTATGACATTTTGGTTATCATTAGAGAACATTGAAAGGTGGATACATGACAGAGAAGATGAATTTTATTAGAGATACAACACTAGTGATAAGTTTAATCCACGTAAATGGGTTGAGGAAAATCTGTATGATTCATTATATGAGACGTTCTTTAGTTTCTTTATGTGGGAATTATATGAATGGTTAGTAGCGTACAAACATAACAAAGGAAGGAGGATAAGAAGGAAGTATATCTTGAATCGATTAGGTATCATGAATTATCCGACTTGGATGAATTGTTTACACACATAGTAGATCATTGGTGGGAAGGCATCTTGTGGAATTACACTTTGGAGTACATGATCTCAACATTTTCATTCCAGGAGGAAGCGAAGTTCTAGTTTTTTTGCGATCCTAGATAATCATATTTATACATGCTATAATTGGCTATAAAGATCTTGATGGTTGAAATGGGATTTGAGAACTTACCAATGGCTAGCTAAACACCTACGTGTGCGAAGGACAAGGGAAGGGGTTGGAAAGGATGGTGTAGAATTAAATGGATGGATAGAGAGAAGAAATACTACACAGTACAATGATGCGTGAGAGAGGGAAGTTGAAGAAGTGGTAAGTCGAGAGGAATGGGGCTGGACGGAAGTGATGAGAAAATCGCAAGAGGAAAGGGACTACAAGACCATGTCCCTATGATATTGGGGAATCATAGTAGAAGTACTTCCTCAACATCTGATTAAATTGAGTATGGTGAGGAAAGAAGTGTTGGCATGCATCCGACTCACCCCAAAACCTTACCCCTTGTGCTTGGTACTTAGGAATCGAAGTTCACATAGAGGATCACAATAGTGATAAGGAACAAGAAGGTAATCATCAATCATGATACAAATCCATGCATACAATGCATCTACAACACCATCAAATCAATTAGAAGTATCAAACTCACTTGATCAATCACCCAACCTCAAATAACCATATACTTGCTCTAAAAGGCAATATCTTGCTCAATAGGCTAAAATATACAAAAACCTTGAATCAAAGCTCAAATTCACTTTCAACATGCTTAAAACCATCTAACTATCATGATTAAACCATTCAATAAGTTTCTTCAAACCATTTTCAACAACTTTCCTTGTAGACCTCCATATAGCCTTCTAGCCTTGAAAACCTATTTTTCTAACATAAATAATGAAATATACATCATAAAGATTAAATGGTAACCTTTATAGATACCCATTTGACTCATTAGCATGCCTATCAAATTTCATGGAGTAACTCTTTGCCAATAAAAAGTTATGCTTCTTTTAGTGTTTATTTAGCCTTCTTAAGTAGCCCTCCTATAACACAAAGTTCCATATCTAGAACAATCTACAAATTAATCTTAAAATTTATTACATAATTGTATACCCATTTGGATGTTTGTGTTTTGTGTCAATTTTTATCCTCCAACTCTTTCTCCAACACTCCCAACTCCACTTTTCTCCTTTTTCTTTGTTTACTAAGCTTAGGGTAGGGTTTGAGTAGAAAAACTAGGGTTTGAATTTTGTATCACCATTTGAACTTTACAGACATCTTGAACCACTCTATCACACCTTTTCATGATTATTACAATGTCCCAACACTTGTCTAGCAACAATTGTGCAATTTTGCAAGTTTTTACTCTTAGGTCTTCAAGATTCTTGCTAAGGTTTCCATGCAAAACTAGGTTTTCCTCTATATTAACTTATCCCATTCTATTTAAATCCTTAACTCACTTATTTTCAAATTTTCCAAGCCTAGTTCATGGTCCATCAACCATCTTGGTTCCATTTCACCTATGTTTCAAGTTTTGGGCTCTTTTTTTTTTGGTTAAAGCTCTTTTATCACCATATTTAGTTTTGTGTCCTTTCCTCCTCCTGATTGGATATAATAACCTTTTCACTCACTTAAATCATCATTACTATCTTCCATTCTTCTCCAATTTATCCCTTTCACTCATTATTATGACTTTTATTAAGTGTTTCTTGTTTACTCCTTAAGTCTTCTCTAGGGACTACACTCTATAGACAATCATGAATTTGACTTGAATTCAAGGCTTCCAAAAGAACTTACCTCATTCTTCAAGATTCTCATTTACTCATCTATCTCTCTAATATATTTACCCTTATGCCTCTTTGATATGATTATCCAAAAGGTCATTGTTTTCTTTCCTTCACCTAAATTGTCACAGCTTTCTTAATTGGGTACACTAGCTTTCCCTTTTTATGCACTTAATACTTTTGAGTAACAACTCCCACACCTTCACAAAACATTTTCATGACTTCCTTAACTCTACAAGACTCTTCAGAACCTCAATTTCATGCACTAAACCATTTACAAGAATTTATTCCTTAACATTATCTTCAAATTGTGAACCACGTAGCCACACCTAATCTTTTTAACTTTTATTTCTAATTATTTTTGCTCTTGCCTTGATAAATCTTGTATACCTCTAAAGTATTGTGATTTATTGGAATATATCTCTTTGTGGAAGCTTTAATTAACTTCTCTTTGTCACTAACAACACCCTTGTCCTCAAAACCCTTAAACACGGTACTCAACATAGTTACGTGGGAATTTCTCGAGTTTGTATTGAAAAGATATCTTCTCTCAAGGCATTAAACCCTATCATTCACAATTATTACAATAATAAAATATTTACATTTAGCATTCAAGATAATTTCATGTTAATTTAACAAACTCTCCTCTTCTAACCCTTATGATAGGATATTTAGGATTGTATGTTAGTTTTTAATTTTATTCTCTATCTCATAGACTCTATGACCTTCCTTAATGAATTCAAGTGGTTTAGATGCCTTATTTTCCTTTTGATCACCCTAAGCATTCTATGAAACAAGCCTTAATTGTTTATTCACACATTTTCAAATGCCATTCACTCATAATACATGGTTAATGCAAAGTTCTCGATTTCTAGGACCTTGATTGCGATCTTATCACATCATTCAAAGATAAGCTTTGTTTATTAACCTCTTCACTTCTTCCTAAAGAACTTCCTTAGATTCCCGAGTCTCATGAAAACCCCATATAAGTTCACATTTGTTCTTAGAATTCATAAATAACTCATTACCTTCCTAATATAATGACCTTCACTTTACTCCTTGATGGCCTTCCTTCATAATTCACTCTTGCATATTCTTATTCTTCTCATTCATGAGATGTACAGATTCATAAGCTTGCAAGAAAATTCATTCATCAAAAAATATGCATAATATTCAATTACTTATCTCTTTAAACCTTCAATGCATGATATCAAATAGTCATACATAGTCCTCTACTACAAGAATCCTTTATTAAATTAAACCATGATCTTGTACAGAGATTTCTTAAGCCTTAGTGGCTCTATTACATATATCTCCTTCTTCTTCATCCTCTACCAACTTCACCATCCTCTATTTTAATTCAAATACATCTTCTTTTACAAGTGAGAGAAGGTAGTTAGGTCATCATCCTCCTAACTCATGGATGGTTAGGCTGACTAGAGTGATTTTACACTTAGGTAGGGTCAACTAGGTGACTTTTAACTCATGAATCCCTTATTATCAAACTTATACTAACACCTAACCTACTAAAATAAATTAAAGACAATTTAAAAATTCAAATGAGCTACTTTGAAGGAAAAATCCAAATGAGCTATTATTACAACTTCAAGAGTCCAAGTGGAATAAAACACCTACTAAACAACCTAAGACACCTAAGAACCTAATCAAGCCAAAAATTAGGCTACGTCTGAAGAAGATCCTACATCATATTACCATGTTGGGTTGAGATATAGGTAGCTACATGTTGGTATCCTCTTTGGAGGCATAATAGATAACAACAACACATATGCCAATGCAACAGGCTCCCCCGTAGCCGGACAACATAATTTTTTTGAAGTAATCTAGTTGGCACGACATCATGACAAAGTGTTAGAACTCTACTCATTAGAAGTACTCCCATTGGGTGGATATCATGAAAAACATTTGGTGCATATTTTAGTTCTACTACGGTAATGCGAGACTAGTTCTTCTTCCGGACCACCGTTAGTCCCAACGATAGGAGGATCGAGAGGCTCGGTCCTCCCAAGTGGAGGCAACCCTAGTGGAGGTTCAGGGGTCACGATCCGGTCCACCACTAAGTAGAAACAATCTGGGATAAGGAAGTAGACCACCACCACAACCTCCTCATATTTTTTAAAATGTCACTTTATTTACCGTGAGTATCGAGGATTGGAAGGCGCAACAGATCATGTACATAAGTGTGAAATTTTTTGAGTTCTAAAGGAATAACAACCTTAGAAAAGAAGGAAACTCACCAAAACCATGCTTCAAGGTTACGTGAATAGTTGGTACATGAAGTATGACCCACACTAGACGTCAGTGGACTATGATGCATTGCACATAACTTTCTTGGCCAAATTTCACATTCTTGAGTTTGAAAAACATAGCATCAATGTGTGTAAGGATATTAAAAGAGTACTATTTGATAAAGATCTCTGGGAATATGATGCACGATTTAAGACACTATTGTCTAAACTCTCATATGACATCTAAAAATTTCAACATGCGTAATATTTCATGGGTGGATTAAAAACCATTTAGAAGGGGTGTTATCAAATAAAAATTCACAAACCCATGCAAGGATTTGGATGAAGCACTACGTGCGAGGCGGTTGGAAGTATGTAAGCGGAGTAAGATCATTCCTTGAAGCATAGATTGTAGCTATGACAACACGCTTGGATAATTTTTCCACTAATTTCGTGCATGACCCTCACAAAGGTGTACTATGGTGTACAAATTGTGACATAGATGGGAACACTAAGGATAGTTGTGCATGCATGAGTGTGCACACACTTCTCTTAGCTTATGAGATTTGTCACAAGGATCATGATGTCAGGAACTACCCATTCCTACATGTGACACCAAGAACGTATCACTCTATTGTAATATTTGTGACATGCACACCCATGATATAGCTAATTTCAGGCTGATTGACCATATTCACGAAGCTTGTGAGATGAGTTTATGCCAGACTAGCACATAGAGTAGTTAACATGGACATGAAAATAATGGAGTTGGATAGAATACCGGTGTAGGAAACAACTGAAATGGAGGATAATGAGGAGGATATCATGGCATAGGATGTGTAGGTCATGGAGACGGGTTCATCCAAGGAACGTGCTAGACTTGTGGGTCTCCAAACCATTATCAACGTGAATGTAAGAAGAACAAGTCTTCCGCGTACTATGGAAAGGGGTATAAAGTGGAATGTTGTCTATACTTATACACACATACGTGTAAAAAATAAGGATAGTGGAGGATCCATAATATAGTTTGAGAACTCTAGGCACAAATAGTGAAAACCTAAGACTTTAGTTGTGGTAGAGAAGCAATCTTTGTTGGTTACTACGCATGTAGAAGTCGTTTGCATGTGAACAAGGAAGACCAAAGCCACTCATCATATGGGAAGAGAACGATAACTAACTAAATATCTAGATGTAGGGAAGAAAAAGGAATTATATGAAGATACCATGAGACTAATAAAATAACTACATGGTGAGATACTCTACTTGAAAGAACAAGCACACAGGGAGAGAGAGGGTGCCAAAAGATGAAAGTACCCAATAAGAATGTTGACGATCTCAAATAAGTATGTAAAATGATTAGACAAAAGAATAACACACCACCGTTAGGAGAATTATTACAAGAAAAGGTGTCATGCGTAGGAACAAAGTGGGATAGAAATATCTTACATGTTAATTTTCCACCTTAGAATCATGAATACGATAAGGAGATTACCCTAGATGTGGTTATAGATGGTTGGTTGGAGAGTAAAATTTTGATTGATATAGATGCAAAAGTTAATTTCCTTACCTTTGATTCTTGGAATAGAATGGGTAGGAAACCATTACAACCATATTCAAGTGTGTTATAACTGGAAAATAAGACAAGGGCCATGAACATTGGTGTTTTAAAGGATACAAACATCACAATTCAGGGAGCAAAATTTAGAGGATATTTCGAGGTTCTCAAGTTTACAGAGGCGTATAACTTCCCCGCATTACTTGGTCAACCTTGGTGCTATGAAAACAATACAAACATGCCCTTTAATAAGTGTTATGTTAGTTTCAAGAATATAGATGAGTGGGTAGTGATCCCTATGGATGGTACAAAGGTTGCGCCCCATATTGAGCTAGTAAATGAAGAAGATCTTAACCAAATCTATGTGCGATAGTGTGTGACCTAGAGTACGTTGAGCCAATGAAGGAATGGATGATCAAGCGGATATGCCCACTCTATCGGTGATACTACTAGCATTGTATATGAAAATTGGTATCACGGTACGTATGAAATGGTTGGTTGTAAATTCCATGGAAGAGTCACACAAGCTAGATACATACTTACGTGTCATAGAGGATCAAATGTGCGATGAGGATGAAAGGATAAACCTTCTTATACATTCACTCAAGGGAAAAATAACATGGTGGTGGGCTACGCACATAAACAACTTGTTGGGATGACATGAGATTAGGGTTTCCTTCTTAACTTAGTTTTTAAAGAGTAACCTACCTTTAGATATATTGAGTTATGATGGAGTGTCTTCTCCTTGGATCACATTCACAATTGTGAATAACATTGGATCGAGGGACCCGCTGCATTACCACTATCACTATGGGTACACAAATTTTATTCCACATTGTGCGGGTGTGCACACTCATGGTATATACATGTTGATATGAAGAAACATACCATAGATTGGAAGGATATGACTTTAGGTATGATACATACCTTTGATTACTCTTATTTTAAACCCCCTTGTGCATACAACTTTACAATTGATGAAATGCATCACCGGGAGAAAAAACGTAGCTAGAGGAGCTTATAACTCGATTACAAGGCTAAAATCTTCGAAAGAGCACATAAATGCTTGTGACTAGATGGCTTCGATGATTACCTATTGGAGAACACCTAGAAGTAAAGAGAAAAAGGCAAGCTATTGTATATGATTGGTGATGAAGATGTTGAGGATCTAGATGTTGAGCACAATAAGGGAGATTGTGACATTTTGGCCACTATGGATGAGCAAGTGTTTGCGTACTGATCTATTTCCTTGGGGATACCATGAGTTTAAGGGCATACATCCATCACTTGGGAAATGAAGATCAAGCTACGTGAGGGTGCACAACTATTGCGCATCAAGGTGAAAGAAGAGATCGAAAAATTCTCAAAGAAAGTATTATTGAGCCAATAGAAGAATTAGATTGGATAAGTCCAATGGTCATTAACATCATGAAAGATGGAATAATTTGGATTTATGTGGACTATAGATGGGTAATAGCATGATACTATGTCCCACACCTTGTCCCAAAAATGTGAGTGGAGTGTTGGGTGGGGTTGGAAATTAGGGGGTTCGTATGAACACCTCCTTCTGGCAAACCCCTCCACTCGAAGCACCACGTAGCACACGGAATTGCCATGTATGGCATTAAAAGTGGTTTTACCAAGGAGTTTTTCTTACAAACCCCCTTTGGGTGAACCACCTTAAGGTGAACCCCAATAAATATATTGGAGGTGGCACAAAGGATCTCACTTTTCCTCCACCCACCTCCTTTGCATGAAGACTCCACGAGCTGGACCAATGATCTAACTAGATATTCTAGTGAGCCTAATAGATAGCCCAATAAGATGACTAGGAGCCCATAGAGCCGACCAGACCCCTGGTATGTGAAAAAAATTTCTTTTTGTAAAAATTGGGAAAAAAAACTGAAACCCTAGTTGAAGAGCTCAGTATTTTGAAACCTAGTTGAAGAGCTCGGTATTTATTTTACTTTTTTTATCATGATTCCATGTTGGTTTCCGTTTAAAATTTTTGATATAAATATAAAGCCATAAAAGATTTTTTTGCCTTATTCATGTTGGATTAGGATGAGGCCTGAAGGAAGTGGTTCCCCACAATGTTGATGACATTGACAAAAAATGTGTTCTGTACATAATATTTTATCATTGTTTTTCCATGTACTGAATTCCAAATATTTCCTTGAATTGACAAAAGTTTCACCTTTCCATTCCAACAAAACTACCTACGCAATAATTACCCTTTTACTTAAATCTCTTGTATCATGACCAGATTCACAAATTTTGGTGTTCATTGTGCATCACAAGTATGTTGTGGTCTTCTTTCAATGCACTTATTAAGTTGGTAATTACTATTTTTAGGAACCTAGTAGAGTAGTCCTACCTATTATGGTTGAACAAAGTGTTCATTTTGCATTGAATGTTGGCAACATAACTACCTACGCAGTACTTACCCCTTTACTTAAATATCTTGTATCATGACCAGGCTTCACAAATTGTGTGCATTGTTCATTATGCATAACAAGAATGTTGTGGTCTTCTTTTAATACACTTATTAAGTTGGCAATTACTATTTTTAGGAACCTAGTAGAGCATTCCTACCTATTATGGTTGAACAGAGTGTTCATTTTGCATTGAATTTTGGCAACAGAACTACGTACACAATACTTACCTCTTTCCTTAAATCTCTTGTATCATGACCAGGATTCACAATTTTATCATGAGAACACATTTTTTGACTCGTGTTGCATGTTTATCTCTGTTTAATTTTAAATTTCAATCAACTCATTTCATTTACAGATCACCCCACACTGGTTATGAACATTTACAAAACTTCATCTCAAAGTATGATTTGATCTCATCTCCCTCTAGGCCCTAAGCATCTTTGTGTAAGTTTTTAATAGGTCTTCATTTGTAAATATCCCTTAAAAATAAATTTTATAGTTCAAACTAGGTTTATTAAGCCTACAATACATTGATGGAGAAAATGTCATACCTTATTTACAAATTCGAATGGTGTAAGGCCTAAGAACCATAAAAATTCCTTCATTATCTTCCTTATATGTTATGCAAAGGGTTTATAGCTTCATCCTTCGATCTATTTCACCACTCCATCAAACTTCTTCTTTAATTTCTCTATGTCATGTTTGTTATTTTCAACTATGAACACTGTCACAATTTGTAAGAAATTTCAAGGATTTTAAAGGACATGGTTTGTAAATTCTCTTTCCTTACTATAACTTATTGGCTAGGTAAACCATGAGAAATGTTTCTTAAAAGTTTTCTAATCATTAATTTCAAAAGGAATTTGTTTCATTTGAATTATTTGATAAATAAATGGGAAGAGAGTTTGAAATGAGATATTTGGGAGTAATGAAATACTATTTGTGAATCAAATTGAATCGGTGAAAAGATGGAATTTTTATATTTTAGACTAAATATGAAAATAATGTACTCAAGAGTTTCCAATTGTTAAATAAAAATTGAATACTATTTTCTACGAGAACCAAGTTGAGAAAAGAGAAAAAGATGAATCTAATGTCACTTAGTATTATTGTTATTACTACAATAAATTTGAAAAATATAGTAAACTTCATCATATAGTAATATCTCTCGTTAATCATCACTATCTTCATAGTACAAGTAGTAATTTTTTTATCTTTCTCATTATATTTTCATTGATTTAGTTTTCTCTCAAGTAAATATTTCACACTCAAAACTATCTGATTCAAATATCTAAGAAGGGGTAGCTACTTCTTCACTACTTCATTTCTATAAAAATTGCAGGTCCATTTGGGAACTTTTGAGGCACATAAATTTAAATTTCCAGTCGAGATACTAACAATAACAAATATATACTTTTACTATATAAACCATTCATTATTAATAGATAACTATATAAGCATAAATGTTTCATTACTAATAATAACTAAAAATTTAAATTGATAAAACCAACAAGAGATGTTACATGAAAATACTAACAGCTTGGATGGATAAGTATGGAACAAAGTATAAAATTGGGATAATGTTGAACTCCTGAGATTCACATTCATATTTTTTATTGAGAAGCACTACATATGTAGGAAAGAGAAGGATATGAGTGAGGCACAATTTGGGGAAAAATATTTTTACAACTCATATTGCCTCAAATTGTATGTTTTCAAATTTGTTTCTATTCTTCGAAGATCAACAAATATTTTTCACGATAGGTTTTATAGTGCCCAACTATAGTTGGATCCTCGAGAATATATTACAATTTTTCTATCTCTAACTCGGTCCTCTCAAACAAATTAGGAGTGGAAAAATCCATGATTGTAAAAAAACAAAAGTAAAATTCAATTTAGATTACACATAAATTTAAATTTCGGTCAAATACTAACAATAACAAATATATACTTTTACTATATAAAACCATGCATTATTAATAGATAACTATATAAGTGTAAATGTTTCATTACTAATAATAACCTAAAATTTAAATTGATAAAACCAACAAAATATGTTACATGAAAAATACTAACAATTAAGGGTGGATAAGTATGGAACAAAGTATACAAATTGGGATAATATTGAACTCCTGAGATTCACATTCATATTTTTTATTGAGAAGCACTATATATCTAGGAAAGAGAAGGATGTGAGTGAGGCACAATTTGAGGAATAATATTTTTACAATTTGAGGCATATATGAGTTGTAAAAATATTATTCCTCAAATTGTGCCTCACTCATATCCTTCTCTTTCTAGATATGTAGTGCTTCTCAATAAAAGCTATGAATGTGAATCTCGAGGGTTTAATATTATCCCAATTTGTATACTTTGTTCCATACTTATCCATCCTTAATTGTTAGTATTTTTTCTAATTAGCTCTTTTTAGTATTTTTCATGTAACATCTTTTGTTGGTTTTATCAATTTAAATTTTTAGTTATTATTAGTAATGAAACATTTACTTTTATATAGTTATCTATTAATAATGAAATGTTTTATATAGTAAAATTATATATTTGTTATTGTTAGTATTTGACCTAGAAATTTAAATTTATGTGTAATCTAAATTGAATTTTACTTTTCTTTTTTTACAGTCATGGCTTCTTCCACTCCTAATTTGTTTGAGAAGGACCGATTAGAGATAACAAAATTGTAATCTATTCTCGAGGATCCAACTACAGTTGGGCACTATAAAACCCATTGTGAAAAATATTGGTTGATCTTCGAAGAATAGAAACAAACTTGAAAACATACAACCCTTTTGATTCTGAGTCAATAAAAAATTTTATGGATTCATTAAAATCAAGTGTCTTAGGAGATGTAGGATATAATGAGATTTAGTTATGACTTCTTGATAAGGAAGTTATTAAGAGGTCATGTTGGAGTAGTTATGTAGGACAAAAGAAAATAAGGGCATATTATGTAAACAAATGTACATGTCCCCTTTGTGCACGCTTGATTTATCCTAGATTTGTGGCCTCTCAAGGCCAATTTCCGAATAATGACCAATTACCATTATATTTCATATTGATGTTACATGTTGAGGTTCACCTAAACCTAAAGGTGAACTATTTAGACATCCCTAGTTATTACGGGTAGGGGCGTGGCCGTATTAGCCACATGAAACCATATCGACAGGAGGGAGATCCTCCAGTTGTTGACACGCCACCACTTGTAGCGAAGCCATGACCATTCTTAGCAAGATTTCGTGATGTTGCAACGCTTTGTCATTATGAGTTCTTATGAGGGGGTGCTATAGAGGGTCTTGCAGAGCATTGCTCACGAGAATCAACTTAATCTCTTATGACCATGTGGGTTAGTACCTTGAGAGACGTGGTACTAGCAGTGGAGGAGCTAGTAGCAGAAACGATGCACGTAGCGAGGCATATGCTCGTGCAAATTTGATTTCCTCTAATGAATTCGAGGAAGTCAAAGATCCCACTCAGACATGTCGGCTGGGATGCATCATGGTTACTGACTTGTTGTGTGCATATGAGGTGATTATGACGACACTATAACATTCCAATATGGGGGTTTTAATTTTATAGAGTAAAGCGGAAGTGTATCTTCTATTCAGTATTATTAATACGATTTACTACTGATCGAACCTCTTGTTCCTAAATCATCACACCCGATTTTAAACACATTTTTGTTCCATGTGTGAAAATTAAACCTTAATTTAATTAAAATTTATTTTATTTCATCATTACTTTAAACAATTTATTAATATTAATATTAATATTGAGTTGAGTTTAGGATACTACTCTAGCGTGTGGTGATTCATAACCCAAACCATTTCACATGGATATGACATATACACAACTCTTGAATGATCTCGACATGGATCTTGATGTTTAGGGATTGAGTCATCTTGGATCACTTGGTTCATTTTTTTGGGTTTTGAGTTTGTGGGTCACATCGACAGGTTGTTGTCAGTGGTCCCATAGATTTGGAGACACATTCCACGTAGGTATATACATGTAGAGATATATCTATTTTTATTGTGTTTTAGAATTAATATTTAATCTAAATTGAAATTTGTGAAATTAATGAACTTTATTCAAAAAACTTGTTTATGAACTTCTTACATTTAATTTATTTTGTTTCATAGGGATCTATGGGACAAAGATCTACACATAGTGTAGATACTCCCAACATCCGCCTAGAGATAGATATTGAGGTAATCAATTGTACATATTTGTTATATGATTTATTCAATTAATCAAGAAATTGTTGTAGAATTTTGTTTATAAATTTTAATATATATTATGTTATATATAGTTTCTGACATATGTATATTTATTTTTATTAACATGTAGGGTGCAACAGATCTCAGTGAGCGGTCTAAGTACTCACCTACCGCACGAAAAATACTTCAATGATAAATGTTGTATGAGTATTTTCATCATGTACATGTATATCTATGTGTTTACACGAGATTTTAGACATGTATATATACTCATTAGACATTATTTTTATATTTTGATATATGATAACTTAGACGCCAAGTATATATATTTATTCAGACATGATTTTAATATATATATATATATATATATTCATTAAATAATTTTATATAAACCTTTGATATGTAATGAGTATGTAATATCATATATTATCATTATTAATAAATTGTAATATTATTAATAATGAGTTTATAGAACTCATATTAAAAATACAAAGAATAGTTAGTATTAGATTTGGGTGAGTCAAGTGAGAACAACTCATGTAGTTATTTTGGTGTGTGAGATAATAAAGGGATGAGAGAGGTATCCTAGGGATCCAGAGATTCATGGAGAGAGATTGTAGGGTAGAGGATCAGGATCTGAAGATGAGTGTTGACTCCACCTTTGGTGAGGAGAAATAAAAAACTATAAATTACTATGCTCCATCATGTAAAGATATCCCAAATGAATTCGGGGCAAAATTATAATATTGACATGTGTTTTATTATCCCAGTAGTTTTTATTAGTGGTATCAGATTTGGTATCACATCTATTTCATACCAAAAGAAGAAAATCGTGTCCTTTCCAAAGATCGATGCGTAATGGATTTGTGAGGGGTTGTCATACTTATCTTTGCCCCTGAGAATGCAGTTTATTAAAGTATGAATTTTGTACTTGCGTATTTAACATTTGTGATAAAAGTCGGAAACGATTATATATATAAGGGAGTTTCATTGCATTGGCTTTGGCGTCGATTCACTGGTATTTTGGTTTAATCCAAACGAATTCAATTGTGTTTTTGTTGTGAAGAATTTTCTTTCATTGAACCGTATTAGCATTGCATTGGCCACATGTGTCATCATTAAATAGTACACATATGAATTTTAGATACAATCCCTTGATTGATTAACTAAATCGACTATGTTCCTTGCTCATATTATTTATTTTGTCAACCATGGCCTCCATTGCTAATTCGACACCCTTCAAAACTTCCAATTGCATTTTCTCCGCACAAAAATCTCTCCACTTGGGTCATTTCTTCTATACCTTATCATTTTCTTCTACCGCACATGACGCCATTTTCTATTCCATCCATTGCTCTCATGCAGAACTGTCACATCCAAAAAATTTTCACATTTATGTCTTTCATACATCTTTCCCAGATATTCCCTTGGACTACATACTTCATGCCTTTTGTCTTGTTGTCTTCCATCTTCAATTAAAAACAAATGATATGAAATTCTTTTAGTGGAATTAAACGTCCTGAGATCTATGATTGGAAATGTAACAACCATGTGGAAATTGTGAGTTACAAATCTTATTATTCATAAGTAAACAAAATTCCATTTTGAAAAGGGGTTCGAAAAGATGTTGGATTTAAGAATAAATTTGTAGTTGCCATAACTTTCAAAGTAGTAACTCCGATTGAGATGATGTTTTGTTTAAATGTGTGTTTTTTTCAATCTCTTTACATTGATCATGTCTATGCATAATTTTTCTTTGTCTATTCTTTCTAAAAAAAATTCATGGTCATTTTGTAGTCATCAAAAATTGTAAAAATAATAATAATAAATCACCTCATGGACGCATTTTTGGTAGAAACCGATGTCCAATTATTTAAATTGACATGGAAAAATTGAATCAATTTGAAAAATTTAAAGGTAAATATTTCCATACATGGTAGGTTAGAACTCAATTGTTGTTGATTAACAAAGATCTATGAGAGATTGTGGAAGGAAAAATCAAGAAACCACACGATGTAGATGAATAAGCAAAATGGGAAAGAAAGAATCGAGAATCGGATGATTGTTAGCCTAGGTTTATCTCGATGCCTACCGCATCACATAAATCTAACAAAGACATCTCATTTGATCTAGATCAACATTGAGAAAAAACTATTTGGGTCAAAAACAAAGGTGTAACAAGGCACTCAAGAAAAAGTTGTTTGGACTCAAAATGGAGGAAGGAGAAATTATGGTGGAACATATCAGTAAGTTTCATTCTATTTCAAATCAATTAGCTAGAATCAAAGTTGATGTGCTTGATGATGATGCAAAAGTGGTATTACTTAATAGCATGCCTCCTAGCTATTCTAATATGGTCTTCACTTTGAGAAAAATAAATCCGAGTCTAGAGGATTTAATTTCTTCTCTGATAGAAGAAGAAAATAGAACCAAGAAGATTGATCTAGAAGAAACTACAATGTATGGTAGAAACAAATCATATGCTAAAGGAAGATTCAAGCCTTCTTTTAAACAAAAATCAACCTCCCAAGGTCCACGAAAATTTCTTTGTCACTATTGTAATGCTCCTAGACATGGTATTATGTATTGTAAGAAAAGAGCACAAGATTTACTTGATGGTAAATTGAAGGATAAAGCCTTCATTTCTAAAAACAAAGACAAAGAAAGTGATTGGGATATGAAGTCTACCCACTATGATAACGAGGAAACAAATTCTCATCAAAGTGATGAAGACTTCTTATATTAAGTGAATAGTGCATTATTTGGAGGATGGAGGCAATAGATCATAGAGGTCAATCAATGACCTCTCGTTAGTCACCAACAATGGGGCTGCTCCGGTCGAGTGGTGACAATGTGTGTATATGTTTGTTTCACCCAGTTTTTTTTTTTCACCATTGTTTGATTTTAGAGTTCTGTTAATAATTGAAATGTTCACATTGAGGGTGAACTTGAACATGGTCTCAATGTTAAATTTTCCCTCTATTCAGTTTGTATTTATCAAGCAGTTACACAGTTCCTACATGATTCCACCAAGTTGAAGGAAAGGCATAGTGGACAGACAAAAGCACAAAGGAAAAGTAACAACATGATATTTGGGTTGTTGTTTATCCTATAAAACCATCCTTTGTTTTAGGTTGTTGGTTGACACTACAAAACCATTAAGATCATGAGCACAAATAGGCGACAAGCTATAGAAGGAAGTGTGATTGTTGTTTCTATAATGTTAACATTAGGGGAGTGTATATTCAGGAAATAATAATGTTAAAAATAGGGAGTTAATTTTACAAATATATTACGACATTATTAATAAATAGTAATATTATTAATAATGAGTTTATAGAACTCATATTAATAATATAGTTGTAATAGTTAGTATTAGTATTTGGGTGAGTTGTGAGAACAACTCACGTAGCTAAGACTTTGGTGTGTGAGATAATAAAGGGATGAGAGAGATGTCCTAGGGATAAATATGAGAGATTCATTGAGAGAGATAACATGTAGGGTTTGAAGATGAGTGCTAACTCCACCTAAATTGATAGAAGATCAAACACTATAAATTGTATTCTCCATCTATGTAAAGATATCCCGATATGAATTATTTCAAAATTATAATATTCGACATGTTTTATTATTGTGAGTTTTTATCAATGTGGCATAAAATTACAAAAGAAGAATCATTTAGTTTGCAATATAGGTAACAAATGATAGAATGCCCTCTAAATGTGTTATTTTATTTTTTTGGCACATTGATGCTCACAAAATTGTCTATTATGGGAAATTTAATGTTGTAATACTTTTTTGCATATTTTAATTGGCATTATTCATATATGGATTATTCTCTATAATCATTGCTCTTGTAAACAACTATAATTGGCTTTCATTATCAATCTATAAATTATAATATCTTAAGGAATTTTTGTATTTACCACTACTATTTTGGTTATATTACTTCCTCAAGGTATTAAGGATGATTTTTGGATTGGATATGATTGTCAAGGATCCATGGTTTTGTATATTACTTGTGTTATTGAAGTTGTTCATTGGCATATGCAATGTGTTGATTTTTCCTATAACTCTATGTTAACTATTGTAGTATTTTTCATCTTGTAATTGTACTAAATAGATCTATACCCTCAAGTGATAGGATGATTATGAATAATGTATGGAAGATTATTTAGTATGATCATTATAAAACTAGAGGTTTCTCTACATCTAATAAGGAAATTTAATATAGTGTTGCTCATTTTCATGGATGATGTTGGAATTTCAATAGTTTAGAATTATCTTTGAAACTAAGTACACTATTTGTTTTCATAAAAGTAGTGTGGTTGATTCTTGCTTGAGGGGTCATAATATGACCTAAGAAATTAGGTAGTTCATTCATGTTTAAGTGAGTCACATGGAATTAATCATGGAGATTGATATTAGAGGGAATTCTAGCATTTATTAGTTGTTGAACTTGCACTAAAAGTTTTATGCTTATATACATTGTACTATATTTTTGATTACATAGAGTGTTGATTTTGATTTTATTAAAGAATGAGGGACTTGATAATAAAGGATGGGTAACACATGTTTCCATTAATATCCCTTGTTTTTAATGGGTCTTGCAAGTTATCGAGTTTCAATTAGCGTTTTGAACAAGAAGGGCAACTTTTTAGTCATATGCATAAAAATTGAAAAAAATGAGTGAGTTTTTATGACCAGAATGGGTGATCACATTTATATATTCAATCTTGTAATTAACAAATAAAATTATATCCTTACCCATTTCAGAAGTGGTTGACCACTTGTTTACCCATTTCAAAAATGGTTAATATGACCATCTTGTTTCCATCTTCTAAGGTCTATTTGTCTAATTTTATAGACCTATATATTGTCATATATCTTGAATTTTATATTTTGATATGTAATATCATAAATCATAGAAGAAGAATCTTAAATATAATAAATTGGCTTCTATTTATCCTCTTGCATATTATGAGCATCAAATAATTACTTCTAAAAACATTGATTGAGGCTAACTACTAAAATTTGAACGTATGAAGACCAAAATGTGAGGCTAAGAGAGATGGTATACTTATGGGTTTTACTTGTATGATTCTTATTCACTTTTCATGCATCTTTCATTGTAAGGTTCTCTTAGAAATGAGTATGTTGTGGGATGGGGAGAGAGAAAAATATAATTTGGGTTTCATGAAAGAGATTGGAATTGTAAGTTGTGAGAAGGATGGGATATGATTATTATATAGTGTGATGTCTTCTTTTGAAAATTCATCCTTGCATCGATTAAAGTACCAAAAAAGTTATTAATGGGATGATATTTGTAGCTAAATGCTATTTTTTTCATAAATATTTTGTTTATCATCAATCACATGCACATTTACATTGTTTTTTGTCCATGGTTGTTTAGAAGAGGCTCTACAAAAATATTAAAATATCTATTTGGAGGATTTATTGATTGATTGACATTTTTGTGTCAGTTTGCTTTTTTGATGTATAATATTCTTAAATTATATAGAAATTTGGAAGAATAAAAAATATTGGGTCCATACTTAAGAACATTTTTGCAAGATTAGTTTCTAATTCTCTAATAACATTGAAAACCTCATGTGGAGACATATGAATGTAAAACATTTTTTTAATAATTGAAAGAAAATATCAACAAAATAACATTCTAAAAGGGTTGTTCTATTTGATGGCTCACAAGTTATTTTTAATAACCATTGTTTTGAATCTAAACATATAAGACCACTAATATGTTCTTTTGTACTTTGCATAGTTTCAACTAATTTAGAAAATGTGACCTTCATGCCAATGTTAATTTGAAAATGAGAGCTAAGAAATCATCAACTCAAATTTTGTTAAACAATTAATAAATTCATGTGGAAGATTATAAAACCAATCGATAACATAATCCTTACTTGGCTTCCAGGGAGATTATTAAACAATAGGTTATCATCATGATTTTATAAAAGAAGTGTGAAAATATCCAATATGATGTGAAGGATATTATTTTTCATTAAACAGTTAAAATTTTAGAGAAACAAAGATGGGTAGAAAAGGGTATTTCATTTGAAGTGACCCTCTTATTACTTGATGTTTGAAATCTATGAGAAAGTGCATTATAATTTGATTTTTCTTGTTATGAAGAGTTTCATGCTAACCATTTCTCTAATGGAAACTATATAATTGTATAGTACACTATGTATACCTTAAATACGATTTCTTTGTGTCCACAATTCCTTTAGAACTATTATGGAGTGCGTAATTATTTCTCAAAAATATGACACATCCTCCATACCTCAACTAATAGAAACATATGTACAATCATGTGTAATAGGAGTGTAAGTGTAGTAATAAGAATCATCACATACATACATAATCATAACCCCATCTAGTATAAATTAAGTTCATAATAGAAGAATTAATCCATAACATATATATATATATATATATATATATATATATATATATATATATAACATATTTATATATATATATATACAAGACCGTAGGTTATAAATTTTAATTCATAACAAGAAATTTGTCAAATATATATGCCAAAGTGACAAATAAAATAGATAAAATATTCCATTCAGAAGACATCAATATATAATATTATAGGTCCTTCTATATAATACCAAGTGGCTCATCTCGTTGTTCAATGACCTATAAATTATTTTCATGATCTTCTACATCTAGTCTCCATTTTTTGGTTGACCACTTTTAGTCTTCACCTGATGCAATTGTAACCCAGTAGAAACTATGTGATGGGTGTAATGATATACCTTCTTTTCTAGTTTATAATCAACAAAGTGAATCCCACTTTGGAGGGATTTCACTTTTTGTAAATATGTTCCCTACACTACAACCGAGCTAGTATAAAATGTTGTCTCCTCACTTGTTATTTCACATGTTAGCTTTGTTCTCTCTTATTGTCTTCTTCTGTAATGACTATAAATACATCACCTACAAAAAATTGAAAATAAATATTCAATGATCCATATACCAAAAATTATACATATAAATTCAATGATCAAACTATACAATCTTTTTTTTAAATAACTTGATTAACTTGTCTAGATATGTGGTCATAATCAGGTGAAATCAAGGGCACATATTCAAAAATATCATCATGATTTGATCCATATGAGTCATCCACAACTAAAGGAATTGTTTCCACTCACCTACATACCCATGTTTTTTACTATTACACTTTGAATATGATTTGTTCATGTATTCATAACAAAAAAACAGAATAATATCTTGTCATGCATTGTCTAATTATTACTATCCATAGTCATCACACCATAAGTGCAAAGACCTAGAATTAGGAATCCTTTCACATCCATACTTTGTCCTTCGATCAATACCTAATTAATCATGTACAAAATCAATAAATTTTAAAAAAACATCAAAATTAAGAAAAAAAAATTGTAACTTGTAATCAATTTCACATCAAGATACATATGTTTTAAATGTGCATACTTATTATCTCCCAAAACACTCTGTTTGGGGTTGAAGCCTATAAGTTTGAATCCTGTGAGGTTGAAGCTTGAACTACAAAATGTTTCTTACACCATTCAAAAATAATGGGGCGGGCATCAATCAATCACTCTCCCTCATAATCAAAGATTTGTTTCTTTAGAGCATGTTTGATGCATGCACCTGCACCATTGTGTTCTCCCTTACCATGAAAACTCTAAAAAAAAAACTCCATAAATGAGGTATTTTGTGGTGACGATGATAACGACTGAGTGCAAAGAAAGGGAAAGAGGATTTGAATTATGATGCTCAACCATCCCACCAAACAAAATGTTTATCTATTTGTACTCCTCACTAATGAAGATATTGAAAGAAAAACCAAAACAATGTATCACAAAGTGGGTGTCATGTTCCTTTTCATCACTTATATAGAATTGATACTCCTTGATCACTCGCTTCACATCTATAATTTTAACCCCATCCAAATCTAATTGTGCATCCTTATAAAATACTTGAACCATGATGGTAACTTGGTTAGTATGATAATATTGTGTTTGAATCTCTTTTTATGATAAAATGAGTAATTATCAACAAAATCAACCATGACAATATGGAACCAATAGGGAATGTGGCTCTATTGGTCTTGAATTATGAATCCTACCACTTTGCATAGTGAGAATGTTTGATGTAAAGACTAATTAAACTTTGGAAACTTTGCATGAACGTGGCAATGGGGATTTCCTCTTCTACCAAATCCAACATGGTTGTATTCTTTCTAGGTTGTGTTGAATATTTTATGTATTTGAACCTACAAAATCAATACATAATGGACAACTTGTTATATTCATTTGTAGTAAACATAAAAATCAAAATAAAATATGTACATCCAAATTTAAAAATAATTATATATTTTATTTATTTATTAATCACCTCTTGCAAGCCACCATTTGAACTAGTGTCCAAGTCTTCATTTGTTTCTAGAAATAATTTCAAGTCCCCACACTTGTCACAAACACATTTGATGCAATCCATACATCGTCGACATGATCATCAGATATTGTGCAAAGAATAGAAGCTATGAATTCACTCACACATGTAGGGGGAATTTTTAGAACCATTTGATGCTTCTCGTAACTTTCTATACACCTGAAAAAACATAGATTTTGAAATATATAAATTAAATCACATCTCATAAAACAAAATTCAATCAAATTTCTAATATAGATATAAATGAAATCACACCTTAATATATGTAATATTTTTTTTTAGTGTGCTCGATAGTGATAATAAACTCAACGTGATAGCGGCAACAACATGCTTCAAGGAATTTATCAGCTCACACATACCAAGGCTTCAAATTATCAAACATTTGTTGTCCAATCTTAACATCTAGATGTTCTTTTGTAAAATTGATGTACATCTCATGTTGAGTTATTTCAAGCCAATGTTTTATATGTTCATCATAGTTATTGCAAGATATCATGTGTTTTAAAACATCCCTCACATTTGGAGAAGGATGATTCCTCTTAGTCCAAAAATCAGAAACTATCTTCACAATATTATCCTTAATTTTATCGAACATGGATTTCTACACATTAGTTCCCAATTTTCTTCCACAATAGAATTATCCAATGTCTTCCTCCTCTTTGCATACCTACTAACCATCTTTCTAGATACACCCAATACCTTAGCAAGAAGGTAACATGACAATTATTTGTTGTATCTTCACTTACAACTGAAGTTAATATTGCTCTATGAGAAATACTCTTATCAACAGACCTAGTTTTTGTACCCAAGGAACTTATTCCTTTAGACACATCACAACAAATTCTTCTTCCATACATTGTGAATTTTCCCGTCCAAAATCCACACCCAACAATTCTAATATTTCCTTCATATCAACATGATTTAAGAATGTAGCTAGCAAAATGTGCTATAACAACTCTAGTCAAACTAAAAAATTCACCATATATTATCTCTAAACTTTTTCCGATTTCTTTCTTGATAGTGGTTCTTGTTGGGAAAATTATTTTAATTTTTTGGAATCCATCTTCACCAAGTGCTTGACATTTTTCTTGGGAAGTAATTCCATAACTTATTTTATCACATTGGCATATTTTTGCACATCATGATTTGTGTCCATAAACAAAATTTTCAGAAAAATTAACATACACATGTGATTATACCATTCTTGAATGATTTAATATATATAAGAGCTTGTTTAGGACCATGAATATAAAAGATTTGAAGTTTATAAATAAGTACTTATCTGAAGATAAACTACTCTTCTAATTCCTCAATTCCTCTTGGATATGAGTACAAAAATGATTTTTATACTCTTTGTTTACCTAACCTTGATAGGATTTACTAAACAAAAAGAAGTTCTAGATTAATTACATGCCTTTAAACATAATTTTAGAGGGATATACATACACTTTGAGGAATATGAATAAATTTCCATTTACTACATACACATCTCCTAACAAGCCTACCACACCTTTATGCCATATAATAATTGGTAATAATCAACCTCCTTTTAAGATAAATTCACCACAACAAGCTACTTCCATTCAACCAGCTCATATTCTGATTCACCAATTTGACATATATAAATGCAACCAAACCAAATTATCACTAAAAACAATTTAAAAAGAAGAAAAATAACAAAATCAAACATGATAGCCATTGAATGAAATAGATTGATGTAAATTCCACGTATTTGCGACATGTTGGAGAACACATAGAATATAGTGAAGAACATCCTAAAATATCATAAATAAGTAGTGAGATTATAAAGAAAACATGTGTTTATAGAATCAAGTTGTGACTATTTTAGCCAATTAAAAGTATCTAATATTGAAGGAGTGATGCCTATCTATTTACATTCCTTATGAGTTAGAAAGCTAAGCTAGGATAACTCTTAGGATTAAAATTATACTATAAGATATTTACATAGAGCTCGTATCATAAGACTTCACCAACTGAGAGGACATAAGACTTTGAACAATCTTGTTTAGAGGGTGAGAGGGTAGGGATTATTTTTGAGAGGACATGTCTTTGCTTCCACAACTAAAGTAGGAGGATTATTCTTGAGAGTTCTAAACAAGATTGTTAATAGAGCTCAAGTTTCCCTTATCGATCTAGTTTTCTTGGACCTAGACGTAGTATTGATGTTTATAGGGAATGGGTCAATTGAAAATGTAAATCTAAAGGCCATGTATAAATTGTAGATGGAAAAGGGGTAATTTATACTATCCTTTTCTAAAAGGGAGGATTATGTGAGCATTCTATTGGGAGGTCCCTTGTTTATGGAAAAAATAAGGCTTATATCTTAAAGAAATAGAAATATGGTTTTAACCCCAATCACACAATCATAAAGGAAATACATAGTTGGGTTAGGCTTCTAGGTTGACCCTTTTGAGGTTGGAGAGTTTGGTAACATGGAAAACCAAGATTATAATCAACACTAGGGAGGTGAATCTATAGAGGATGAGGAAGACCCTATTATAAATATTGAGTTGTAGGAAAATTATTATTATGTATGAGTTAATCTTTATTTTAGCATGTATTTAACATGAACCTATTTTAGTCCCAAGAATTGTAGCGACTATATTCCTTAGATATAAAAGATCATCTTTGAGTTAATTTATCTATAGAAACATATCTTAAATGTTTGATTTAAATTCCTTTTGTAAAATTATACATAATTAAGAATCATCAACAATAACTACCATGAACTTTCTTTGATCGATAGTATGAATCTGGTGATAGGTATTATAGCCATAACAAGATCAAGGATGAATGAGTGATCTATAAGATGAGGCGTAGGAGGGTATTTTGAATGATTATACATTAAAAACGTATCCAAACATGATACAAGCATTAATAAAAGTGAAATTTCTACTAAATTATGTACACCAGTAAACACAAATAATATAACGAAACATAATATTAATATTTGATATTGATTTGAAAAGGTTAGTGGTTTGGTTTGTGGAATCCTTGTTCCACCTATGTATTACCTCTTTGAAGAGGCATCAAAATCACATAGTTCATTACCTATTTGAGGTGCAATAGTTGGGATGTAACTACATAAATGTAAGGAGAAGTTTGATACTTGAAACTTGATACTTGATTATGCTTTCTCTAATTTATCATGATATGCTCTTCACTTGTAAATTGGAAAATTTTCTCTTGATTAAGTGTGCTTCATACTTTATAGGTGATTTTATTAATTCTATATCTTATTATATTTTAGGAAAAAATTTACTTTTTATTTAGCTCGATGAAGACAATTTAGTTTCTTATATTTCTATCACATTTCCAATTAGTTGACAAGTTATTCACATTATCCAAATAAATCCCTAGTTATTTGGAAAACTTGCATCCCCATTATGGATTTGAAGGTTGTACTTGCAGGTTGTGTGCACTTCAGTTATCTTCTTGATAGATTTCCTTGGTGGAAATACCTCGCACACTCATGCATGCTCTACTTCTATTCTTTGCCTCCCATCCTTTTCTTTTCCTTTTCCTCTTTGATCCATTTCCCCCTCGCACGAACTCTCGGTTTATCCACTTTCTTCCTAGCAGAAGCAGTGTATCCTTCACATGCGCCTTGGTTCTGCTTCCCAAAAATAACTAATTCCTTAGCCTCCTCGCACACCTTTCTTCCTTTTTCCCACACATTACCTTGTAATAATTGTACCTTGACCATACATTTTTTCCTTAGGTATTTCTCCCATTTCTCCTGCACGCGTCACTTTTGCACGCGATCTTCCTCTATCTTCCTCCCACACCTTGCTCTTTTGTGCACATGCCTTTACACCTTCTCGTGCCCTTCTATGCCATTTGGAGTATGTTAGATATTGAGTGTGCTTCACACAACTAATCCAAGCGCACCAATAGGGTGCCAAATCCTTGCAACAAACCAATGGGTGACACATGGTAGAAAATGACAAATTGGCTACATAGTTTGTCGATCCGTTCAATAAATCAACATGCACCACATGTCATTATGACCTATAGACTTATGACAACCATAACTTCTACTCCGAGATATGACACATGTGCACTTGCTCTCATTCGAAATTTATCGACATCATCTACAAAGTAGGATATTCAAAATTCAAATTTCAGTGGGACTTGGTACATGAGAAGATAGAAAACATCTATCATGGCATTAATGACAAAATCTATTTGCTCCAACCACCTGATTTGATATGGATCTTTCCTCCTTCCTTCTCCTACACGCCATACAAACTTGGAGATGCACATTAGACAGACATGTGGATTTTTAGGCATTCATTGCTGGTGGTTGAGTTTTCAAATCAGATTTTCCTCCTCCTCTTTTCTCTCATCGATCCATCTATAAATGTAAGAGCTTGGCTCATTGTAAAGGATTGGACATTTTTAATCCTTAGTGTTTGTCAAGGATTCCATATCTCTTCATTTTGAGTCATAGACCTCCAGATCTGGTTCGTGTATGTGGATATCGACTTCAAACGCCATTGTAATCAACTGTGCATACCTGGAAGTAATAGAAGCATAATTTTGTGGCTATTCTCTACCTTAACGTGTCTATATTCTTCTTTCTTGCCTTTTATTTACATTGTGTGCTTGTTGTGTCACTTTAAATCTTTTTAGCTCCATTTTTAGTTATGTTTCATGAAATCGATCACGTGAATGCATGTTTGGTATGTGTTATGCCTGCCTAGCCTCCCTTTATGCTTCCTCTATTTTTCACTAAAAATAGATAGTGTTCATCCCACTTTTTCTAGTGTTATCACCTTCTTTATTTTATTTTCCATTTATGTTATCCTTCTATCCCTAGTCCCTTGGCATTTTTAGCTTAGATTTCCATTTTAGCATTAGGAGTAGCAGTAGTAGTAGAAATAGGTAGAGGAACCGGCCTTCTTCAAAGGTTTGTCTCAAGCGCGCAAGGTCCCACACTTGGAGATAGTCCCATTGTTGACTCAAACAACTCAGCTCTTCCGAGTTGAGACATGGGTCTGGTCAACAACCAATAGTTTCTAGCACTCCCAAATGGGAATAACATTGAAAGCTTATATTTCAGCATTGCTAAGTTTGGTGTGTGACTTAGCAATTTCCAACCTTTGGAGGCTCATTTCAACACATTTGGTGACTCCTAACACTCAGATCTATTGTTTTAGCAGCTAGAGTGTCTTTTATGAGAAGAGTGCATACCATACGTGAGTGTGTGCAAACTTAAGTATCCTTTGAATATCTCCATCTTTTACCAAGAAGCACACACAATAGAGATCTTGTGCATGCATCCCCATCTCTAGTGTGTCATTAAAATTCAATTCCTCCTTAGATGCACAGACCTATGTGCCTGTCATGGCGTTGCAACCACCTCCCCTTCAAGGAACTTTTCTCAATTCACTAGTGGAAGCCTCCTCAATCTCAATGCACAACATGATATGCCTACAAATCATGCTCAAAAGCATTCCATACTTCATGAGAGAAAATCAACTCAAGCATATTCAAGATGTAGAAAATGTGTGCTTTGTATACTTGATCACGCATGATGATGTAGTAGTTAGGTTACTTACAACTTCATTCAAAGGAAAAGTGCTCCAATGGTACCGTGGCCTAAGACCCACATCTATTTGCCACCTGTAATGAGCTTAGAAAAAATCTATGTAACTATTTTGAAGACAAATCATATCACCTATCTTTGGTAGAGAAACCGACTAACAAAAAGGGTTCCCAATGAGCACATGACTGATTTCAACATCGATTCCAGAAGACTTGGGATAAAATTCCTTAAGTGTTAAGTCCTACAACCTAGTATGCTTTCCTATATTATCTCGAGTGATTTAAATAGTGACATTTCAGTCATGATTCAATCCACGAGATGAAGAACTTTATCTCTGCACGCATACAACATTTCTATAAGGTTAGAGAATTGTCTCATCTAGGTGGTAAAGTTCTCTTCTGGACCTCCCACACCATTATTTCTAGAGATCTCTCCAATTCCCTAGCCTTCTATTGCTCATGTCCCCATAAAAATCATGCCACCTATAGTATCCACATCATACTCTCCCTCAGCAGCAGAAGGTAAATGATTAAATGAAGGCCCTAATTAGAAACTTGTCTAATAAGGTCATATCCTTAGAAAAACAATACGCATAAGCCTTTAGAAACAATTCTAATCAAGCACATAATCAAAATAATCATCCTTGGAAGAATAAATATGAAAACCAAATATATGTGGAAAACAAAAAAATGATAGATTGCATGCTAGTGTGCATCTTCCCTTGCATGTTGTCCCTCTAGCACAACCTCTTCCAGCACCCAACATAAGTTAAGCACTTGTTCCAGTTCATAATAACATGGTGTAAGAGTCGAATGGTTTTTTCCTTAGAACATTCCTCACAACCAATATCATTGTGCTAATGTTGCACACACATAGGCCTTCATGATCCAAAACGATTCTAACTATGAACCTTCCATAAATTCAAGTGAGCTTAAAAATCAAGAAAATATAGAAGCCCCTTCGAGGTCAAATTGATATTCTTTGGCACCGAAAATTTTGTACAATCAACCAAGCTACATATGATGCAAATAGACCATGCACCTAGGTTTCTAAACACACAAGGCACAAGAAGAGAATGTTTGAGTCTAGTGTACAAGTCTCAATTCCCACAACAATGAACGATCCTTAAAATCCAAGAGATGCAACTAAGGCATCCAACAATAAAGTTGCACAAGTTTTTGTGTGTGAGGGTCCATGAAATACTCTTTATGAAAGAACATGCACCCCTCCCTTAGTAAGTCAAGCCTTTGCGCCAACTAAGTCCCCTACATCTGTGCCTGAACAATTAAGGAGAGATGTTGTTGTGTCCCAAATACATAATTCAATGGGTCTTCCATTAAACATTGTGGATCAAATGAAGAAGAAAAATATAAATGTCACAATTTGGGATGCCCTCTCCATTCCATTTCAGCGTGACCTATTGCATGAAGCTATGGCCCAACTTATGTGCACCGATCCAACTGCTTCAAAAATGTATGTTGCTTTCAACATCTGCCAAGAAGAGGAGAAGAAAGTAATTTTTTCAAAACCCCACCCTTATATATGTTCTTTATCATAGGCAAACATCTCGTCCATAATTATATGATTGACTTAGGTGCTAGTACTTTCGTCATGCCTAAGAAAATTTTTGATGTCCTAGGTCTTAAGTATTACCCCTTATCCAAGGGAGTCCTAAAACTTGATGGTTCAATTTTTACCACTCTAGGAGTCATCGAGTATCTTTATTTGACCCTCCATGCATGTCTAAGCCTCATAATAACTCAAAAAAATTTAATCATTGACATGCCTCCTTTGTTTTCCCTTTATCTATCAGGAGATTTTACTACAAAAGTGGGTGGTTACTTGTCTTATGACTGGTCCCATATGTTACTCAAGATAGGGTATGGTATCTAGTTTACCATACAAGATGAGTCAATATTCTCCAATCATGTAGAGTCATATGACCTATCCCCTCTTCAAGCCAATTGCCTAATCTAAGAGGAGCAAGTTTTAGTTTCTGAAGAACAACCTGTTCAACATCTTGTACTTGATCTAATGCTAGATGAATAGACATGAAGCAACCTTAAGTTTGATCCATATGCTGAAGAGCTTGAATATTTTGAAACTAGGATTGGGACATATCACATCCTTGAAGAAGTTGTACTACCATGAGCGCTCAAACAAAATGAATAAATCACAGGTCTATGGAAGTTATACTTTGATGGATCTCGAAGCAGAAATGACATAAGCATAGGTTATGTTCTCATTTCTCCCAAGGATGAGAAGTTATTCTCCACGCACAGTTGTAATTTTTCTATTCTAACAATTTGGTAGAGTATGAGACACTCGTACATGGTCTATTTATTATTGAAAAGAAAAATATTAAGGAAGTGTAGATCTTTGGGGACACAAAACTGGTCGTCCACTAGGTCACAAACAAGTGCGCTGCAAAGAATAAGATTCTTAAAGCTTATAAACACAAATTTTGAGACATCCTTGATATTTTTTATTCTCTAAATATCTAGGTAGTGCCATGTAAAAGGAATAAAGAAGATGACGAGATGGCCACACCTAGTTCAAAGTTCTCCCTAGCTGAAGACTTTGTCAAAGGGAATTCCCAACACATCAAGATGGTGATTAGGCTATCTATTCTAGATAATAACATCAACTAGCAAGTGTTTTATAGTGACACGAATATCATCTAGTTCATTCATAATGAATTTGAGTTCTCATCAAGCATGCAAGCTGACTTGCATGACAACTATGGTGACCAAGTGATACAACTCAAGACAAATAAGTTGCCTAAAGGGATAGTCACCCTAGAGAAAATATTCAGCCCTGATGATGAGTTTAAGGGTGAAGAAAATTATATGTATGTGGTGCAAGAAGACTGCTCCCAGTCACTATTATGCATGGAAAGGAGTTACTACTCAAGAAAGCCGGCACACATGATGAAAAATAGGACTTCATCTCTCTCTACCGTAAATACTCTGATATATTTTCATTAGAGTATGAATACCTCAAAGGTTTTCATCCAAGTGTCGCTTAACACTCCATTGACCTTGATCCTAAAATGAATCACATCAGACAAAAATAGAGACCAATCAACCCAAGGATAAAGCCCCTCATGAGGAAGAAGTTGTCTAAAATCATTGAGGAAAAGATCATATTTCCAATCAAATACTCTACTTGGGTCATGAATCTTGTTCCAGTGTGCAAGAAGAATGGTGAAATTAGACTTTGCATTGATTTCGATATTTAAATAAGGCATCATTGAAGGATCACTATCCTTTGCCTTCTATGGAGTAGATTTTGTAGACTATGGCTGGCATGCAAAGATTATCTATGATGGATGGGTATTCACTGCTTCAATCGATTCTAGTCAAGGAAGATGATCAATACAAAATGGCATTTAAAACCAAGTGGGAACATATTCTTATCAAAATATTCCCTTTGGTTTTTAAAATTTAGGCACGGCATTCTAGCATGCTATGGATATTGCCTTTAAATGTTACATCAATGAGTTCATCTTGGTTTACCTAGATGACATTACAGTCTTCTCAAAGCAGAGCGCAGATCACATGGTGCACTTGGATAAAGTCTTTGAAAGGTGTAAAAAGTTTGGAGTATCTCTTAACCCCAAGAAGTGCAATTTCGCAGTGGCATAGGGAAATATTTTGGGCCATGTGGTTTCAAAGGATGACATCGTAATTGGTCCTAAGCACATCTCTGTTATCCTAGCCCTTTCCCTCGCCAACACACAAGAAATACTTACGGTCCTTCCTTGGAAAAATCAATTTCATGAGGTGCTTCATTCCTAACTTTACAGGACTAGTAATGCCCATCACCCTCATGCATAATAAGGACACAACCTTCAAGTGGAAAGAAAAAGGAAAGGAGAGATTTAATAAGAACAAGCAATAAATTTCTTACACGCAAACACTCATCAACCTGAAATAATCAAAGGATTTCATCGTTTATGCTTATGGCGCTGATTCAAGTGTTTTTTCTATCCTAACACAAAAAATGAACAAAGACTAGAACAACTAGTGGCTTTCTTCAGTCAGACACTAAAGGATTATGAGTTGAGATACATTCACATGGAGAAATAGGTCTTTTTCATCATGTGTGCACTTAAGAAGTTCAAAAGTATGCTCGCCACACATCATATCAAGGTGTTATTTTTACATGTAAGTGTGAGAGACTTCATCATGGGAGAAGAGATCGAGAAAGAAGAGAGAAAGATGGATGACCAAGATCATGGAATATGATGTGACTATCATAGCCACAAAGTTGGTTAGAGGTAGCGCACTCTACAAAAAGCTTACTGAGGACATGCAGAATGAACCTAAGACTTCATTATTTTTGGATGAATATCTCCCACGCACAAAACTTGAACAAGATGAAATTATTGGTACACGTGACTGGATGAAGGATATAATCACATTCCTTTCCGAGGGTGCATTCCCTCCTAGTTTGAAAAAAGAAAAAAGAATACGTCTAAGGTTATAATCTATTCCATATGTGCTCATTGATGGCATTCTCTTCAAGAGGAATCTTAATGGCATGTTGTTGAGATATGTTGATGGTGCGTAGAATGAAAGTGTTAGCAGGATTTCATGATGGATTATTTGGTGGACATTTTTCTACCAATACTACAACAATGAAGATCATAATGGCAGAATTATTTTGGCCTAACCTATTGTGAGACACACATAAGTGGGTCATGAAATGTAAAGAATGGGATTTCTTTGCAAGAAATAAGAAATTAGCAATGCTTCCCTTTGACCAATCCAAGCGAGTTAGCCTTTTTGTGTAATGGGATCTTGAATTCATAGGTATAATCAACCTACTTTCAAGCACCGGACATAAGTGGGTGCTTTGAAAGCTACGATTACTTCACCGATGGATAGAAGTCATGTCACACTCAAGGAATCAACCAAGTCAGTCATCTTAGACTTTCTTGAAGGACTTGTTACAAGGTATGGTGTTCCTCAAACCATTGTCTCTGATAATGCAAAGGCCTTCCTTGGTACTAAAATCACTAATTAAGCTCTTAGTCTTGGTATATACTTGAAAATCTCCTCCAATTATTACCCTTAATGTAATGTCTTGGCAAAGTCTACAAATAAGAACTTGATTAGAATCATGAAGCGAACAATGAACATCACCAAAGACAAAGGTGGCATACAAAGGTATCATGTGCACTTTGCGAATATAGGATCATAGTAAAGAAGGCAATAGTTACTTCACCCTACAAACTTGTCTATTCTAAGGAAGCAATAATCCGTTTATCTCTTGAGCTTGCCCAAGAGTAAGAGTTCAAAGTAATGGACCGAGAGAAATCAAAATGACAGAGCTGGTTGAACTTGAAGAGCCAAGGAATGCTGCCATGATTAATCTAGAACAACATCAAAAAAAAAAATAATTGCTTTGATAGAAAGGCTAGGCCTCAAGATTTCAAAGTTAGGGACTTGGTCTTAAATTGGGATGCTGACAGAGCCAAACTAGGGAACTATTCAAAGTTTGATGCACTTTGGAGTGGTCTCGTATGTTATCAATTATTACAAGGAAGCTGAATCTTTCAAGTTATCTCATCTTGATGGAGGCACGCTTTCAATCCAAGTCAATGAGATCTATCTCAAACCCTTTCATTAATAATATTGCATCACTTTGTATATATTAGAGTAGTTTCAATTCTTCCAAGTGCGATGCATGCACATTGTTATATTTGTATATAGTTATTTCTTCTCACGTGCTTCTTGTGCATACTCTTATGTTTCTTTCAAGATGTTAGTCATATTTCAAATAGTTTTCAACAGTTTTGTAGAATTCATAATAGAGTTCAGAAATGATTCATCAAGTGACTTCAAGGGTAGTTCTTCAAGGTTGCAAGTCAGAATTTCATGATTTCAAGCAGACTCCATGCCCAATGGATGCTCTAGGCTACTGATATCTTTCATCTAGCAGAAGATGACCTTGAAATTCACCCAAATTGTTATCATATATCCCCATTCTCGCTCTAAAGGTTTTACTTGCAGTTGTACCTACTTCATTTATCTCCTTAGCACATTTCCTTGGTGGCAATTCCTCGTGTGTTCATGCATGCTCTACTTCTATTTTATTCCTCATATCCTTTTCTTTTCCTTTTACTCTTTGGTCCATTTCCCCCTTGTATGAAATCTCTATGCATCCACTTTCTTCCTAGCAGTTAGTGCATCCTTCGCACGCACCTTGGTTTTGCTTCCCAAAAATAGCTAAGTCCTTAGCCTCCACACATTCCTTTCTTCCTTTTTGTCACACATTACCTTGTAATAATTATGCCTTGACCATACAAGAGGTGGATCTAGTGGTATAGGAGCTGGAGGACCTGGTGGACCTAGAGGATCTGGAGGATCTGGTGGGTCAGGAGGGATAGGACCTGGTGGGTCTAGTAGATTTGGTGGAGGAGGAAACATGGGAGGAAACCAAGGTTCTGGGTCAGGTGGACAAGGGCCTCAACCACCCTCGCAAGTATTTTTGAGATGTCTTTACACCTACTAGACTATAAAGGAATTGAGGATGCTGCAGAACATGTGTACAAGTGTGAATTGTTATGGCGTGCAGAGGGGATCACTACCCCGGAGCAAAAGGTAAGTCAGTTTGCAATGACATTACAAGGGCATGTGAATAGCTGGTACTGTAAGTATGACCCCCACCGATGTTCATGGAATACACTATGTTAAATAACACCTTCCTAGTAGAGTTCCATATCCCTAAGTTCGAGCAAAAACATCAGCCCACAGAAGGAAATCCAATAAGGAATGGCATAGAGTGTGTGGGAGTACAACACATGATTCAAAAATCTCTTATTAAAACTATCCTATGACATACACCCATCTTAACATGATCAATGGTTTTTTTTGGGATTGATAACACCATTTATAAGGGTACTATCACACAAGAATTTCACAAACCCGCACAAGGCCTTGGAAGTTTCCTGTGCGCTGAGGCTATTGGGAGCATTAATACTGTGTTAGCTGTTAATACCAAGAGAAAATGGATGTGATTCAAGGATTACAAGGAGAGATCCAGTTTCTGAAGGAGCAGTCAAGGAAGTTGGAGAAAAGGAAGAATGTTGAGGCTCTGCAGAAGGATCTAGATGAGGTCAGGGAAGTGTGCAAAATGTTACGGTAGGATAATATAATTCCCTTGCTGCTAGAGAATGGTTACAGGAGAAGGTACCATGCACTGAGAGAGAGCATGAAAGGCAGGTTCTATATGCCAACCTTCCTCCTCATAGCCTTGACTATGATAAAGAAATTACATTGAATGCAGATGTTGATGGATGGCTTTTGAGCAATATCCTCATCGACATAGGAGCGTAGGTTAATGTTCTCACCTTGGATGCATGGCATCAAATGGGAAGGCCCGTATTACAACCATCTTTGAATGTGTTGTATATGGTGAAAAATGAAAAGGAAATGCCCATTTGAGTCTTTAAAGATGCGGTTATCACTATTCAAGGGGTTGAGTTCACTGGGGACTTTGATGTCTTGGTGCTCATCGAGGCGAGATAATTTCCCATCATTACTTTAGCACCCATGGTGTTACAAAACAATGTTGACTCGTGGTTTAACAAGGGGTATATCAATTTGAAGAACAAGGAATAAAGGGTGATCATTCATTTAACATATGGGAAGTCAATGACTCTATATTGAGCCCTTAGGAGAGGAATTCCTTGAAAGAATATATGTGCGCTCCATCAAAGAATCTGAAATCATTCATCCTATGAAGGATTTATCCAATTTAAAGATACTCATCTGATGAGTGATACAACTAGAATAGCATGTGAAAATTGGGTGCATGGGACTTATGAGTTGATTGGGTGACAATCGAGAGGAAAAAAGCTACCAAGTTACTCCAGAGGAGCAAGCCCTGATGATTTCTTATGAGAAATGGAGGCTCAATGGAAAAATGAGGACGAAAGGAGAAGTATGCTCAATTATAACTTTCTTGGGACTGCAAAGGTGTGTTTATGGAGAACACATCTTGAGAGTCTCTTAGAGTGGCACGAGGTAAGAGTCACATTCTCTGTAAGATTTTGTAGAAGTAACATGCCCACTGTTATCCAAGACTACCATGGAAAAGAACTTGCCTCTTCCCATATCCAAGCATGTGAGAAGGCCTAGATGAAGGGAAAAAAGTTTTACCACCTTCGTTATGGGTGCATAAGTTATATTCCACCTTACAGGGTTATGTGCGTGTATGGTATATTCACTCAGAGACATGCCGTTAGATAGGGAATTGGTAGGAGTTAATGGCTGATCTCATTCAAGCGTTTGAGTATTGAAGTACTAAGCCATCAGTGGATAAGGTGTTACAAGTTATCAAGCACCTTACAATGGGAGATAGTGTTATGGTAGAAGATAGGTTACTAGATTTTTTGGAGTGAACCTTGTTTGGAGATGTGCTTCGATGAAGAGGAATCGAAGAGATATAACTTGAGTGCACATGTATGGAAAAGGAAAAAGGAAAGATGTTCTATGTAGTAGATAGTGAAGAGATGGAAATTTTGGATGTTAGCCATTCCGTAGGCATGTGCAAAGTCATATATAGTGCTGATGAGTGAGAGCGTGCCTACCATGAGCCCTTGAAAATGAAGAAGGTTAACATTGGCTCAGAGGTAGAACCTAAGGAAGCTATCATTGGAGACTATTGGTCGAGAGAAAGAAGTTTCAAAGATCATTGATCTGTTGCATGAGTTCCAGGATTTGTTCCCATGTGGGTACCATGAACTCAAAGGCATCAACCATTCCTTGGGGAGATGAGGATCAATTTGAAGGAAGGTGCACACCCAATTTAGAAGAGGCCTTATCGGATGAATCCAAACTTGCACATATAAGTCAAGGAGGAAATAGATAAGATGATTGCTTCAAACATCATTGAGGATGTGGAGGAATCATAATGGATAAGCCCAATGGTCATCAATATCAAGAAGGATGGAAGAATAAGGATCTATGTGGACTACAGGGACTTGAATACAGTATGTGTCATTGATCCTTTCCCAACCCCCTTTATTGAAAAAAATTCGGAGGGAGTAGGCCCAATGGGCACGAGGTCTACTCTTTCATGGATGGGTTCTCAGGGTATCACCAAGTCAGGATTGCAAAGGAAGACCAGAGAAAGAAAAATTTTGCCACTGAGTGGGGAAGATTTTCCTATACGGTCATGCCTTTTGGATTAAAAATGTGCCTGTTGTATTCTCACACATTATGGTACAAGCATTTTAAGACTTCATCCACAAATTTCTTCAAGTCTACCTAGATGACTGGATTGTGTATGGGCTGGTAAAATACCATTGTGACAATTTGAGGCTAATGTTTGAGAGATGTCGACAGTTGAGGATATCCCTCAACATTAAGAAATGTGTCTTTGCTACTCCATTTGGAACCCTGTTAGGACATATTATATGTAAGGAGGGCTTGTTAGTAGATCCCACAAAATTTTTTTATTGTGGGATTGGGAGAGCCTAATAGTTAGAGCGTAGTGCATAGATTTCTTGGGCATATGGCATACTATCAAAAGTTCATCAAAGGATATGTCAAGATCGTTGTGCCCTTGGAGAAATTACTTAAGCACAAGAGTGTTTTTCATTGGGAAGAGGTGCAGGCGAAGGCATTTGACAAGTTTGAAGGATAGACTTGTCACTACACCCCTACTACACTTTCATTCTTGGGATAATCCTTTCCATGTGAATGCTAATGCCTCATGAACATCCATTAGAGTAGTACTATAAAAACTTGGTGAGGGGTTGTTGATCACCCCTTGTGTTTTGCAAGTAGGAAGTTGACATTAGTAAAACATAATTATACCACTACTGAGTGCAAGGCACTCAATGATCTATGCATTGCATAAGTTTAGACAATACATGTTGGAAACACCTTTTATATTCTATACAGACCACATGGTGTTGAAATACTTGGTGAACAAGCTTTTTCTTTAAGGGTGAATATGTCGTTAGGTCTTGTTATTTCAGGAATTTGATTTTTTCAGTTGTTGTAAAACCAAGGAAGAGCAATTCAGGGCCTAACCACTTATCAATAATTGACTCAAGGGAGGACACGTAAAGCATTGAGGATACCATGTCAAATGCCTAACTTTTTAGGTTACTGACGTGCCCTTGGACTTAGAAGATATTGTGGTATTCTTGAAAACATGTTTGACAATCGGACGAGATGAAGGATTTGGAGAGAAAATAGTTAGTAATAGGTGCCACACCTTATATGTTGATTAGTGGAGATCTGTATAAGTTAGAAAGTAATGATTTTATGTGCCAATGTGTATTGGAACATGAGCGCATGGAAATTATAGAGGAATCACATGGTGGGATTACAAGAGGACACTAAACAAGAAATGCTATTGTGCGTAAAGATTCTAATGGAAGGGCTTTGGTGGGAAACCATCTACTAGGATTGTATTGAATTTTGCAAGGCCTGCAACCATTGTCAGTGCTTGGGAAAACCTGGAAAGAGGGATGAGATTCCACTAAGGCCGATAGCCAGTGCAAAGCCATTTGAAAAATGGGCAATTGATTTTATAGGGCCAATTTCACTTGCCGCATGAAGGACTGGTTCATGCTACATCATTACTTGTATTGATTACTTGACAAGATGGGAAGAAGCAACACCTATAAAGGATTGCACTACAACGAAAACTATTATATTTTTTATGGGAGAACATAATCAATATGTAGGTTTGTCATTTGATCTTGACAAGTGATGGGGTACACATTTCCTAAATGAAATGCATCAGATTCTCATTAATGAAAATTTATGGTGGCCCATCACAAGACTACCCTCATAACCCTCAAGTGAATGGAACTATTGAGGCATTTAACAAGATACTATGTCACATGTTGACTAATATTTTTATGTCGAAGACATGATTGATATGACAAAGTATCATCCGTTCTATGGGCATACATGACAACCTACAAAATATTAAATAAGGCCATATTGTTCTAGTTGGTGTTTTGTGCAGAGGCTATTTTTCCCGTTGAATTCATGTTACCATTTTTGCATATAGTTGACATAGGAGATTTAGATGATGAACAAGGGCTCAAGGAAAGGATTGAAAAATTGATGCGCTTAGACGAAAGGTAATCACTTTCTAGATGGAGTCGAAGACCGAAAATACCGGATAAAAGGCATGTCATGATCATCATATCAAGAAAAAAAGTTTGATCTTGGGAAAATGGTTTTGTTTTAAGATCTCAAGTTTCTACGCCATCCTGGGAAATTAAAATTCCATTGGCTAGGCCCTTACATCATATCGTACATCCTTGATTCAGTGCATGTCGATTCTGAAGTGCTAGATGGGACAAAGCTACCTGGCCATTTCAATGGGAGTAGGTTGAAGCCCTACTATAAATAAGCCTTCCTGGTGTTTGTAAATAAGGTAGTATTGTCAGTTAGATTAGAATTTCCCTTTATGCATTTTTTTCTTTTCTTTGTGTTTCCCTTTCTCGTTGCTTGTTCCTTTCTGTTGTTTTATTTTACACCTTGTGTGCTGGTAACCACATTATTTTCAAAAGGTTGTGTATGCGCAGAGGACCGCACATCTGTTTTAGTGTGGGGTGGAGTAGTGTGAAGTGAAGTATAAGTTGGCAGTAAAAGTTAAATGGCCCGATTGAAGGATAGAAAGCACGTGGGAAAATGGTGGACGAGAATGGTTGGTGTTAGGATAAGGCTTTATAAATACCATGTATAGAGAAGGAAAAGCGCAGAACAACATGAGGTAGGCAAGGGTAAAAAATCAAGTAAAGGAAAGAAGAGTGACTTCATGCATCAGAGACACACGCATAAGAGTCTTTGATCAATAAGGATTTTTGCGCACCAGAAGGTTGTAAAGATTTTTTTGCATAGGATTGGGCACGTGGGTAAGGGCACTTAAGTTCGATTTAATGGAAAAATCCACATTTACTATTAAGTACATTATTAGATGGCATAGCATTTATTGCTAGAAAGGAGGAAAAATCTATAAGTATGAGGTCGGGTGAATCATTATTTTACCTTGCGATTATGAAGTAGAAGAGCTCTTGCGAACTAGGGCATCCAAAGAGATTTGTGTGAAGGAAGAAGAATCATAGAGATCTAAGTGTGCAACTAGGTTGATCTACAAACTAGAGTGGAAGGAGTACATAAACGCGGGGAAAATTTTTTTGGAGTATGCCGTTTTGTGGAAAAGTTTTCCTAGTTAGGATTTGTGACTAGGGCATGGAGGTAGGAGGATTCTTCACGAATTGAGCCTTAGAGTTGAGCAGAGTAGTAGAGTAGAGAAAAGAGGAATTTAAGTTTTAACCTGATAAGTAGAATGACACCAAAGAAGGCAACCATCTCGCCAAAGAAATAGAAGGGCAAGGGAAAAGGAAAACAAACCACTGTCATTGCTAGTTCCAATGAAGAGTGGTATTTAGAAATGCAATACTTAGATGGAGTGTTGTTAGGGAAAGACTATGAATTACACACGAGGAATATACCCGTAAGTGACTATAATCATCACACGAGCACTACAGAAAAAGATATGGCATTAGAACTGGTTCATCCAACTAACAAGAGGACACCAGAAGGAATGTCGATCTACAGTGACAAAGTGAAGGTGAAGTTGGAGAAGGTCGGGTTGCTGCAACTATATGAGTTTCCCTATTTTTGAAAGCCCGAGTGGTTATACCAGTGGTTGATGTCATGCGTACACAAAGACCACTTCTATTTTGTAGGCCAAAAATGTGCATAACTCCTCGGCTCCTATCAATGTTCACCGGCCGATTTGCAAAGGAGACTCTGTAGATGATGACTTGGATGATAAGGAGGCCATCAAAGAAACTATGGAGGCTTATGACTATAAAAAGGGTTCATGCTATTTTGATATCATAGATATCCTTGACCCTATTATGAGAATGGCCACATGCTTGGTTACCAAGCTAAATGATCAAGAAAGGTGGACACAAGTGAACAAGGCATGGCTGAATGTATGCCGGAAGATTTCTGAAGGCACCATTTACAACTTATCTCGCCTACATTGCAGATGAGATCATTAGCAACACACAAGAAGGAGAGAATATATTGTTCGGAAAAATTATCCTCACCATTATCTTCTCAAAGATTGGAGTGCCCGATGGGCCAGAGAAGTTTGTATGGGAGTATCTAGAAGAAAATCCCTCACCCGTGAAAAGGTTTGAGAAATATACTTGTGAGACCATGACGGCCACTCACAAGGCGCACCTGGAAAAATGGTACAAGTGGATGTGTGATGCATTCAAGGTAGAGTGGAGGATACCTAAGTAGTTTCCTGTGCTCATAGATGGGGAAGTGGAGTTTGTTGTATATCAACATTTTTGTATTGGCCAATTCACCTTAATAGATGGGACTAAGAGTCCATGGTGTAAGCTACCATTTTCTTTCACCATGCAATACTTCCAAGTGGGGGTCAACCATTTTAAGGAGGCCAAGAGACTAAGGTTTGACCTTAGTGAGGTAGATCAAGACCACTATGAGTCACGTCTTTGAAATATTGTATATCCAAAGAAGCGTGCATATGTGGAGAAATATGTCTCCCACAAAGTGCAGATGATAAAACCAATAATATTTCCGATCATTGGGCAACGGCTGCAAAAATGGTATATTTTTGCATAAGGAAAATGTTTGAAAAAGGTGCATACCTAGAAAATGATATCTCCATTCCAGAAGACCCCACAGGAAGAAATAAGGCCACACCAAAGAAGATGGAGAGAGAAGAGGTGCAAGAGAAGAAGGCACCAAGTGTGTAGATAGCACAATCTATGGGTGCATCGGAACTAAGTGCTAAGCCAAACACTTACATGCATAAGAAGAAGTCCCCAATCAAGGAGAATACCCTAGAAGAAGAGGTACTAGAGAAAGAGGAGTCCCTCACAAGAGAAGAGTCACCAAGGAAGGAGTCACCCGCTAAAGAGAAAGAGAGGGAAGAGTCTCCTATACTGGAATCACCAATTAGGAAGAAATAGAAGGTGACAGAGAAGGAAGAATTAGAGGAAATAGAGGACTTAGAGGCCTACAGGGGTGAGAGGGATGAAGATGAGGATGAATAAGTTTATAATCATCTCGTGTATGATATACATGATTTAGAAGAAGAAGGAAGTGAAGGGAAGAATGGCGAGGAAGAAGTAGATGCTCAAGGAAAAGGGGTGAGCGAAGAAGTAAACACAAGAGATCAGAGGACCCTAAGCCTCACCAAGGAACAAATAGAAGAAGCCACGGAGAGAGAAGTGGCAGACATCATTGAAAAGTTAGTAGAATAGGAAGTAGAGCACAACATAGATGAAGTGATGAAGGAGATTAAGGAAGAAAGCATTGGAAAGGAGTATGGCAGCATGGGTGGAGATCCCAATCTAGTTGTGAGCTTTCCAAATGCTATGCGTATAGGTGGGAAGAGCATGGTGGCAACACAAGGGAAAGGAATGGGTTACATCAATGATCCAAGCAAGGTGCTATGTGTGCTCTTCCAAATCATCGTGCCAACAGAACAACTCCTAGCCATACCCTCATTTGACATAGAAGGCACATACCCATGAACCAGAAAATGCTATCTTGGGTGTTTGAATCCCATGTCGATGAACTTTAGTTCAAGGTAAGTCAAGGGGTGCTAATGAAGATGTTAGAGACAAAAGGGATAAACCCCTTGGTTAATGCTCAATAATTGTCAGATGAAAAAGTTTGCAATGCACTCAAAAAAATTTAGTTGAGGTTGAGGCTAAATTTTTGGGAGGAATGATAGGGTGAGATTCCTAGAGGTGGAGTTGGAGAAGAAGGAGGAGGATCTTCTCAAGAAAATTAAGGACCTAAAACAAGAAGAACTGATCAACACACAGTTAAGGCATGAATTGAAAGAGGAGAAGGCAAGGGTGTGTGAATTACATAAGAAAATCGAGATGATTACAAACACTATTGTCCTAAAGCATCCCAACTTACCACCACTTGAATAAAAATATGAATCAACCTTATTGTGCCTAGAGGATTTGACTCACATCCTCACTATGGAGAGCTAACCACTCACCTTAGAGTTTGTAGAATAAGTGCTAGCGCACTAAGAGAAAGAAGACAAGTGAAGGTCATAGGGATTGTTGCTCAATATACCAAACTCGTTGATGATGTGAAGGCCGCCGCACAATTTTTTGAATCTGCCTATGATAATTTTGTTGATAGAGATAGAGTAGCAAACATCTTGGTCACTACACATGAGACAAAACTCAAGGATTTCCAGGAGAAGAATAAGGGGAACAGAGGCAGAGTGGGATAGGATCCTGGATGAGGTGGAGAAGAAATCAGAGGTTATCGAGACCTTGTGGGGATCGATCAAAAAAGGTTGAAGGAATTATACCCCCAGATCACCCGTAGGATGGATGCCCTTAAGGATTTGGGAAAACAACTGGAAGGAATTGTTGAAATGATGAGTGCCAAGGGGGAAGGGCTAAGCTTTGAGGAGGTAAGCGCCCTAGTAGGTGACCTCTGTCAACAAACACAGAGTGAGGGTAATGCCTGGGAGAAGCTAGAGGTAGATATAGGGAAGGATTTCCCTCTCCTCCTTCAACAATGAACATGTTCTCCTTCATTTCCCCATTCTTTCATTCTTTCTCCCAATTCTTCATTCCTTCATTCTTTTTCCAACTATTCAGAGCCCACCATTCTTTATTCATTAAATAATTTTTTTTTCCGAGGATAGAGAACATGCTTAGTGTGGGGTGATGTTGGGCCTCAGAATATTGGCTAAGTACAAGAAGGTGTGTGGGTGCGCAAGGCCTATATGAAGAAGGGTGCACAGGGTAAAGGTGCATAGGATAGGGTTTTATAGGGTTTAGCAGAACCCAAGGTGCATGCATAAGGAAAAGGAAAGGGTTTTAGGACTTAGCCATATTCAAGTGTTTAAGGAAGCACACGAGAAAAATGTGGCCTTGACTGGATAAGGTGCCTACACGAAACTCGATGGTCAAGGAAGGAATATTCCATGCGATGGAAGGATCTAGAAAGAAATCATTGCAAAAAGTGGAGAGCTCGGATGGGAAGAATCATGCTCCATTGAAGGACCACATGGAAACTTGGCAACCAATCTATTACTTCAAAGGCATGTCGGTGGATGCTAAAAATATATATAGAGATGCTAGGGTAGAAGGAAGGGACGGTCCTTTGGGAAGAGAGGCATCAAGAGGGGTAACAAGAAAGATGAGAAGAGAATATTTCAAGAGAGGCATCAAGAGAGATATCAAGAGAGGTAGAGAAGAAGAAGAGGAGAGGTGAAGCTCTGAAAATAATAGTAGATTATATGGGTTAAGGTTCTCATTAGGAGGATAGTAGGAGAGATGGCATATCTAAAGGGATGGGTCTATGAACATCTTGTAATATGGAAAGCATAGTTTAGGATTCTAATGTATAATTCTTATCTGCATTAAGAAAACTGGTCTATAACAACCCGGAGAAATGTAATGTGGTTACTTGAATAGAGAGTAATATGAATATATGGCTTTCTTTTAAAATATATACATTGTTCATGGGTATAAACCCTAGTGCCTTTTCTTTGTATTATCATATCTATTATCTGTTTGATATTTTCCTTGTTATCTAAATGAATGCATGGTTCTTTCCCTTCTTGCATCTAAGATTCTGTCAATAGGGGATGTATTCTCACAAAACTCACATAAATGAGGGTCTCAATGCCAACACGTGCCTCAGTGAGTGCCCAAAGGTCACCTGGGTGATAGGTTGGCTCACATGGGATTAGAATGTTGATCTAAGGGCATAAAAATGACTACACATTGGTAAAAATAAATGTAGATGGTGGAAACCTTAATGGAGGCACGTTGAAGTAAGAGTTGCAAAGATCTATAAGAGAATGTTCTTTTCCGGATAGATAGAGAGAGATATAGAAAAAGAAGTTCCAGAATGAAAAAGGGAGGAATTTAGGTTTAATATATTGTGTTCATTGGCCTTAGTAAGGCTATTTTATAAAGAAGTGTTGTAATTTTTGCAATTTTGGCATTATGTACTATTTTCTATATAAATAAGATTTCTTGTTCTATGCACCTCCAAGTTCGCAATATTTTATATCCTATGTTTCCTCATGTTTCTTTGTATTCAGTTCTAAATGAATTTTTAAATATCTATCGTGCTACACGCCCTTAGATATTTACATAATTTTTCATTTACATACGATTATGTTTTAAGTTTCATTCCTCCTTTGATAGTTTGAAACATCTTTGAAATAGTAGATCATGCTTGATGCTCTTCAAATATTTTAGTAGTTATTTTGATATCTATCTTTGTGCTTTTTAGTAAATTTTGATGCATTGCCTTAGATAAGACTTACGTATTACTTTATATTCTCTCTAACCCTTATCTCAACCCAAATCAAATAAGAGCCAACTTATTATAAATTCGGAGGTTATCTTAGGGGCCAAGTCCCACATCTCTAAGATTTCCCACAAATTTGGTGATTCATCTGCAAATATAATTGTCAATAGTTTTCTTGGCACGCCTGGTGGGAGAAGCAGTGAAAGATTAAACTTAAAATATTTCTAGGTTTGGTGTGTGACATAGCAATTTCCAGCCTTTGGAGGATCTGTAACTACACATATGATGACTCCATTCCAAATATCTATTGGTTTCAATAGTATTGGTGGTTTAATCCTCTCTAGTTCATGAGAAGGATTCAAACAAGGTCGAGAGCAAGAGAATAAGGTGCATTTGAATACATGCAGTTATCCCTAGGAAGAGACAGAAGAGGTAGATAGATTCAAAGATCTCCATCTCCTCCAAACCGAACTCTTTCAACACCTCCACTTGGTAGGCCCTTCGTACAATCCACTAGAGTTCTCGACCTATCATAATGGCTCATCAACCACCTCCTCCTCCGAGATAGTTCATCTCATGGAATCAGGGAAGTCTGCTCATCTTACCAAAAGAGCTCTGAAAAACATGGAATCCCACATCCCATAAAATTCACCAAGCACTATCCAAATTTAGTTGTGAAGACTTCACGAAAACATAGGAACATATCTAAGACATATCGAGATATGCATGGTACATTACATCATAGAGAAAGATGTTTCCTTAAGGTTACTAGTTGCCTAATTTAAAGGAAAATATCTCGACTGGTACAGATCCTTGACTCCTAACTCTATCTATACCTGGGATCAATTGGGAAATATATTTTTCAAAATATTCAATGAAAAGGGGCATATGTATTTTCTCCTACAAAAATTATAAAGATCAAGAAATCTCTGCAAGAGTCCATGACTAATTTCAATACTAGATTCCACAAGACATGGAAAAGGATCCTAGTACTAGCCGGATCACATGCGGGTATGACTATTATCTTTTATCTAAATTATCTAAAATCAAATATATCCTTCATGATTTAGTCATCATGATGGGATTATTTTCCACAAGCATACGATATCGCAGTCCAAGTGAGAATAGCTTAATAGATTTTGGGAAACTTCCCCAAAGATCACTCTGTTAGTGTATCCCAAGATGGTTCCCCTTCCTCAAGCACAAACCTCAAGCTCTTCCCAAAATACTACATCTATATATAGCTATCCACCCTCTCAAGGATCCATCTCCTCTATAGAAACATCATTGTCTTCTTCTTCAGAGATGGAGGAAGTAAAAATATCCTTAGAAACTTCTCTCTGAGATAGTTAATCTTAAGAGGAGTCGAGCACGTACCTTAGGAAGAATTATCAAGGCTATCAAGGGGTAAGCCTTTTTATCCTCTGTAATATTAAAATTCCTAGAGACCTTCACCATCATATCCATCTAACCAAATTTTCCCAATACCGACACCACTCCAAACCCTCCCACCCAATAGTGGGAGAGAGATGATTCCAAGATAAAATAATTTAGTGGAAGATCCTAATGCTTGGTGTTTCCCTGCAATACCCCTCACATGGAAAAATATTACCCCTGGGAATCTACAACAAAAGATATCGAAAAAAAGAATGAAAGAGGGATATGAGGCCAATGATTACCAAATCTGGGAATTCAAAATGCGGCCTTTATTATGCAAATGTAAGGGATGTCCCTAGAACAAGAGGTAGAGATTACACCTAAACATGTGCTTTTCTCTTGGATCGAAGGGGAAGAATTCATATTCACAAATGAAGTATCCACTTCTAATAATCTAGTACAATGCTGATCAAACTACAACACTCGATCCAAGATTCAAATGATAGAAGTTGTGATCCTTGCTCCTACAATGAATGAATAATGGAAAAATCCTCCGACATTCACCGTCCCTCCACCAGTAGCTAAAAAAGAAACCTAAAATCCATTCAAAATTAAGGAACCTTCCATCCGAAGCGGGTTTGTGAGGGTGAAATACCAGCAAGTCCCCAAAGTGAAACCGCTCAGGCCCATGAATGTAGTTGAACAACTTAAAAGGGATCTGGTCAATGTATCCTTGTGGGATATCTTGGGCATTTCGAATGAAAAGGAATTTCTTCAATAGGTTCTCAAATTGAGTAGTGGCACTCACTACGACTAAGAAAGGGAAAGAGCAACTCAAAATAAATTAGGCTCAAAAAAAGTTAATGTTGAAGAACCAAAAATAAGGGGTAAGTAAACTAAGACCCCAACCCTTCTTCTTGACTCTTATAATTGGTAAAAATTACTACATAACTCCATGATAGACTCTAGTACAAGCACTATAGTCATGCCCAAATCAATTACGGATTCCTTAGGAGTTAAATATGAGCCCCTAAAGAGAGGATTCATGTAGGTAGATGGGAAATCAGTTCAAACTATTGGTGTTATTAGAGGTCTCCCATTACAACTCTATTCCTTCCCAAACATAACCATTCTGTAGGATATAGTGGTAATCGATGTTCCACCAGTCTTCAGACTGTGTCTATCTAATGATTTCATGGATAAAATTTGAGGCTACATGTCCCTTAATTGGTCTCATCTGATCATGTGAATTAATTATGGATCAAAAATGAAGGTACTATCAGAACCCCTCACCGAGGAACATATTACGAATCAAGTGGCCTCAGGTTTTGAGGCCTTGCATGCTATGATCACTTGAGAAGAAGAGTCATATATAGATGAAGGTGACCATCAAAGTGGAAACTATTTGGTTGACTTGTCACCCAGAGACCCCTTCAGAAATTTTGACTCCACTGGGTTAGGTACTTATGTGATCTTTGATGAGAATCCCAACATTCCAAATATTATGAGGGAAGATAGTAAAAATGAAAAGAATCTCATGAAGGATTCCCAAATGTGGACTCTACATTTTGATGGAACCTAGAAGCAGGAATGGCTTGGGAGCTGGAATATGCTTATCTTCACCAAGCAGAAGGAAGATACTCTAGGTATTTCACTTCCACTTCACTTGCACTAACAATGAAGCAGAATACGAAGATTTAGTGCATGGTTTTACATTGGCACGCAAAGAGGGCATATAGAAACGAGAGTCTTTGGGGACTCTGAGTTAGTGGTGACTCAAGTTAGAAACATTTTCATAGCAAAAAACCAAGGATGAGGTCCTATCGTCATAAGGTATGGGATCTTATTGAAGACTTTGAGGCCTTTAACATTAAGGTTATCCTTGAGACCAAAACATGGAAGCAGATAGAATGGCCCAGATCGGATCCCAATTCGACCCAACCCGAATCTAATGAAAAATAAAGACACGGTGAAATTGATCATCTTCACATCCATACCTGATAATGTGGATCATTGGAAAGTATTCGAAAGTGACCAACAGATATTTCTCTTCTTACAACAATCGAAGAGTTTGTAAACCAACTCCAACCCAAAATTGAAGAAGCATACGGAGATCAAGTCATCCAACTTAAAAATAACAAGATTCAAAATGGATAATAACATTGGAGAGCCTTTCGACTACTGATGATGCTAATACAAGATAGGAGAAAGTTCACAAAATTCAAGGAAGACTATGCTAAGCTAGAAGTATCCCATGGGAAGAAGTTAAAGGTAGGGAAATTAGTCACTCAAAAGAGAGAGAAAGACTTGTGGCTCTATGCCATAAGTATGATAAGGTAATATCTTGGACTTATGATGACCTACATGGTTATAATAAGGATATCATCTAACATACTATTGATTTAGAAGAAGGGACAAAACCTGTGTGTCAGAAGTAGAGACCTGTGAATCCAAAGATAGAATCTCTCATGGCCAAAGAGCTCAAGAAGCTCCTAGAAGCTAAAATAATCTTTCCAATCAAGAATTCCACATGGGTGTCTAATTTGGTGCTAGTAAGGAAGAAAAATGGTGAAATCAAACTCTGTGTGGATTTTAGAGATCTAAATAAAGTGTCCCTTAAGGATCACTACCCCTTACCTTCCATGGAACAAATACTACAAATAGTAGTAGGTTCAAAAATATTCTCTCTGCTTGATGGTTTTTTAGGGTTACAATAAAATATGGCTCACGGAGGAAGACCAACATAAAACCACCTTTACAAAAAAGTGGGGAACCTTTGCATATGCAAAGATTCCATTCGGGCTCACCAATGTCGGGTCAAATTTTCAAAGAGCCATGGATGCCACATTTGGAGAGATGATTAACAAGGTAATCCTAATATACTTGGATGACCTCACAGTGTTTACCAAAATAGCAAAAGATCATTTTGACACCCTAGAAGTTGTATTTAAGAAGTGTCATGAAGTCAAAATCTCTCTCACCTATTTACAAATATACAAAACATGATTTTGGTTGAACTTGGATATTACGAAAGTGTTTTCTATAAAGATCATCGATTACAAAAGACAAGGTAGTTTGAGGAATGAGAATACGAGAATGAGCGAGAAAGGCAACATCGGAATTATAGATATGAGTAATTCTTTATGTATGCGAAGTTACTGTGAATTGAAACAAGATCATTTGTATCATATAAATAAGATGGAATTTAAAGACACAAAGTTCTGTAAATAACATCTGCCAGAACACAAAGTTTCTTACATAACACAGACAAATGATCTTCACAAAATTAAATGAAAAGCTTGGGGATAAAAGAGATCGGATAGACAAAGAAATGAAAAGCCCTTACGTATTGATTTCTTTATGATCTATTTACACTTTCGAAAAATAAGCCAAGTTCTTCCTCCTCCTTTGAAAATGGCGTGGAGAGGCCATTATATAGCTTACAAATCGGTTACTCTTTGTAACCACTTCTTTTAACTAAAGATTAGTTAAGGATTGCCAATCAATACCTCGACTTATTACAATGAATCCGAGAAAAAGAATTAGAAAAGAAGAGAAGAATAAGGAGAAGAAGACAGGTGGTTATGAATGGGAGGGACCCACTTGACTTCAAAATTCATTGCTGAATCTCTTGATGCCTCGGCTATGTCTCTGCCACGAGGGAGTGACGTGTTGGCTGTAGGCCCGAGCCCAAAATCCGAGGCACTTCTCCATTTCCTTATCAAACTCGACATGAGTATGATAGTCTTTATTTGCTTCTTGATGGCGAGATTGAAGAGAGCGAGATCTCCTTCATTTTCTCTTTGGAAATGGAGCTTTCCTTGAATAGATTATCTTTGACAAAAGCTCTGAAATTGAGCTTTGATTTCTTGCGAGGAAAGAGGCACACGAGAAGTTTCATCTGAAGATGACAATGTATATCTTTGAAAGCGAATCTGACCGTGTCTTGAAAGCCTCACCCTTACGCATTATTCTTGACTCTCCCAAAGCCTCCTCCAGAGACTTTGATCTTCCACTCCATGCTGTAAACCCGGGACTTTGTGATTATCCTTTGCATCATCAAAAACCTTATTCGCCAATAAAATGTTCTCATCTGTCTCTGTCCCCATGAGACGGAGGTCTCTATATCTGGCTGCTCGAGTTTGAGCTCTTTATCTATGATCCCGATAGTGGAGGAGAGCTTCTATTGCAAATTGTTCACCTTTCCGTGGAGTTTGAAAGCTTCATCGATGAAGTTCAATCCTGCAACAAGCATATCTTCCACCATGGCCTCCATAGCTCTGCCATAGATGGAATACTTGTGCATGTCTTTGATACTCTACTTCATCTTGGCTCAAAATTACAGGTGGCGGAAGGGTAGTCAATGGGGTAGGGTCCAAAACTTTGTCCTTAGACAAAAGAGATTTGATAAAACCAGTGAGAATCTAGGCTTGTTCCTCCAAGCTTGTTCAATAGTTTGCTGCCCTTTCTCTACCCTCCCATGACTCTTGTGACCCAGTTTCACGGAGGTTGTGGATCTCACCTTCGAGGAGTAGACTCTCCCATAGGAATCCTTGAGAATTCTAGGTCGGATGCACAGCAAGTCTGCTCTGATTTATCTCTTTGTAGGCTTAGCATCTCTAGGAATTGCTGACCACAGCATCGAGACACTATCACGGAGGTGATTACGGCTTTTTGGCACGAGAAGGAGTAGTGCTAACAAGGCTGCCACAACATCAAAATTTGGCCACGAGCTCAGGAGGAAGATTTCCTCTTTCTACTGTCGACAAAAGGTTGCACCCATGCAAAAGAGGAAGAGGAAGCAGCAGGAGGGGCAAGAGGACCAAGAGACAGAGAGCTCATGATGCTCAAGGTTTGCACAGCTGTTGTCTCAAGTTGAGATGTGAGTGGGGCGCTTGAGACAATTGCTGCAGAGGAATCAATAGCACTTGGAAGTTCAGTGCTCTGGACTTCCTTATCTTTATCCGTTGGAGCTTCAGGAGCATTTGTAGGGGCTGGCACTTCACTCTCTTCACTTTCACTGAGAACAATGATGTTCTCTGGTCCCAAAGGCACTTCTACCTGCTTTCTTTGAGGATCTTTTTCCACAGGCTCCTTCTTAACCTCTTTGAATTTCTTCTGGTATACTTGAGTGGATGAAGAAGGAGTGGAAGCTGCAGGTCCTTGCGTTGATGAGGCAGGAGGGGTTTGCACAGGTGTGTCTGATATGGGAGTCGATGCTTCCCTCCTTGGTGTTGAAACATCCTTAGAGGAGGATTCTCCTGAGTGCCTTCTAAGCTCTCGAACTTTCTTATCAAACCAGACCTTAGTCCTGACTAAGACTGGAGCTAGGATCTCGGCCAGATCATCTTTCTCTTTCTTGTTCCAATCCAAGTCCTCCAAGGGAGTGTGCTTAACCACATTGTCATACTCATATGAGTATAGATCAGAGTTGTCATCCTGGAGTCCTTCAGGAACTTGGTACAAGCCGAGTTCTTGGATCAATTGCGAGAGAGAACTGCCATAATGCCTCCTTCTAGCCTCAAAATCATCACGCACGATCATTGCCCAATAGTCTTACATATATCTACCTATGATGATAGATTATCTTGATGTTACATTCATGAACTTCTTCAAGTCGAAGCAAGTTCTTGGCTTGAAGAAATGAACAGTGATGGGAACCGGGGCTCTTTCTATATTACACGTGCGTCGGGGCTGTTTTACAAGTGTAATTTCCCAAAGAGATGGGAAAGTGCAAACCCATAATCTTCTTGTCTCTGCGGGTTACGTGTAATTTGTCTAACTTGCTGCATACTTCTATCAAAGCCATCTTATCAACTGCGAGAACATGGGAAGCCTCGGAGGGGTGCTCTCATGCAGCAATGCAAGCTTTGATATAGGAGAATTTTAAATTGGATAAAATAGGCACCGTAGTGCGATATCAGGTTCATGGCTTCATCAGAAAACCTTCTAGCAGTGTCACCTTCAAGCAGCCTGACCACGTACATGGTGAAAGCATCATTTACCCTTCTAAAATTGTGATTGCTGGTCTCTAGGGTGAACTGCGGGCAGTAGGCATATACAGGATCATCCTTGTGGGCATCAATGTAAGAAAAACCAAACCATTGCCTTGATGCCACGGAGTATACATCAGTACGAAAGTCATGTAGAACTTCTTCGTTTGTTGTACATTGGACAGCTGCTCCATGATTCATGCTTGATGATTTCCCCGATTGATATTTTGAGTTCCCTCGCACACCATGTTGATGGCGGGCACATCCGAGAAATGGAATCGTTAGTAGAGGGTAAGCCCATAACCCGAGCCAGGTAGGATTATAAAATCTGACAATTCTTCATTGAAATCAGCCGGAAAAGAGAGTCTTGGACAGGCGAGATGCTCCCTTCTTAGGGTTCTTTAGCTTGAGGACTTCGCCACCGCGCCTTGTATTTGTCATTGTCTTGATTGAACGGGGCACATGTTGATTACGGGAAACAACTATGGCATTATCCATTTCTGGAATCCTCAGTGCAGTGCTAATGGTGGCAGCATCTAGTTTGGCGATGAGTTCCCCATGTATATTGGTCAATTCACTCGAATCAGGGTCGAAGTGAGCTCTGCATGAAAGCCTTTATGTATCGGCACATTGCATGCAGAGATTGGGAAACCTCCAGTGAAAGCCAAACCACTGTCGTGAATCATCTGTGCCATTGGTGTAGGGTTTGCATCTGCCATCCTTGCCCAAAAATCACCAAAGTCAAGATGGCGAGCTTCACTGTCCCCGATATTGGGAACGACAGACTCTAGTGGTGAGATTTGTTCCTGTCCCTGAAATTTGATCTTCATATTGATAGTAATTCGGAGGCGAGCCATGAAACTAGACTCGGGAAGGAATTACAGAGGGAAGGGATACACGCGCAAGAATTTAGATTGCAAGGGTTCGAGCAAAGGATAGCATGGAAGCGGTGTGAAAAATGCATAGGGGGTTTGCTCGTTATATAGCCGATTAGGAGAGAGAAAGATAATGAATGCGCATTTAATACATACCTACCAATTTGAATAAGCAAGATATTCGGGTAGAGCGGGAAAAATAAGCACGAATGGCACTTGGTTCATTTGGGACATGTGGGACGAATGCGCGAAACACGCGGCTCGGCCGATTCGGGCGAAGCGGGAAAAGACACAAATGCCTTTTGGGACATGCGGGACAAAAGTGCGCGAAGCACGCGACTCGGCCGGATCGGACGAAAATGTGACAACGGTCAGGCGAACTTGGGACATTTGGGACGTGAAAGCGTGAAGTACGCGGTTCGGGTGATTCGGCCGAAAATGGAACAACTTGCCCAATTGAACTTGGGACATTTGGGACAAAAAGTTCGAAGGGCCCGAAAAAGACAAACTTCGGGGAAACCGGCCGATCGGGGAACAGAGGGCCCGTTGAACTTGGGACACGCGGGACAAAAAAATGTCAAACGAGCCCGAAAAACACACAAAATGACCCAAAAACGTAGATTTTCTCAATTTCTCGACTTTTAACATTGAGTACAACAGAGAAGACACTTAAACTCAAAATTTTAAAATTTTCACTTTCTTAAGAGCAGGGGAATTTTGAGTGGACAACAGTTTGGCTCATTACAGGGATGACTTGGCATAAATTCAAGGAATGAGACAAGGTAAGAACTTAGACAAACTCGGGAAGTAGACCGTACCTTATCCATTGGGCCACGGAGTCAAAAAAAAAACCAATACGAGAGGACAACACACCAAAACAAAAAAGGGAAAGAAAAACAAAAAAGCGTTGTACAGAAATATACAAAGGACTCCTAATCACCTATGACTTGAACAATTTAAGTCTTGCCCACTATAAGGAAGTGGGAGAGGAGAACCATCCATGTAATCAAGATAAAAGAATTCTTACCAGCAAAGTGTGTCGATCTTGAAAGGTCAGAGCGAAGGGAATCAAACTTGCCATGGCTGCCCGAGGTTCATGCCTTTTATCCCATAACAAAGCAGTGTCTCCAACTTGGAAATCTACGAACTGGCTTTCTTATCAAACAGGACCTTTACCTTCTGTTGGTGAACAGAGATATCCTATCAATGACCTCAATCTATCCTCATTCAATTTGTGAAGATACATAATTCTCTTATCAAGCATCACTTGAAACTAGTATCTTGATGGCCTTCATTAGATGCAAGTGGGCAGCTCCTTTATTCTTGCAATTGAGCTTCTACTCCATATACCACTTGAAAAGGAGACATTCCAATAGCTCTCTTTGGTGTAATCTATGTCTGCCCAAAGAGCATCATAGAGCTTCTTGTGCCAGTTTCGTTGAGACTCATTGACTAATTTCCTTATAATAGTCACCAAATTTTTATTAGTGGATTACCTTGCCCATTTCCTGAGGATAGTAATCGAGGAGTGAGCGAAAGAGATGCCATACCCATAGCAAAAATCCATTATCTCGGTTGAAGAGAAATTGAAGCATTATACATCACAATCTTGTTAGGTACACCATACCTTACAAGATGTTCTCTTTGATGAAGTTGCACACCACTTGAAGTAGTACTCTTTACTGGAATAGCTTCTACCCATTTGGTGAAATAATCCGTGGCAGTTAATACATGAGTATGACCAGCACTAGAAGCGGGATTAAGTGTTCCAGATGAAGTCAAAACCCCACTTTGTTGAAAAGGTTCTTCAATTACAAGCGGCTTAAGAGGCAAAGAGGCCAATTTAGGTCTTCCCACGAAAGTCTGACAAGCCTCACATTTATCAACCCACTTGGATGCATCTCTGAACAAGGAAGGCCAGTAATATCCTCCACGAAGTATCTTATGAGCAGTGACCATTGATGAATAGTGCCCTCCACATGCCTGATCATGAAAAGCTGAGAGTAACTTTTTCTGCTGTTCCTTGTCCACACATTTCAAAAATCTTCCATCTAACCCACGTTTGAACAAGGCGTTTTCCCACAACACATATTGCACTGACCTTAGTTTAACAGTCCTCTTTTCTTTGGCGGTTAAATGAGAGGGGCATTCTCCATAGGTGAGAAAATGAGTGATATCAGCATACCATTCATCAACTGAGCTAAGAAACAGAATGGTAGGAAGGCCAACTTTATCCTCCAGTAACTCATGTCTAGCTCCTTCAGCAATGAGCTCACAAAGGCCTTTTCCACGAACAGCTTGGTCGGTTTGATGTCAATATCATATTCTTGGACCTTAGCAACCCAGTTCCCTCTCTTGGATCCAAATTCCTGTTGTGTGAGAATTGACTTAACAGTTGTATCTGGAACCAACACCATGGAATGAGAGTTGAGAATGTAAAAATGAAACTGCTTGACTTTAACCACTGCAAAAGCATGTTTTTCCATCATGGTGTATTTTAACTCATGATCTTTCAGAATATAGCTCATGAATGCAATTGGGAGTTCGTGCTCATTAGAATCTTCTTGAGTCAAAAACGGACAAGGTATTATACGTGGCATAGCAATAGATAATAAAATCTTTCTTGAAATCGGGACATGCTAAAACGCAGGAGTTTTAGCAATAGCTCTTTAATACCTTGAAAGGATTCCTTTCCTTGAAAGACCAACCAAACATTTGTTTTCCTTTCATCATTTGGGAAATATTCAAAGTTAACTCTGCAAAATCGGGGATGAACCTTCTTAAAAATTGATCTTACGAAAGAAAGAGTGCACGCCCTTTTTCTTTGGTTGGGAGAGGAATTTCTTTGGATAGCTTGAACTCGCTCGGGATCAATCTTAATACCATCTTTGGAGATGATGTGCCTAATAATTTCCCTCGTGACACAAAAAGACAGATTTTTAGGATTGAAAGAAATCCCATGTTCTCTGCATCTTAGCGAAGCTGTCTCCAGTGGTCAAAATGATCCGCCCTTGTTTTAGAAAACACGTCAAGTCGTCGAGGTATATGACAATACACTTCCCTTTCAAACTTCCAAAGGCCAGATCCATAGCTCTCGAAAAGTGGCACCAGGCATTAATGAGCCCAAAGGCATTCTCTTGTAAGCAAAGGTACCCCGAGGAGTAGTGAAAGTTGTTTTGTGTTGATCTGCGTATCGACCTCTACTGATTATATCCGAGAATCCATCAAGCATAGATAACATTTCAGATCCTTCTTACTTGCAAGACCTGATCCATCATAGGAAAAGGATAATTATCTTTCAAGAGAAGCTTGATTGATTCTGAAATCAACACAAATGCGGATCTCACCATTTTTCTTCCTAACAGGCACAATATTGGCAATCCATGTTGAATGGTGAATGGGAAAAATGATTTTGGCCTTCAACAACTTCTGTATTTCTTGAAAGATGGTGTCAGCTATTTTGGGGTTGTATTGCCTCTGTTTCTGCTTAAAAGGCTTAATTCCAGGTTTGAGAGGAATAAAATGCTGCATATCTTTTGGTTTGAAAGCTTTTAAATCTTCATAAGAGTAAGCAAGAACATCCTTATACCTCTTTAAAAGATCAATTGCTTTTTCCTCTCATCTGTTGTGCAACATTTTCCAATGTTCACGAGCTTAGGATCAGTAGAACTCCCAATATTAATTTTGTCATACTCAGCTGATTGTTGAGGTCCAGTAGAAGCTCTAGACTTTACATACTTGTCATGTTTATCAAATAGTTCCTCTAAACTCACCAATCCTTTAGGAATCTTGTTTCCTTTGAGTTTGATGCATCCATCCTGATCCGTTTCTTCTCCTTGGGTGACTGCTTTGTCAAAGGGCACATTTTCACGAGGCAGGTTGTCACTTCCTTCAAAATACAGTTGTTCAAAATTACCCTTGAGTTCTAAGAAAGAAAGCAAGTGTTGATCATCATTGAAAACTTGCCAATTATTTGTATTATCAGGTACACTAGGTCGATGGACCATCTCAATGGTGAACTTATCTTGAGAGAAGTCAGGATGAGGAATCAGTAGTGACCACAGAGGCTAGCTAGTGAATCAGCCTGCTTGTTCTTCTCCCTAGGTATTGCTTCGATGGAGAAAGCATCAAAAATTCAATGGAATCCCAAACTGATTAGGTAATGTTTCAACCTTCCATTTTTACACGGAAAAGGTTTCTAACTTGCTTTACAATCAATTCCGCATCACCACGAGCGAGAAGATTTCTTTACACCTTGTTCTTTGGCCACTTGCGGTCAAGAATGAGAGCCTCATACTCTCTTTGTATTATTAGTATTTTTTAACTATGACTTGAATGAAAAAGGATGAAGGCTTCCTTGGTGTGACACCGATAGGACACCAGCTCCAGAACCAGCTGAGGAACAACTTCCATCAAACTCTAAAATCCAAACACCATTAGGATCTTTAGGTGACACTTTGGGGAGTTGAATTTCATCAGGGGACATAATCATGTAGTTACCATGCCCCATATCCTCATAGAGTATTTGTGCTTTAGGATCATCCGTTTTTTGTACAATATACTCAGACTGCTTCTCAGGCAGCAACTTCTTCATTTGCCCATTAACGCAGTGCAGTGCATGTGACCAATCCATTTGAATTTCTCCACCCACATCCTTACAGAAGTTCCTACTTAGCAACATCCCGTATGAAGGAGGAATATCTGCTACTAAGATGGTAGCCAAAACTCTCTTCTCAGGCAAAGCAGCAAAAGCCACTTGTGCATCTTTAATTCTTCCGACCAAGGGCACTTCCTTACTCTCCATAGAGTAACAAGATCCATAAGTGCGTGTGAGGGTCAAGCCTAAGGCATGAGCTACTTTAGCAGGCATCACATTGTCGAGGCTCTGAGTCTATGACACAATTCTGACTTGAGATATGGCCAGCTATAAGAAGTGTTACATAAAATGGTTTGATTTTGTCATTAGGTGAGGTGACAGCGGCTACCAGACTAGGCTGTGGTGCAGAAGAAGGAGTGGGTAAAAGGCCTTTAGAGGTGGTTTTAGAATGGGAATTGACAAAGTGAATCATTTTAGCAAAAGCTTTGGGATGGGTTTGATAATACTCAGCCTCTGAGATTTGAACCTTAGTCTTTTTCAGGTGATCAATAATATCAAAAGACCCAGAAGTGGATGGGCCATCATCACTTGAGATCCTAGGTTTATCAACTTTAGGGGAAAAAGAAGTAACTTTAATAGCAGGATTGACAGGACTCACCTTTGGTGTAGATGAAATGGGGATAGGAGATCCTCTTTTTGCAATTACGGGGATAGTTGTCGGCTGCTCCTTAGATTTCTTGGGGGCTGCGTCACTTTCTCCCTCTGATTTGTCTGCTCTCGAGTCATGACAGTGAATGATTCACTATTCATGTCCACTACTTCATCATAATCATCTCCATCATCAATGCCCTCGGTGGTGAAGAAATTAACTCGAGATCCCTCAAGTTCATCTGCTTCATCATCAACTTCTTCCACAAATTCCTCACAAGCTTCATTATCCTCATCATCATCTGGTTCCTCAACTTCACAGGTTGCATTGACAGGAACTTTAACGGGAGGTCCTTGAGCGCTAATCTTGTTTGAGAAGCGGCAATGATTTACTGGGCTGAAAATTCCTCCTTGGAGCGTCTGCATAGGGAGCATCTTGAGCCAATTGTTTCTTTATGGCAATGAGATCATTCGCAAGTTTTTGAACCAATGGATCAGTATTAGGTCCAGGGTGGAAGAGGAGGAAGAAGCAGACTTAGATTTGGAAGGGTCTCTCCTCAACTTCCCTGACATGATTAAATCATCCTCGACACTAACAGCAAGAGTTTGATCTTCACCAATGTTGCGAGATTAGCCCTTCTTAGTGCATAACTAACTTCAGGCGATTGGGCATTTAGGAAGAAACATTTTTGGATTTGATCAACAGGTCGAGTATTTGGTGGAATTTTATTAATCAACCTGTTGAATCGGGCCACAAATTCTCTCATGGGCTCTTGTGAATCTTTCTTTATCTGAGAGATTTGGGCTAGCAAGGCATGCACATCTTCTGCTGGTTTGAAATGGTTTTCAAACCTAGTTCTCATGGTGTCCCAGCTAGTGATAGCACCAGCTAGGAAGGTGATAGAACCAATCAGCAGCATTATCTTGTAAAGTCTCAATGAACAGTCTCACGGAGACGTCTTCATGTTCAACTCCCAGAACTCCACATGCAACTATGAAGGCTGCGATGTGTTCATCAGGATGCACTTTACCATCACCTTTGAATTTAGGGAAGTTCTTAGGTTACCTCAGGTAACTCATGCGAAAGGCGAGGAAGGGCAAGGGCCCGACACGATGACCCAGGGCAATGGTACCGCCATTCTTGGAAAAATGGCTTGGAGAGGCTATGAACACCAGCAAGAATCAAAGCTCGAAGATTAGGACTAGCCGGCTCTGAAGGAATACCACCCGTAGGAATTCTATCTTGAACAGGTGGAGTGCTTGTCGAACGAGTCTTTCTATTTCTTGTTGAAGGGAAAGGAAAACCTGCTGCTGCTCTCAAAAGCTGGCGAGAATCTTGATACCAAGGGCCCTTCTCCCTCGAGTAAAAACGTGGAGTCACGGATCGAAAGGATGATCAAAAATTACAGAACTGGAATATGATTTTCCCCAGCGGAGTCACCAAAAACTGTTGGTCGTCAAATAGGACTTTACGAAGAGCAACAGTCAGGGGACAAGAAGTCCCTCCTCTTTAATGGGAGAGGTTCCCTTATTCAGAAATGAACCTATTTACAAATATACAAAACATGATTTTATGGTTGAACTTGGATATTACGAAAGTGTTTTCTATAAAGATCATCGATTACAAAGGAGAGGAATGAGAATACGAGAATGAGCGAGAAAGGCAACAACATGCGAAATTATAGATATGACAGAGTAATTCTTTATGTATGCGAAGTTACTGAGTGAATTGAAACAAGATCATTTGTATCATATAAATAAGATGGAATTTAAAGACACAAAGTTCTGTAAATAACATCTGCCAGAACACAAAGTTTCTTGACATAACACAAACAAATGATCTTCACAAAATTAAATGAAAAGCTTGGGGATAAAAGAGATCAGATAGACAAAGAATGAAAAGCCCTTATGTATTGATTTCTTTATGATCTATTTACACTTTCAAAAAATAAGCCAAGTTCTTCCTCCCTTTCAAAATGGCGTGGAGAGGCCATTATATAGCTTACAAATCAGTTACTCTTTGTAACCACTTCTTTTAACTAAAGATTAGTTAAGGATTGCCAATCATGATACCTCGACTTATTACATGAATCCGAGAAAAAGAATTAGAAAAGAAGAAAGAATAAGGAGAAGAAGACATGTGGTTATGAATGGGAGGGACCCATGACTTCAAAATTCACTTGCTGAATCTCTTGATACCTCGGCTATGTCTCCCACGAGGGACTGACGTGTTGGCTGTAGGCGAGCCCAAAATCCGAGGCACTTCTCCATTTCCTTATCAAACTCGACATGAGTATGATAGTCTTTATTTTCTTCTTGATGGCGAGATTGAAGAGAGCGAGATCTCCTTCATTTTCTCTTTGGAAATGGAGCTTTCCTTGAATAGATTATCTTTGACAAAAGCTCTGAATTGAGCTTTGATTTCTTGCGAGGAAAAGAGGCACACGAAGTTTCATCCTGAGATGACAATGTATATCTTTGAAAGCGAGATCTGACCGAGTGTCTTGAAAGCCTCACCCTTACTGCCGGCTATTCTTGACTCTCCCAAAGCCTCCTCCAAGACTTTGATCTTCCACTCCATGCTTGTAAACCCGGGACTTTGTGATTATTATCCTTTGCATCATCAAAAACCTTATTCGCCAATAAAATGTTCTCATCTCTCATCCCATGAGACGGAGGTCTCTATGCATCTGCTGCTCCAGAGTTTGAGCTCTTTATCTATGATCCCGATAGTGGAGGAGCTTATTTGCAAATTGTTCACCTTTCCGTGGAGTTTGAAAGCTTCATCGATGAAGTTCAATCCTGCAACAAGCATATCTTCCACCATGGCCTCCATAGCTCTGCCATAGACGGAATACTTGTGCATGTCTTTGATACTCTGTACTTCATCTTGGCTCAAAATTACAGGTGGCGGAAGGGTAGTCAATGGGGTAGGGTCCAAAACTTTGTCCTTAGACAAAAGAGATTTGATAAAACCAGTGAGAATCTGGGCTTGTTCCTCCAACTGTTCAATAGTTTGCTGCCCTTTCTCTACCCTCCCAATGACTCTTGTGACCGTTTCCTGGAGGTTGTGGATCTCACCTTCAGGAGTAGACTCTCCCATAGGAATCCTTGAGAATTCTAGGTCAGATGCCTGTAAGTCCTGCTCTGATTTATCTACTGTAGGCTTAGCAATCTCCAGGAATTGCTGACCACAGCATCGAGACACTATCACGGAGGTGATTATGGCTTTTTTGGCACGAGAAGGAGTAGTGCCTAACAAGGCTGCCACAGCATCAAAATTTGGCCACAGCTCAGAGAGGAAGATTTCCTCTTTCTCTTGTCGACAAAGGTTGCACCCATGCAAAAAGGAAGAGAGAAGCGCGGGGGGGCAAGAGGACCAAGAGACAGAGAGCTCATGATGCTCAAGGTTTGCACAGCTGTTGTCTCAAGTTGAGATGTGAGTGGGGCGCTTGAGACAATTGCTGCAGAGGAATCAATAGCACTTGGAAGTTCAGTGCTCTGGACTTCCTTATCTTTATCCGTTGGAGCTTCAGGAGCATTTGTAGGGGCTGGCACTTCACTCTCTTCACTTTCACTGAGAACAATGATGTTCTCTGTCCCAAAGCACTTCTACTGCTTTCTTTGAGGATCTTTTTCCACAGGCTCCTTCTTAACCTCTTTGAATTTCTTCTGGTATACTTGAGTGGATGAAGAAGGAGTGGAAGCTGCAGGTCCTTGCGTTGATGAGGCAGGAGGGGTTTGCACAGGTGTGTCTGATATGGGAGTCGATGCTTCCCTCCTTGGTGTTGAAACATCCTTAGAGGAGGATTCTCCTGAGTGCCTTCTAAGCTCTCGAACTTTCTTATCAAACCAGACCTTAGTCCTGACTAAGACTGGAGCTAGGATCTCGGCCAGATCATCTTTCTCTTTCTTGTTCCAATCCAAGTCCTCCAAGGGAGTGTGCTTAACCACATTGTCATACTCATATGAGTATAGATCGAGTTGTCATCACTGAGTCCTTCGGGAACTTGGTACAAGCCGAGTTCTTGGATCGGTGCGAGAGAACTGTGCCATAATGCCTCCTTCTAGCCTCAAAATCATCTGCACAGTCATAGTAGTCTTCTGTATCTACCCTATGATGATAGATTATCTTGATGTTCTACTCAATGAACTTCTTCAAGTCGAAGCAAGTTCTTGGCTTGAAGAAATGAGCAGATGATGGGAACCGGGGCTCTTTCTATATTACGTGCGTCAGGGGCTGTTTTACAAGTGTAATTTCCCAAAGAGATGGGAAAGTGCAAACCCGAGTAATCTTCTTGTCTCTGCGGGTTACGTGTAATTTGTCTAACTTCTGCATACTTCTATCAAAGCCATCTTATCAACTGCGAAACATGGGAAGCCTCGGAGGGTGCTCTCATGCTTGCAAGCTTTGATATAGGAGAATTTTCTAAATTGGATAAAATAGGCACCGTAGTGCGATATCAGGTTCATGGCTTCATAGAAAAACCTTCTAGCAGTGTCACCTTCAAGAAGCGACCACGTACATGGTGAAAGCATCATTTACCCTTCGAAATTGTGATTGCTTTGGTCTCTAGGGTGAGCTGCGGGGCGGTAGGCATATACGAGGATCATCCTTGTGGGCATCGATGTAAGAAAAACCAAACCATTGCCTTGATGCCGCGAGTATACATCAGTACGAAGTCATGTAGAACTTCTTCGTTTGTTTTGTACATTGGACAGTTGCTCATGAAGTTCATGCTTGATGATTTCCACCCGAGTTGATATTTTGAGTTCCCTCGCACACCATGCTTGATGGCGGGCACATCCGAGAAATGGAATTCGTTAGTAGAGGTAAGCCCATAACCCGAGCCAGTAGGATTATAAAATCTGACAATTCTTCATTGAAATCAGCCCGGAAAAGAGTCTTGGATAGACGAGATGCTCCCTTCTTAGGGTTCTTTAGCCAGGACTTCACCACCCGCGCCTTGTATTTGTCATTGTCTTGATTGAACAGGGCCTGTGCTTGATTCTGGGAAACAACTATGGCATTATCCATTTCTGGAATCCTCAGTGCAGTGCTAATGGCGGCAGCGTCTAGTTTGGCGATGAGTTCCCCGTGTACGTTGGTCAATTCACTCGAATCAGGGTCGAAGTGAGCTCCGCATGAAAGCACTGTATCAGCACATTGCACCGAGATTGGGAAACCTCCAGTGAAAGCCAAACCACTGTCGTGAATCATCTGCCATTGGTGTAGGGTTTGCATCTGCCATCCTTGCCCAAAAATCACCAAAGTCAAGATGGCGAGCTTCACTGTCCCCAATATTGGGAACGGCAGACTCTAGTGGTGAGATTTGTTCCTGTCCCTAAAATTTGATCTTCATATTGATAGTAATTCGGAGGGCAGAGCCGCAAACTAGACTCGGGAAGGAATTACAGAGGGAAGGGATACACGCGCAGGAATTTAGATTGCAAGGGTTCGAGCAAAGGATAGCATGGAAGCAGTGTGAAAAATGCATAGGGGTTTACTCGTTATATAGCCGATTAGGAGAGAGAAAGATAATGAATGCGCATTTAATACATACCTACCAATTTGAATAAGCAAGATATTCGGGTAGAGCGGGAAAAATAAGCACGAATGGCACTTGGTTCATTTGGGACATGTGGGACGCGAATGCGCGAAACACGTGGCTCGGTCGATTCGGGCGAAGCGGGGAAAAGACGCACAAATGCCTTTTGGGACATGCGGGACAAAAGTGCGTGAAACACGTGACTCGGCCGGATCGGATGAAAATGTGACAACGGGTCCGGAAACTTGGGACATTTGGGACGTGAAAGCGCGAAGTACGCGGTTCGGGTGATTCGGCTAAAAATGGAACAACTTGCCCAATTGAACTTGGGACATTTGGGACAAAAAGTTCCGACGGGCCCGAAAAAGACAAACTTCGGGGAAACCGGCCGATCGGGGAATAGAGGGCCCAATTGAACTTGGGACACGCGGGACAAAAATGTCCGACAGGCCCGAAAAACACACAAAATGACCCAAAAACGTAGATTTTCTCAATTTCTCGACTTTTAACATTGAGTACAACGAGAAGACACAGGCAATTGAGTATCAAGGCACCTTCCTCTTAAAAAGAGAAGATATTACAAACAACAAGGATCCAAATTTATCATAATTGATAATTTCCTTTTCAAAAGGAACTTTGATGGGATCCTTCTTAGATTCCTAGAAAGGGAGGAGGCCGAAAAGGTCGGGAGGTCACTTCTTGGCCAAAACCACCGCCATAAAAGTCCTACAAGCATGATACTTTTGGCCCATCTTATTTGTGGATTGCTATGCAATGGTGAGCAAGTGCAAAATTTACCAATTCTACACGGGCTTCCAGAGAAATTCCACACTACCCCTTAACCCTATCTTAGTTAAAGATCCATTCACACAATGGGGTCTATATTTCATCGGAATGGTTAATCTAGTTTCAAGCGCAGTCACAAGTGGATTCTCATAGCCACCGATTATTTCACCCAATGGATAGAGGAAGTTCTATTGAAGGAAGCCACAGAGAATATGATCTGGAACTTCTCCGTGACATCACTAGCACGCTTGCACCCCCTACACGATTATATTAGATAACGTAAAGGCTTATTTGGGTGCCAAAGTGTCCCCTTCGCAATGAGAACTGAAATTTATCTTAAAATGTTCCAATGACTATCCACAGGGTAATGGTTTGACAAAGTCGACCAACAAAAATCTAATTAGACTCATAAGAATAATGGGGGATGAACATAAGAGATTGTGGTATGAGCATGTCTAGAAAACCTTATGGGTCGATTGAATCATGCCCATACAAATCCTGAAGGCCTCACCATATGAATTGGTCTATGGTAAAATCACAGTTATTCCTATCACTATGGAGGTCCCAACCTTATAGTTGTTGAAGCAAATTAAGGTCCAAAAACATGGAGCGATGTTGACGAGGCCATAAATTACCATTATTTTTTCCTTCCAAGTTACCTTTAAAGTGGATTTAAATGTAATCTAGGAACTTATAGTTTGCTTAAGATAGAATATAGGATATATATATATATATATATATATATATATATATATATATATATATATATATATATTATTCATTCTTTATAAATCTTTTTTATCTATTTTGTTGACTAATCCTATTGATTATTTAGGAAAGATGCAAAGTCTTGTATATGCAGGCCATAAAGGAAAGATAATGTTAGTTCTGGGAAAAGTGGAATTGATCATGGATAGTATATCTAAACTCAAATATGATTTCATATCCAAATTCTTCTCAAAAAATTATGCAAGTTCAAACAAATAATCATCTCAATCCAAGATCGTGTGCAAAATTTATAGTTGTTTTTAGTTAGCTCCAAAACAATTGGAGTTAGCTCTAAAACTTGTGGTTTTAGTTCAGAACTTGTAGTCTTAATTCTGGAACTTGCATAAAATGAGGAATTGTGAATAATCAGATAATATAATGGGAAATCTAAGAGACTTTTTTGTTCATTACAACGTGTTTAAAAAAACCTCATTCAGATTTGCTACAAGTTTTACCAATAAAGAGAAATCTAACTTTTAGTGACTTGCAGTCCAAAGAAAAAGTATATCAGACAAGCACTAAAAGTTTCACAAATAGAAACAAAAAAATCAAATGGAAAATATGAGAGAGGTTTTTTTATAACAATGTGTTTAGCAAAAATATCATTCATATTTTCTACAGGTTTTACCAATAAAGATAAATCTAACTTTTAGTGAGTTGTAGTGCAAGGAAAAAGTGTATTAGACAAGCACCAAAAGTTCCACAAATAAAAACAACAAAGTCAAATGGAAAATATGAGAGAGGTTTTTGTTCATATAAATGTGTTTTAAAAAAACCTCATTCATATTTTCTACAGGTTTTACCAATGAAGATAAATTTAACTTTTAGTGAGCTATAGTCCAAAGAAAAAGTGTATCAGACGAGCACCAAAAGTTCCACAGTCAGAAACAACAAAGTCAAATGAAAAATTTGGGAGAAGTATTTGGTCAAAGTAATTTTTTTAATAAAATTCTCCTTCCAATAAATTAGGAGAATAAAATCATTGTGATTCTTATTACAAAAAGGAGAATATTTGGGAGCAAATCTTCCTAAAATAGTGAAATAAGACTTTAACTCCAATAATATATCTCTCTCCATATTTTATGTAGATGGAGATATTAGTTGTTAGGATTGGAATAAAGATAAGATCAGATTGTATTTCCCAAAATAAGGAGTTGGTTGGATGCATGAATTATAGATGCAACCTCCCACACTTTGATATGTAATTTTTCCCTACCAAGAATAATAGATCCGTTCTTTCTCAATCTTCTGAGTGAAATTGTTCTGCAGGTTTTGAATTAAGTTTGAAAGTATGAATTAAGTCCTCTTCCAAGGAATGAGCTGGCCACTCATTCCAAGGAAGAAGGATCAATGTTTTATGTTCTTTTCTTTCAATGTTTTATGTTCAGTTCTTTATTCTATAGTTTTCCTTTTGTTGTAAATTTCTGATTTCATGTTATGTGATCTTTCTTTCTATACAATTTATATTGTGAACCTGTAGGTGTCTTGATTTATCTTTTGTTTATTTTAATTTAGCAATTTCATTTATGTAAGTGTGTTTCCTTCATGAAAACTTTATTTCTGCAAGTGTGCCTTTACATTTCTGCATGTGTGATTTATTTTATGTAAGTTTGGATTATGTTTAATGGAGCTATTTTCCAAAGATATTTTTTCTCTTAATGCATACAGCCATCAAACACTAGCATTGGATTGAAATTATTAATGGAGAGGATTGATGACCCTCATTATATGCAAGTAAGACTCGTGGAGTGGTAGATATTTTTTTAAAATGGGAGGTAGCCCATGAATCCATGATTAGCCGTCAATAGGTTGTCAAGACTTGGTTTGATCAGAAGACTTGAACTTGATTTCTGAATTGGCACTTTAGTTTTGAATTGGGACAGAGATCTTTCGAATCTAAAAATCATGGAAAATTTTACCCTCTCTAGATAGGCCTATTCAAAATTAGTGCATGTAAACAACACAATGCTTTTGAGCTTGAGACTATGGAAGGTGAGCCTTTGGTAATCTGGTAAATGGGATCCACCTTAAACCTTTCCATTGAATATTGTAAATTTTGTATCATATGTATAGTCCCCTTATTTTGTCTTTTTCTTTGTTTCACAGTGTCACCCCTTCGAATAAGTTTCTTTGAACACATGTCTCTTGCAGAGACCCTTCTGCCCCTTTTTAAGTTTTGAAAGGTATTTCTACCTTCCTAGTTTTCCTAAAGTAAATGATCCCAATTTCCTTTTGGAATAATTAATGAAAAGGATCAAAGCGTTAATGAAAAATCTCTTGGGAAATGAAAAATTCAGCACTAGGGTTCATTCGTTTGAAGTACCGTTAAATGATGTGATTTGAATGCATGTGCGAGCCTTTATTTCACATGAATTGTTTTGAAGTTACCAAAACTTCATTCCAAGTGCTAAGAGTCTCTTGCCCAAATTCCTGAGCCCCTAGTTCAAAAAAAACAAAGCTTTCCTAGTTTTAAGACAGCCATGGAAGCTTCCGCCCTTCCATAGCCAAAATCTTATGCAGGATTCCCAATGCCGCATCACTCTCTCAACCTGATGTCAAGATTACCAAATAAGGGAATACAATTCAATGACACTTCCATGGTCACAAATTTCACGGATGGGGTCTTTGATCCCATCCTCAATAAGAAACCAAAGCCTCGAGGAGGAAACCCATGCCGATTACTAAATTTGGGGATTCTAAGTCTTTTGGCTCTAGAATTTGGACCACCACACTCGCACAATACATGGTGCCTCTTGTGCACCCATATCCGAAGCTCGTGCAAATGTGTGCATGTTGTTTTGACCCTAGATTCAAATACCATCAAGGGAAAAAACATGTAGGTGGTGATTACACCATGAGCCATTAGGGATATGTTAGCCCTGCCCTATGAAAAATTGACCAGTTTCAACAACATCGCCAAAATCCAAGGCATCTGGGCTCAATGCCAAAATAAAGCCACATTCATCAACAAAGAGTTACGATAATCAGATTCAACTAGTTTTGGAACACCGAGATTCCCAATCTTGCACAAAGTATTCATGGTGCATTCTTAGGATTCCTACTCCATGTTGGCATTTATTTTCATCCAGACTCGAAAAAAACTCCATGATCGGCAAGTCACGGCCCTATTCAAAATGAGATCGGTGAAGAAATAACATTCATATCGGTTTGAATTCATTGAGGCCATTACTGAGACTCTCTTTATGAGTAGTTGGACTTATTCTCTGTTAACTCCACCTTCAGGTACTCTTCCTATTTTTTCCACCTCATTTTGTACTAGAATGCCTAGTTCCTTAGCCAATTTATGACTTTGAAGCTGTGAGATGAGGAGGTGGACCCTCAAAAGGTCATCTTTGTATCCACATGGAATCATTTTTTTTCCCACTCCTCATATGCGTATGAATTTGATAACTATTTTTTCATGCCTCTTCTGCATGAATTTTACCCAGAAGAGGTCAATGATAGAATGAATGATGTAGTCTAGACCATCCTTTCAGACCCCTTGCATCCCTACTTCTATTTCTTCTAGGTTCAATGATCTCGGTTGCATGGATTCGGAGAGATTCCTTCATTCTCCCAAGGATCCTCATCTTTGCAGTGGTAGGATTGGAGATAACCAAAAAGTTGGTGTTCCTCGACATAGAGTGTGGCTCTAACCATAAAAAGAAGGCATTGTTCTACATCCCCTTTAGTAGGGGAGGAATTACTATAATTAAACACAAAGCGAGAATATATTCATGCATAATCTAGGTTCCTACGGCTTTGTCTTGATCTAAGATACCTGGAGGTATGGCCCAGATGGGTGGATGGTCGATACCTGTCCTAAAATGCAGAGTCTTAGACTCCTTTTGACATGAGCATAGAAATTTTTTTGAAGATAGGATGTATCCTCGGTAGACACTTTGCTTATATTTATGTCAAGTTGAGTGATATCCCAATTCCACTATGGGAGTCATTTCATCCAGTCTTGTACAAGTTTGACCCCACCATAACAATGACCAAGGGCTTGAGGGTGGCCTTGTATAGCAAAGACTGGATCATGGAGAAGATAGAAGCCTATTGGAAATATAGGTAGGAAATCAAAAAAACTACCCTCAATTTCAAGGTCATGCCCACTAATGAGAATTGGGAAGAATTCAGGGATACTGAGTACATGGTCCAATTCATACAACGAGGAAGCAAAGTGGAGATCTCAGAGAGTAGCTCACACGACATACAACAGTAATCCCTTGGCCCCTTTGAACAAAAAAAGTCCACCACAGCCCCCTCCCTCCATTCCTTATCGGATCCATTGGGATATATTCCCATGTTTCGATGGCACCATACCCTCGGGATTCGAAGGAAATAACACAACCAAGTGCTAGGACCGATTAAGGGTCTCACCCCGAACCAACCATCGATATCACCCTCCATGATAATTGGTGAAGGCACAAGCCCCAAGAGCCCTCTCGAGGAGGAATTTAAAGTCGATGAGGTCCCTTCTTCCACTTTGCCCCTTCACCTCCTCCTGTTCATCCATCTCCTTCTTCTTTTCCTTTCATTTCCTTAGCCGGGGAATTCATGTTTTGGTCACTCCAACAAAGACTCTTCCTCCCCATGGCTCCCCTTTCCTACCTATGCCACCCACTACCATTCCCACTTTCTCTCCTTTACTTATAACGGGCCCCTTTTCAGCTCTCGTAACTTATCACCCCCAAAACTAGTTATAATCCCCTATGGCTTGTCACAAGGATTCACATATGTAGGCGGGATATTCCCTTCACCCTTAGAGTTTTTGAATCAAATAGAGATGGCCAAACTAACCCAAGATAATATGGGGGATAAGAAGAAGAAAAAGAAGATTCTAGCAGAGCCGAGAGGTAGATGCGGTCATTATATGACCATCAACAGAGTTTTCTAACCATCACCCATATGGTCCCCAATGTCCAAAAGCCCATGAAGTATATGCATCCCGATGATTATTCCATCAACGTTGTTGCGGTGGACCTTACACAGTTCCACCTCAAGATAAGGTCAAACTAATGAGCGAGACAACTATCATAGTCACCAATGACTACCTCAAAATCAGCAATAAGCTAAAGAAAATGGAGGCTATCCTCCTAAAACTTGAAATATTATAGCCCACCTCAATGCCAAAATCAAAGGAAAGGGAAAATAAATAGAGAAAATCTGCAAGGATTTAAAAGAGGTGGCATCACAAGAAGATCTTTTCGCTTCTCAAGTAGAGACGAAGAGATTGGAAGCCGAGCTAGCAACATCCAAAGTTGTGGCTAGCTCACTCGACCAGGAGAAAAATCTCTTTCAACAGGAGGTTGATTCCAAGAAAGTAGAGGTTACTACATTCCAGGAAAAGGTATGTGCCTCCAAAGTAGAGAAGGGAAGCTTACATACAAAGTGCAAGAAAGCAAAGAACATGGTCAAGTATTTGACCTGGAAACTTTCTCAACAACCTCAAAAAGGGGGAATTGTCACGTTGGTATAGGGGAAGTACACCTCATGCTGTAAGAGAATTTCCACCAAGGTAATAGACTTAGGGCCTGCACTCATATTCATATCTGATGCACAAATTCTATGTGTGAATGTGGAGTCCTCGGCCTCAACAATCAGTAATGTTGTATCCGCCAAAGTCCTTGAATCATAGATGTTGGTTTAGAAATGATAGGACTCTTTAGACTCCTCCTTGTAAGGGTTTGGTATTATAGATAGGTGGATGGTCACGGTGAAAATTAGTGAGATTATAAGTTGCAACAAGGCTGCTATCAAGTGCCAAAATCTCCTGACCTAGCTCCAATTAGGGATCAAAGAGCGGAAGCAATGCATCGAATAATTAGTTCAAGTGGGCTTCCCCTCTCCCTTTCCCAATGACTCCATTGTCCTATCGAGAACTAGATTCGAGTAGTTATTTAGGGCCAAGCAACAAGATAAGAATGTCTTTTAGTCTTTAAAGGAGGATTCTAGTGTAGTTGAGGTGGAGGCCATTCTAAACCCAATTGTAAAATTGGAGTTCCATTTGCACGCAATGGTGCAGGATCTCCAAACATTCTCTCATAAGGAGATCATTGAGCTAGATAGAGCCTTTCAGGCTCTACAATGAAGGAATTACCCGACAGAGGCCAAATGGGTTAGGTACCAGGATGCTTTAAAGTATCTCTGAGTGGCATCTTTTTGAGCCACATTTTGAAATTTTGTAGAAGGATTTCTGGATTCTTCCATGACTGGCATGGATTCCCTTGGTGAGTCGCCATAATTGTAGAATGATTTCTACATTTTTCGGGGCTCTTCCATTTCTATTATCTTTTTGCCCCAACCCTTTTTTATCTTTTAGTGTTCTTTTTTATTTTGTTGGGACTAAATTTTTCCTAAGTATGGAGCTAAGTGTGAAGGGTATCCACATGTCCCTTTGGTGCATTTTGGAGAAAGCACAAAGAATCAAGAGTCTTTGAGTAGCAAGAATCAACCACATGGCTAAAGTTTGGCAAGGCAACCCAAGCTAGGGCTAAAAATTCAATGTAAATGAAAAGGACGTGCAAGCCTTAATGTGTCACCCAAGCGTAACTTTAAAAGGAAAGAGAGAAAAATAAGTCCCAAAGCAACACACAATCTTCACATGTCACACATGCAACTACCACCACCAAAAGGACCAATCAAATAAGTGAAGGGCTTGAGATTCAGTGGATTGAATGTGATCTTGGTCCCCAAAGCATGCAGTTGAGATTTTTCTCCAAAGGTTGAAGATTTTGTAGGTAAAAACTAAATGTGGATGGTGGAAACCTTAATGGAGGCATGTTGAAGCAAGATCCACAAAGATCTATAAGAGAATGTTCTTGTGCGATAGATAGATAGAGAGAGATAGAAAAATAATTTCCTAATATCAAAAGGGAGGAATTTAGGTTTAGTCTATTGTGTTCATTGGCCTTAGCAAGGCTATGTTGTAAAGAAGTGTTGTAATCTGTGCCATTTCGGCCTTATGTATTGTTTTCTATATAAATAAGAGTTCTTGTTTTGTGCACCTACAAGTTCACAATATTCTATATCCTATGTTTCCTCTTATTTACTTGTATTCAGTTCTAGATGAATGTTTAAATATCTATAGAGTTTCACACCCTTAGATCTTTACATAAAATTTTTCATTTACATACGATCATGTTTTAATTTTCATTCCGCCTTTGATAGTTTGAAACATCTTTGAAATAATAGATCATGTTTGATGCTCTTCGACTATTTTAGTATTTATGTCGATATCTATCTCTTTGCTTTTTAGTAAAGTTCCAGGTGCATCACCTTAGATAGGATTTATGTATTGCTTTATTTTCTCTCTAACCCTTATCTCAACCCAAATCAGATAAAATCCAGCTTCTTAAAAATCGGAGGTTATCTTAGGGCCAAGTCCCACATCTCTAAGATTTCCCACAACTTTGGTGATTCATATGTAAAGATAATCATCAACAGTTACCATGTTTTATATTTAGGCAGATTAGCTGATATTTTGTTTATATTTCAACAATTAGTGTTTTGTTGAATGATGTTTCTATGTGGAGCCTTTTTCGGTATGGTTGGTTCTTAGGTTGTTTTTGTTAGAGCCTTTTATTTTCACATATTTTTTCTATTGTTTTAGGTTATGGGATCCTATCAAAACCCTTACCTTTACCCAATCTAAAAATATATTATCAGATTTACCCTAGAAATAAAAATAAAATTATGATCTATCAAGGGTTTCAAGTATGTATGTACCAATTTTTGTAGCCTTGTCTTTCTCTATTTGTGCCTTCTCTCTCTCTATTTGTGCCTTCCTATGAACTGATCTTCTAGCATTCTTCTCTAGCTTTATATTCCTCGCTATATTTTCGTTTCTCATTCTTCTGATTTCCCATGATTCCTCCACTTCAATAATTTTCACCTGCACACAAAAATTGAGCTAGATCTGAATCTAAGAGTAAATTCAATAGAAAACTATACACATGCAACTCTTATTATATAGAAATTAGGTTATTTTTAATTTCACTTTTTATAACTTTAAAACAACTTTTCTAATTTTAAAACAATTTAAATCTAATATACAATTATTTAATTTTGTAATATATTTTTAAATAAAATAACTATATGTTTTAAAGTTAATTTTATTATATATAAATAATAAAAGTCATTTTTATTATTAGTTTTTTTTAAATATAAAATATATATATATATTTTTTTGATTAAAAACAAAAATGAACTATAATTGCTTTAAAACTATAGTTTTAAAAATAGAATTTGTAAAACTAAATTAAAAACAAAAAATGAACTATAGTTGCTTTAAAATTATAGTTTTAAAAATAGAATTTTCAAACAAAATTAAAAACACCGAGTTTGGAATGAAATTATGCAGTGGCGCTAGGGTGGCTAGTTGGTGGTTAGAGAGGGTTTGCATGAAGGGGAGTTCACGAAACCCTACGGGAGAACCCCCTTCTCATGAACCCCCATTCCTGTGAACCCCCTCTATGTGGCACCTATGTGGCACATTTTTCCGCCAAATCCATTTGGAGGATGATTTTTTGTCAAAATGTGCCACATAGGTGCCACGTAATTAGGGTTAACTAATTAGTAAAATTACAAAAATTTAACACAAAATACAATTTTTATTAGCTTTCTAAAAATATAATTTTCATTTTTAAAAATCTATTTTACTATTTATTTTTATTTTTGCTAACATATGGTATTTTATGACAATCAATAATACACAATCAACCCAATTTGAAAAATAGAAAAATATATCAAAAAAAAAAATTACTATTTGTTGAAGTCTTCTTCGTAGCTATGAAAAAAAAATCAATTTCGATATAAATCTTAAAATTTATTGGCATAAACATATGTACGCCATTTATTTGAAAATATCTTCACTAAATAATTAATTAAAAAATATACAAAAAATACAAAAATTTGACAAGACCTCGATATTCGAATCTAGAACATATATCTAAAATTTCATGGTGAAAAAATAAGTTTTCATTTAAAAACACCACTGGGGACAATCATTCCTCTTTTATAAAATAAGAAACAACGTATGAATAAAATTAAGAAAAAGACCATATTTTTGCTTAATTTTTTTTTTTAAAACGTATTGTATTCTAAACTCTAAACACAACATTTCATTAGTTCATGGAATTTCATGAATGTGTACAGTTTTCCAAGTTTTATTACCTTTATAAAATCAATGAAATTGAACATTCATGTTTATAAAGGTACAAAAATACAAAAAAGTGGGACATTTTATTGTGCTTTTATTGAATGCTTCTTGTTTCATTGATCCTTTCCCCAAACCCTTTATTGAAGAGATTATTGAAGGTGTGGCAACGTGTTATATTTACTCGTTTATAGATGGTTTCTCTGAATAACATCGGTATGTATAGCGCCACGAGGATTAACCTAAGACAACTTTTGTTGTACAATGGGGGTGTTATGCATGCATATACAATTATGTCATTTGGACTAAATAATGCACCAAAGAATGTTCTCACACATTATTGTCTAGGAATTTGAATAATTTATCCACAAATTGTTGCGGTGTATCTTAATGACTAGACCATTTATGGTCTAGTTAAGGACCATTGTGAATATTTTAGACTCATGTTTGAAATATGTAGGTGTAGACATCTAAAATGTCAACATGATTAGTTATGACTAATTTGTCCTGTAAATAACATCATCATGCCCATATAATAATTAATCACAAGATTAATTACTATTATTAATCTATTTTATCATATTTACGCTTTACCCTTTATCATTTTATCTTATCAAATTCTTGCAGTGTATGTTAATGATCGAATGTTTATGGTCTAGTTAAGGACCATTATGACGATTTAAGAGTTATGTTTGAAATATGTAGGTGTAGACATCTAAAATGTCGACATGCTTAGTTACGACTAATTTGTCCCGTAAATAACATCATCATACCCATATAATAATTAATCACAAGATTAATTATTATTATTAATCCATTTTATCCTATTTACTTTTTTACCCTTTATCATTTTATCTCATCAAATTCTTGTAGATTTATCTTAATGATCGCACCGTTTATGGTCTAGTTAAGGACCATTGTGGATCTGTTTAAGACTTATGTTTGAAATATGTAGGTGTAGACATCTAAAATTTTGACATGATTAGTTACGACTAACTTTTCCGTAAATGACATCATCATACCATCTAATAATTAATTACAAGATTAATTACTATTATTAATCCATTTTATCATATATACCCTTTATCATTTATCATTTTATCTTATCATTTCATCATTAATCCTTTAAATCCATTATTATATCCCATTTTATCATTAATCACTTTAATTTTCTTATTATATCATATTATCATCATAATCTTTCATTAACATTTTATAGGAATTTAATATTCCTACATCTCACCTATCACCTACTCTACACATCCCTACACCTAGCCTTTCCATCAAATCACATCCCTAATCACATTTATTTAACCTAATCTAATCTTAATCTAATCACATCCTCACACCTCTAAATCTAGAGGCTTCTATTTCTAGAAGCCTCTCTAAACTTCCCTCCATTTAAAAATTCAAATAAACCTCTCACCCTCCATTGAAACGTCTCTCAAATTCTATAAATGTCCATTCTTCTCATGCATCCTCCACCCTTGCGAGAGAGGGAATTAAGCCTTAGAAAAACTAGGTAGTTGCTTAGGGTGCCAACAGCTAGGGGCACTTAAATCTAAAAATTTATTTTTGTCGGTTAATTTTAGAACTAAAAATATTTTATTATAGACATATTTTATTTATTTACTTTATGGGAAAAAAATATATTAACTAAATTTGTGAGGGCATCCACTCAAACTATTGCCTAGGGTGCTCTCGACCTTTAATTCGGCTCTGCACCCTTTATCAAAATCAAAGATAGCTTCATCCTAGCCATTGAATCATCCACTCCTCAGCTATAAATTTAGATCTCATCCTCCATGAGAGCCATCTTTAAAATCCATATCAAAACTCTGCTCTTTTATTCATCCAATCAATCCATCGATCACCATTCATCCTTTATCATTCATCAATCAAGCTAAGAAATCAAGGGGAGGAGCTACCCAAGTGTCTCCAAAAATTTCATCCAACTTCCATCCAAGAGCACATCTAAAGCAACAAGGGAGGAGTCTTGAAATCTTGTAGGTAAGTACAAATATTATACTCTTCGTCCCTTCTCATCTTTCTCAATTGGAGGTAGATTGATAGTTTTGTTAGTTTCAGGAATTAGTTAGTTTAATCCTTAGTTTTTCATTTACATACCAACACAATTTTCATCTACATTTTTGGTGCCTACCATGGGGCTTACCCCCCAATATTTTATTTTATTTTAGTAGCATTTCGTGTTGTAAATAATTTTTCCAAAAAAATTCATGATCATTTGCACCTAAAAATTTCAAATTTTCGTTGAAGTCTTTTGTTTCGGTGCTTTTGACCTTAAATAAAAATTTTACAAACCCCATGGCACATTTACAAATATTTCAACTCATTTGTTTAACCTTTAAAACCCCAAATTTTCCATTTTTGGCAAAACAACACATTTACATACAAAATAGTGCATTTTCATACAAAACAATGCATTCGCACATAAAACAACACATTTGCATACAGAACAACACATTTACACACAAAATGTTGCATTAACACACAAAACAGTGCATTTGCACACAAAACAACACATTTGAACACGAACAATCAGATTTGTACATAGAACAATGCATTTGTCTTTAATTGTAACAACGAATTTGTCATGTAAAGTGGCACATTTGTTCTGTTTTGGCGCATTTGTTTTGTTTTTTGTTTTTGCTACCTTTAGAGAGTCATAACTTTTGATCATAAACTCGAAATGACTCTGTTTTTTTTCCCAAAAAGGTATTGAAAATATCTATGCATTCAAAGTGTTAATTTAGTATTTTGGAAGATAATTTATTCATGGTTTTTATTTTCCTAAATCTTGTTATTTTAACTACACATTAAGTTATATTTTCTTATTCCAAACTACTAACACTTTGTGTGAAGCTTCCTACACTTACCAAAGATTAAAATCAATCTAAAACTACTAATCATTTTTGTTTTGTAGCTCGTTTAGTCCAAGACATTTGGGGTTATAATCAAACTACTAATCCTTGGTTTTTCAAGGCCTCCTCTTGAAGACCCCATTACATAATTTTCAATCATTTTATCTTGTATCCATTATCTTACATCTATCATCTTTTTTTGTGTTCCCCTTTGTTTCTTGTTCATCCCAAAGGAAAAACCATGTATTCTCTCCTCTCACATCCTAGGATGATCTTGAGGATCAAAAGTGGATAGCCTTCCCATTTTTATTTTGTAAGGGTAATGTGACATGGAAGTGATATCCACACACTTACCATAGTCCTAGGAATCTCGTGACTGTGAACTTCACCTCCAGGAACATAGACACACCCCGTGTTTTGGCTGGGTATATAAATTCAAGGACATATGTCGTTATCGGATAAGCACTTTCTTGTTTTAAGAGCGGCATGAAGTGAGGGATTCCACATCCCAATATCCAGGCCTTAGATAACATCCTTGCAACATGGACTTGGGCCCCATGTACCACAAGGGATATCGGGGACTCCCCTAGAGAGATCATTTATCCTATTCTATATACTCCTCTTGGTTGCATATTGAGCTATAGTGCAAGGAGGCCACACTCCCCAAGATCACTCGCTAGTTGACCCCACATTGACACATAGGTGAAGTGCTAGTTTTGGCACCACCATCGGTGTGTGGTATTGAAAGTGAGCTATAGCTTGATTGCAATCCCATTTGACAAGTTAGGGTGTGTGTTGCATGTTTGTGAACACCCTTAACCATCCCATTACATTAAAATTTTAATTAAACAAACATTATGATAATCATCCATCCTTCATCACACAAGTCTGAATCCTAACCTCATCAACATCCTTAATAAACAATTCTAATTCAAATCTAATCCCCCACACATCCTACCTAACCATGGCTTTTGATCCTAAATCCTCATCATCTCCAAACAAACATCCAAACCCCTACCTCTTTTCTGAATCCATCAACCAAGATATCCCATCATCCCCCACCCATTAAACTCCACCATCTCACTTTATCCCACATACTATCCAACACGTTAATAAAAAAATCTAAAACTTAACATCCTACCTCAAGAAATATCATCCTCATCATCCAAATCAACCATCCCATGTCGATTCTAACATCCTAAAAACCATTCAACAAATTAATCAAAAATATTCGATCTTCAATCTATCACCCCCTAAAAATCATCTCTCAACCAAACTCATCCACAATCTTCCCTTCCTAAGATCCCTACCACTCACCCCATTTACTTCCTCCTTGAGGAATCCAAATCATCTCAATCCAAACCTCTACCTAAACAACATAAACCCCTATCCCCACAAGCCAACTTCATCAACTTTGACGACCTCAATAACTTTAACCTAGACCAAGAGGACCTTCTTTATGTCCTTGTTAATCTAGGCACCAATCCCAAAACCACACAACCATCCAAAACCATAACCTCCAAATCCCTATCAATACGCATGACCCACATCTTCCTACCATAAAATATTATGCAAATAATCCACCATCATCCAAACCCTCAACTCTTAAATCCAATCATCATAAAACCTACAATTGATTCCCATTCACGTATCCACAACAATCACAACAACTTAATCCTAAATCAATATCACCCACATCTCATCTTAGTCCTCCATCCTCATCATCCTCATCACCCCAATCCAATCCTACAAAATTTCTCCTAGATAGTCCCACATCCCCTAAACCATCATCAAATTCATCCTCTGAGCCTATGTCATCCCCTTCATTACCTAATCCCAATACTATCTCATCCACCGTGACTTCTAAGTCACCCTCCTCCCCTTCTAACCCCAATCCTAAACCATCTAATGTGGCTCCTATGCCATCCTCATCATCTTCATCCACATATAATCCTAATCCATCCCCTTCATCACCTAAATCTCACACTATCCTATCCTCTAATCCTACTTCATCCCCACCATCCCCCAATCCTAAAACATCTAAAGTAACTCCTAAGTCACCAACTCCCAAACCTAACAAATACAATCCCAATCTTCTCCCCACCCCATCTCCTACCCAATATAATCAGACTCATATGCCACCTTCATCTACTTCATCCCCTAAACCGACCAAATCTAATGTGGTTCGTACACGACACCCATATCCTAAATCTCCTTCATCCCCAACATCACCCAAATCTAATGTGACCCCATATCTACCCCATCCCCCTAATATACATCTAATAATCCTAAACAATATAATACTAATCCAAAACCATCCACCTCAAAACCACACACTCCAATCAATCCAAAATCAGCCAAATATACTTGAGAATCTAAGTGCAAACCATCCACTTCGGCTCCCGGCCTAATCCATCCCCTTCATCCTACAAGCCACAACAATATAATCCAACTCATAAATCCAAATCAACCAAATCATCTCATAATCCACATAATCTTACACCTTTACTTCCTACTCCCTCCACACCTTTACTTCGCGCTCCCTCCAAACCGTTTAACCCAAGCCACTTCACTCCTTTAGGAGAATCCTTGACTACCATATTCCATCATTTAAAAACCTTTAACATGATCATCCATTTCCTAATCAAATCATGCAATCAAAACCTTCCCAAACCATCTTGGTATCGGGAACACTATTATTATGAATTCCATCACACCCATGGACATTCGACCAATCGTTACATGCATTTAGGTTTTATGTACAAAATATCATTAACCAAGGAATTATTCTCCTTGTACCTCTATATTCACCACCTTTCCATCCCAATCTTATCCCTAACCATCACCCACCATCCAAATCCCACTCAACATCCAAACATCACCGGCCATCCAAATCTCATCATACATCCAAATATCCTTCACCAACCAAAAACCAATTACAATCTCATCGCACATCCTTTTTCCAGTCCAACCTCTTAATGGATGCTTAAATTACAACCCCCAAAGATATCATGATGACCAAATGGAATCATCTTCCCCATCCACTTCATATCCTATAGCCCAAAATATTTTCACTAATATGAAACATTGAGGCCAAGGCTTAGGCATCCGAAACAAGGCATTCACGAACCTATCTCCCTTCATCAAATCTAAGTCATTTAGGATTATGGTATAAACCTAACACTAAAGACATCCCTCCCACTACTCCACAACCCATTTCTACCACTCATCTTGTTGATTCTACCATCCCAACCACTCAACTCAATCATAAATCATTTAATCCCCTTACAAATACTAAACACCTAAAATTAGATTGAGCACATAATTTTTCACATGTACACAAATGTTCTTTCCTTCCCACTCATCCTCCTTCCATACAACATCTAAATCCCTTTACATATAGCACATCTATATCATAAAATCCATTCATATCCTCTTCCAATCCATTTATTTAAACACTTGATCAACTTTCTCACACATGTTGTAAAGCTAATAGTACCTCTACTTGATTGTGTTACCTTGGTATGTCATTACCACTGCAATGTACAAGAATAATTTTCCTCCTAGAGATCCATGTAATTTAACACACTTAATCAACTTTTGGTGAATACCTTTGGGAATGTATGTTGACACTTTAGCCACTATCATCACTACACTCATTTCAATCCCCAATCAATCCACTAGTGATTCTTAACCCCTTGAGAGTTCTCAAGAGAGTGGATCCTCTTTATGTAAAAAATCTCAAATATTAAAAAGATAAAGATAAAAAAACCATATTAAAAATAAAAATACCAAATAAAACCCACCTCAAGACTCTCTCTATGTGTGTTTCCAACAACTCTACCGAGGCTATGGATACTTGGCTAACAATATAGCAATGTTTTGACAAGAATTAGATGTATCTCGATCGAGGATATGGATGCCTGATCGAAGTAGAGAAATGCAAGGATTAACCTTCCATTAACCTTCTATTAACCTACTTGACTTAATCATTCCCTATACATTGGCTAGTTTATCTACACATACTACCCATTAATTCTTCACCTTAAGTGGTAATTAACCATCATAATATCACACACTTCGATCTCAAAGAAATATAGGGCTTGCATGTTCCTAGATATTATTTAAACCTTGGTCAAAATTTTTGTTATTCTAACTCTTTCCTTACAACATGTGTCATCTAGCTCATCTTTTGATCATCACTAATTTTATTTTACTTACATTCATCACATCCACATTCTTTTTCCCTTAGATCGAACATCCATGGGTAGACGGGGATCCTTTCCTTTTCATCTAATCATACTCATGTCCCTTTAAAACTATCATCATCATGACTAGGTGCATCCTTACTATCATCCATTGTGGGGCATCATCCATTTTATATACCCCTCCACTTCCCATCATAACCTACACCTAGGGGAAAACGAACCCATCCATCCATCCACACCAGGTCACCCTACTTTAAACTTGGGGCATACCACATCTATTCATCAATCCATCCCCCTATAATTGGGGGCATATCTTATCATCTTCCATATCCCCCATATTATACTATACCACATCACTCATCCTATATATCTATCTTCCATTTCACATCCAACCTATCCTTCACTCCTCTCAATGAATACATATCCAACATCAAACAATTTTCATCCTATCCTTGATCCAAAATCATCTTCTCCTCATCCTATAGTTCAAACCAAAATCATCCTATCCTCAAGCCATCCCTATCCTATCCAACCTATCCAATTTCCCTCAACCCTTCCATTTCATCCTACCCACACATGCTTTGGGACTTATAGGAAAAATGCAATGTGTTTGTTTTTGTTTTTGTTTGTTTGCTTGTTTTTCTGCATTTACATTTTTTCCGATGATATGCAGCCTCTTTTTTATTTTATTTTACATGGATGATGCCCCTTTTTTAGTCTAATGATATGAAAACCATATTTTTGTATTAATTTTTCTAATAATATGAGGACAAGGGCATTTGGAAACTTAGTCATCATGGTCTTTATACGTTGGTACATTTTTCTCTATGCCACATTAATCATAACAACTAATTATGATACGATGGGCACTTTATGGTAGTAAACTCCTTATATCATAATATTTTAACCTAATCATCATACACACCTAATCCTCATCATCATCTAACCTCCTCATCCTCCAATCCTCGATAAATATCTACATCCAAATCTTATTCATCTTACATCCAACAACCAAAATCCTCACCCCTTGGTCGATAATTTTCTAACATCCTCTTATCAATCAACTTCAAACATTCCTCAAATCCCACCTATTCAAATCTAGCATCCTCACATCTAAAATCCCAAATCCTCGTCACTTAACCCTTGAATTGGGCATCCTGTAAATACAAAAATCCTAAATCTTCACGCTTGTCATACATCATTTACTTTTTCATACATCGTTGACCAGGGCATCCAAAATCCTAAATCTTCACCCTTGTCATACATCATTGACTAGGGCATCAAAAATCCAAAATTCAATATCTCCTAATCTTCTAATCTCCTATTCTTCTAATCCTCTCTCCTATTCTTATAAACTCCTATTCCTCTAATCCTCTCTCTTAAGCTTCTAATCTCATATTCCTTTAAATCCTCTCTCCTAATCTTCTAATCATATCCTCTAATACTCTAAATCCTCAATCTTCTCATCTTCTAATCCCATCTCATCAACTAAGTTGGGAATATTCTCTTTTTGAATAGCTACCCAACTCGTTACTCCCTACCTAACCCCTCGAGGGGGCATCATATCACCATCATAATATCTTTTCTTCTTCTTCGATAAAAGATATCATTACTCTGCAATAACACTTCAAAGAGGGGAAAAATGTAGACATCTAAAATTTTGACATGATTAGTTCAACTAATTTGTCCCGCAAATAACACAACTTTTATTCTTCTTCTTTGAATTATCATTGTTCCTGTAATAACACTTGAAAGAGCAGGAAAATTTAGACATCGAAAATGTCGACATGATTATTTACTGACTAATTTTTCCTAAAAATAACATCATCATACCCATAATAATTAATCACAAGATTAATTATTATTATTAATCCATTTTATCATATATACCCTTTATCATTTCATCATTAATCCTTTAAATCCATTATTACATCCCATTTTATCATTAATCACTTTAGCTTTCTTATTATATCATATTATCATCATAATCCTTCATTAACATTTTATAGGAATTTAATATTCATACATCTCACCTACAACCTACTCTACACATCCCTACATATATCCTTTCCATTAAATCACATCCCTAATAATATTTATTTAACCTAACCTAATATTAATCTAATCACATCATCACACCTCTAAATCTAAAGGCTTCTATTTGTATAAGCATATATAAACTTCCCTCCATTTAAAAATTCAAATAAACCTCACCCTAAATTTAAACCTCTCTCAATTTATAGAAATCTCCATTCTTCTCATGCATTCTCCACCCTTGATCCAAATCCAAGATGGCTTCATCCTAGCCATTGAATCCTCAACTCATTAGCTATAAATTTAGCTCTCATCTTCTATGAGAGCCATATTTCAAATCCATTTCAAAACTCTACTCTTTTATTCATCCAATCAATCCATCAATCATCATTTATCCTTCATCATTCATCTATCAAGGAAAGAAATATAGGGAGGTACTTGCCCAAGTGTCTCCAAAATCTGAAGCATCCAACTTCCATCCAAAGTAACAAAGGGAGGAGTCTTGGAATCTTGTAGGTAATTATAGGTATTATACTCTTCATCCCTTCACATCTTTCTCAATTGGAGGTAGATTGATAGTTGTGTTAGTTTAAGGAATTAGTTAGTTCAATTCTTAGTTTTGCATTTGCATACCAACACAATTTTCATCTACATAAGTAATTGAGCATATCCTTGAATATTAAGAAATGCATCTTTGTAACACCCTTTGGCACACTCTAGGGCATATCATTTGTAAAGAGGTTATTTTGGTTGATCCAACCAAGGTATCAATGATATTGGGACTACCTAAACCAAATAATTAGAGAAAAATTTAGTTTCATTGGCCATACATGATACTACAGAAATTTATTTGAGGGTATGCCAAGATTTCCATGCCAGTGGAGGAATTTTTCAAAGCCAAAGGAAAGTTCTATTTGAGGGATGTGGAGCAAAGGGATTTTTATTAGTTGAAGGAGAGATTAACTATTGTGCCTATCCTTTGATTTCTTTCATGGAGCCTACCTTTTCATGTACATGTGGATGCTTTAAGTACAATAATTGAGGTTGTTTTGGAAAAGCTTGGTGAAGGTAAGATGGATAATATCATCTATTTTGCAGATAGGAAGTTAACACATGCATAGAAGAACTATACCACGACAAAGTGTGAAGTGTTGTCAATGGTGTACGTACTTATATAAATTTAGGAAGTATATTTTCATGACACTGCTTTGTTTCTCTTTTACACCGATCACGTAGTGTTAAAATATTTAATCAACAAACCAAAGATTACAAGGGTGGCTATGCAAATAGATCTTGTTGTTTCAGGAGTTAGAATTTACAAAGTGATAGTTAAGCTTGGGAAGAGTAATTTGGAACTGGCCATATTTTTGCATAAATTCTAGAAAATATACGCAAAGTATTGAGGACATTATGTCATATGCACAGTTGTTTAGGTTGTAGTGTGTGCTGCATATTTAGAAGATATAGTGGTATTCTTGTGCACCATTGTAGTGCCTAAAGGGATGAAGAACATGGAGAAGAAGTAATTGGCCATACATGATGCACCTTATTAGATGGTCGAGAGGAGACCCATATAAAATGGTTTGTAATGAGGTATTGTGAATATGCATTCTCGAGCATGAAAGAGACATAATCATGACGAAGCACGGGGTGGAATTGCGAAGAAGGAATTATACTTAGGGAATCCACCACACGCAAGATGCTCCTTGTCGAACTATGGTGGGAGAAACTCTACAAGGATACTAAGGAATTTTTCAAGGCATGTGACCATTTTCAAAGGATGGGAAAACTAGGGAAGCATGATGAGATGTCGATGTAACCCATAACAAATGCAGAGCCTTTTGAAAAATGGACAATTGATTTTTTAGACCAATTACACTGTTACACAAAGAACTAGTGCATGATACATCATAACTTGCATTGAATACTTGAAAAGGTAGATAGAGCTTGCATCTACCATGGATTTTACCACTAGTACAACAACACATTTCTTATAGAAGAATATTATCGGTGGGTATGGTTATCCATTAAGCCTTAAAATGATAAGGGAACCCATTTTTTGAATGATACAATCATAATATTTTTAGCTAAATTCATGGTGGAACATCATAAGAATACCCCTATCACCCACAAGAAAATGAAAGCTCAGAGATTCTTTCAACAAAATCTTGGTACAAACCTTGACAAAAAAATTGTGATGTAGGAAGAAAAGATTGGGATGAAAAATTCGTAGGTGTACTTATGAGTGTGTCAGAACTACCTATAAGAGATTGAACAAAGTAAAACCTTTCTAGATATTGTTTAGGGTAGATGCCATCTTACTATTTGATTCCATGTTACCTTCCCTATGTATTGAATGCACGGGAGGATTTTCCTATGAACATGTTGTAGTAGAGTGCATTGATAAATTGATACAATTAGATGAACGATGTGTAATTACATGATGGAGTTGGGAGACAAAAAGGAAAGACAAAAGTTCATGCATGAAAGGCATATTAAGAAAAAAATTTCATAGTCAATGGGTTGGTGCTTTTCTATGATTCTAAATTGGTGTGCCACCCAAGGAAATTCAAATTCCATTGGTTAGGACCCTTTACAGTAACCAAGATACTAGATTCAGGTATATTTCAGTTGCAAGCGTTAGATGGAACTATGTTTCTTGGTTACTTTAATGGGAGTAGGTTGAATTCCTACTATAAATAAGATTATTTATTTATGTTGTAATAAGGCAATATTTCCATTAGAATAGGTTTCCATCATTTCATTTGTTCTTTTGTTTTCTTGTAATAAGTGTGTTCGCATGTAGGAGCTGGTGTATTTTTTTGAGACATGATGTATAGAGGGTTGCACATGATTTTAGTGTGGGGTAGGAGGAAAAGGTACGCAATGGAAATTATGTGAAATGGTTAACTTTGCAACAAAGTGTGTGTGCTTTGAGGTATTACTCTTGTGAATAAGTAATAAAGAGAAAGATAACATGAGGTAGGAAGCATGGGAGGAATAAAACTATTTGGATTGTGGTGCGTAAGAAAGGACAGTGTGCCATAGAGAGGCACACGCAAGAATATTTGTGTTCTAGGGAATCAAGTACACAGTGTAGAAGGTCACACCTTGGAGGATATGCAACCTAGGAAGTAGTCACATGCTAGAAGGTTATGGAATGCCATGTGCAAGAGAAGGTGATGATGAGTCCAAATTCCATGGAAAAATGAAGGAAAACAAAAAAGACACATTAAATTAAAAAAGGGGGTAGGTGAGTGCATTTAATGTGATGGAAAATTGGAAATATATAAAGGGAGTAAGTGCAGTTGTCATTTTCACCTTGCGAATTGAGAATTTGTGCACATTAGATATTTTTATAACCGGTGTAGCTAAATACGAACCAATGTGGATTGTGATCGAGCAACAACGAAGAAAACCAAAGTAGTGCAAGAACCCAGAGATCTCTTTGTGTTTGGGTGATTGAATAAAATCTAAATTGAATATCATTGCGAGAAATGTGTATCATAAAATAAGCACTAAAACAATGTAACACTATAAGTAAATAGGAGAGATAGATGACTTAGCTAAATCATGTGCAATATGGAGCTGATCTAGGTGGTATTAAGTGATGAATAGGGCTGAAACTATGTCATAACCGGTCTTTGTAAAATATGGATTATGATAATAATGTCGGACATGGGCACCTGGTGTTGGACAAGGGCACATGGATGTTGGTGGCTTGTGCGGAGAGGTCAAAATCTACTTTCTTATGTGTCGCTAGGGTTTTATTATCACTTCCTATTGATCACTTGATATTCACACTTGGATCATTGAGGGTACCTGTAGCTTGTAACATAAACCATAGCTACCTGTACAAGCTCACAAACACGTCAAATTGGAATGAAAATGTAATATGTGAAGTTGAAATGACCTCGGGAGTCACTCGATGAGTGAAATTATGACCGAGCATTGCACTACATTCCAGACTCCATGTAGTTCTTTGTGCTTATGTGTGTAATAGTGTCCTTAGGTTTCCCTCGCACCAATGATGCCAAGATAGTGGGATATGGCTAGATAAGATGCAAATGTGTGATATGGAATTGAGCACTTCCCCTTCCTATGTAGTGTATGTAACCCAAAAATTTAGTCCCTTGTAATGGTAGTGATAATATGTAGATGAGATTTCCCCTTAGAATTGTCAACTAGAATAATAGAGTGTATGTTGTGTATATATATGGATCTCTTGTTTGAATTTCAACACTACTAACCTAAAAGGATGACTATGATCTCGGGATAGGGATAAGAAAACTAGAAAGACCGACCACAAATGTTAAACTAAGTGAAGAAAATAAAGAGGACAGGATCACCTAGAATACACAGGAGTGCCTGGTACTATTTTCCTTGGATAAATGACGACATATGTGATGAGACAGATAGAAAAGGATTCCTATGACCTTAACAATGTTGGCTATAGAAATGATAGATGTGAAAGAGAAAGACAATAGAAACAATCAAAATCAAGTGGATGGACGAGAGGATTTTTCACCAAAGAATACTCTTTCTTAGTTAAGATCCATGCATATAACAACATACTTGATGGCATAGTAAAATAGTAATATGTTTGTGATTTTTTGTCTACATTGCCCCCTTAATGCTATTTGAATTAAATTCAACTAGTGTAAAGGAAGTAAGGAAGATACTGCATAAAGTATAGAGAGTCCATGTTGTAAAATGCATGCAGAGTGTAGTAACTTGTAGCATGGTAAACCATGGATCATTGTTTTGACACATATGGAGTAAGTGGAGATAGCGAACCGTCATAAGGAGCACTTGGGGAAATAGTTGAAATGATTAAAGACTTTGGAGATTTTAAAACATTGTGAAAAAGGAGATTGAAGAGGTAGGTAGTGATCAATTCCTAACCCGATTTTTTTGTAAATGGGAGGATTTGGGCATCCTATCGCTAGAGGAAGAGTGTTGGGGAGAGAGGTATAGTTTTACTCTCCATCCATGACTGCATCCCTAAAATTTCCAACTGTTGTAGACATATAGAGACCAATTTTAGTTACAATTAGTTCTATTTGAAAAAGTGTTTGTTTTGATTGAAGAACCCACATAGGAGCGGTATAGGAAAAGCAATGATGTTGCATTTCCCCACTCCTATAATAATGGGTGTTTAAATTTGAATAATGTTATATTTCTTCCAAATTAGGTCATTTGGAAGCAATAGTAATGTAATGTAACTCCCAAGTTAGGTCATATGGGAGAGATAGTAAAGTATTATAGATCCTAAGTTAGGTAATCTGGGAGAGATAGTAAAGTATGCTTATTGAACAGATTGATTGATTTGCTTTGAATGCTAAAATATTTCTTTGAGATTGTGTACTTAGTAAATTACTCACGGAGAAGTTTTGTTCTTTTCCCCTAGATTAGGTCATTTGGGGGAATAAATTTTAAATAGTATAAAGTATTAATTGTAGTATAGAATGATTGTTCCTTTGTTTGAATGAGATTAGAGAAATTTGTAATAGTAATATGCTAGGAGTTTTAATTGACTATATTATAACCTAAGAGGGATTATGAGATGATCCTGATTATATTCCCCCTTTTGGAAAAAGGGTGAAGGGTGGAGAAATGAGCACTGAGCCGAAAGAAAGACGTATAAGATGTTGTAATAGTAAATGAGAAATAGTATTGGATAGTATAGGTGCAATGTGAATATATATTAAAGAGTACATCTTCCAAATTTGAGTATGAGATGTAAAAATTTATATTATGCGGTGCTAGATGAAATTATTATCTGTATGACACAAATGGTGAGATAAACGAAGTTACGAGGATCAAGATATTAGCGAAACAACGCAACATGTATTAGTTGTAAACGTGGTCATGAATATAACTATAGTATAGGAAAAATTGGAATTATTATATATAGTAATATTGAAAAGTGAATAGTATTTCATTTACACTGAGATTTATTGATATTTGGAGCTCTGAGCTATGAGGATGCCACATGTTAAAGCAACGAGTTTGAATAGATTTAAATGAGTAAGCGGTGGCCATGGCTTCTGGACATGATCGATGAGTTGGTAAGTTTGATTATTTTTGGAAAATGTTGCTAAATATGTCTTATTTCATCAATTTTAGGAAATTTGTGTTTGTGTATTTTTGGTGTTTGTTGACACTGGTGGAAGCAAACAAGGAATTTTTATCCTTGGGGACATTGATTCCCGGTTCTAGGCATTGGTGACCTAAAGTTAGGTGCCATGTGACTCCGCTCCTATGTGTTGGTGTCCCAAAGCAGGGTTTGGGCATTGTGTCATAAAATGATAATATTCTTGTAAGTTTCGTATATGATAAGTGATTTTTGTGGTATGTATAGTATACTAATGGAGGAATTTTGTTGCGTTTTTTTGTTATACGAGAGGATATTCACTCAAGAGAGAGTTACTGCGGTCATCATTTGAGCATGTTGTTGACATTAGGTTTTTATATCTTGAGTGCAATATATTGGATTGTGTCTTGTTTTGGAAAATTTATAGATTGGGGGAGGTACCCCATAATATGCCTATGTTATCTGCTTTGTGTGATAGAGTGTGCTCGAGATATGTGCACATTTTGGTCGCCTCTTGGTGAGATGAAAATGACCACGGAGGATGTATATGGGATATCATGGTTACCTAGTATAGTAGAGAGAGTACATATGATGACTATAGTGGATTCCCATAGTTATATAAGAGCAACAAGGTGGTATTTCATAGGAAGATGAATACAAGAAGAGATTCATATTAGTTTAGATGCGATAGTGAGATCTAGTGTTCCACGGTTGCGGAAGTTTATTGCAGTGACTCTAGTGTCATCTGTGGCAGTGGAGGGTGGCGATTTAGGATATTGTATAAGATGCATGATATTTTTCGCAGGATAGAGGAGCATGGGACTAGGTATGCATGGGCATAGTTTTTATTGGCTCCTTTGTAAAGGGATTTATATAGATTCATGCAGGTGGATCATGGCGGTGGACTAGGAGCCATGAATTTGTTGCATGTATGGTCCCATGAGCATATTATGAAATTAAGGCCACTTAGTGGGCCATTAAATGATTAGAATAGACTTGAGATATTTATAGTGAGATGGGTGAGTACCCATACTATGAGGACATATACGACCACCTATAAGTCGATGCTAGATCAGATGGGCCTTGGGGCCATTATATGGAGACCGTATAGAGACTATGGTGGATGGGTAGAGGATGATGTGGAGCTACGGTGCATTAAGCACAACATGTGGCTAGAGAATATCTTCCCATGGGTGATAGAGATTTTTGAGGGTGATCAAGTATCTAGATAGTTTAGCATGTCCCAGGATGTTCCCTAGAGCCATATGTATGGTTGAGATCTACTAGAGTGGCGAGATGATAAGGAGCGAGGCTAGGCCCAACATGAGCATAGCTAGTTCATCCTAGTCTAGATGAGGTAGATGTGGCTAGTTGACAACGAGGGGTGCACCCAGCCCTATAGTGAGTGGTGGGCAACACATTGATGGGAATTGTATTTTTCGGTAGTGGTAAATAAGGTCAATGGACCAGAAGTTGGAGGAGTATAGGGGTAGGGACCTTCCTAGATTTAGATTTTGTAGTGGCTACGAGAGTGGAATGTAAGTATTTTGCATTGTTATTTGTTAGTTATTTTTGTGTATTATATATTGCGAAGGTGTGTAGTAACTAATGTTGGTTTTTGTGATTACAGGTGATGTCTATTGGTCATTGATTATAGATTCTTTGATACGCATGTTGGCATGAAATGTTCCTTTAGATGTTCTTGGGAGAGGTGGTATGTTAGAACAAGTTAATGATACTATGGGAGATCATGCCCATTTGTTTGAGTTAGTGGCTATAGTAGTAGCCACGTGTACCATGTTATTGAGCAAGTGTGATGAGGCTCGTGTAGAGACGAGCAAGCTAGACAAGTCATAGGAGGAGGAGCCCTAGCTTAGGATGTTTTTGCTAAATATGTTGAGCTACAAGGCCAATTTGTACATAAGACAACCATGATTTCTATTTTACGGAGGTAGTTAGAGAGATATAGAAGCTAAGATTAGCGGTATAAAGTGAGTAGAAAATCCTCTAGTTCTTTATCTCCTGCGATTGTAAATAGTGATAACGAGGATGATGTATGATGTATTGTATATGTTTCATCGAGGCATGGGGCTTGCCCCTGGTGATTATAATTTTAAATGTATGATTTTTGACAAGATATATATATGTATATTGATATCATATATGTTGTTGATGTGTAGTGGTGTATGATCGATGAGTTTTGCTTAAACTTTGGGTTGATGTGGAAATGGTTGTGTTGATTTGAAATACATGATGATGTGGAAATAAATAGATAAGTAATGATTAGAATAAGATTTTTATTTGCATGAGAATGAAGCATATAGTATGTGATGAATATAAATAGATGTATGTGATGTAATATAATAGATAATGTGAAAGAGCAATAGAATAACGATGTGTTGGTATTGGTATGATGAGAGAATGTAAAACAATGGTTGTAATAAGTAGAAATGTATGGATGTGATGTAATGTGGTAGATAAATAGAAGTAACAATAAGGATGTGTTGATAATTAAATAATGATGAGATGTAAAATAATGGTCATAATTACGTGTGTTAAGAATGAAGGGGGAGAAGATCGATTGTCCCCGAGTGTGAGAATGAGTTTTATTTATAAATTCCCTCACAATAGTCGATAATGAACCATATAACAAGAGTGCATCATTAGGAATTGATTTTTTCATGTGAAAGGAAATATGAGAAAACATTTAACATGAGTTACAAAAGGATAGGTCCATTGATGTAATCTTTCCTCAAAATTCAAGTGTGAACTGCAGCACTAGAGTGCATCATAGGGTAATGAGATGAAAATTAGGTGTCATATACTAGAGATTAATCAACCTACAAGGCATAGATGGAGCATGTGAAGCAGCAACAGTGTGAGAATAAGTTATAAATTGGATGTCGAGATGAATTGGGACCAAGAATAGAAGGTACGGTGGGAGGAAGTATGGAAACAATAGGCTTATGATGTCAATGAGGTAGTGTAGCAATATAAAAAGAATGAGATGAGGTAACCATCCATGGATCGATGGATAACATGAATAGATGATGACCTTATATGGAGGTGAAGGAGCATTATCCAAAATGTGTCCTCCTGCTCATTTTGTGGCTAACTCCTTCCATACTTCCCTCTCTTGTGCCTTAGTCATAAAATTTTGCTTTCAGTACTTAAAACTTTCTGAAATGGCACCATTGGATAGAGCTCTCTCTCATCTTTCCAAAAGGTAAATTTTTCCTCCTAACTCCATGTATTTTGAAGTTATGGATCGGCGGAGTTTTGTGGGAAATTTTCCTTGAAAGGCCTGACCCATGAGATGCCACCACGTGTCCAGGGAAGTGGCGGGGGTCGGAGGAGAACTTGGTTTTTTACCAAGTGTTTTGGCAAAGTTTTCAAGAGGAAATATTTTCCCCGCAGGCCCGCTAACGAATCAGGTGATGCCACGTGTCCAGGTGAAATTTGAAAAATTTGGCTAAGTGTTGGCACATGGAAATTTTGGAAGGAGGGCCCGCGCCCAATAAAAATGTGCCACGTGTCCTATGGAGCTGGAATTTTGGAGGGCGGAGGAGAAGTTGGAATTTTGGTGAAGTGTTTCACCAAATTTCAATGAAGAAAGTTTTGGCTTTCTTTGCCCGCGAAGCCGACGAATCGGATCAAGCCACATGTCACCGAGCCCAGAAAGGTGGAGCACGGGAGGAAATTGGGATTTTTCCCAAGGTGTTGGCAAAAAAATAAAAATGCTTGTGGAGGGCCCACAACCAGTGATATGCCACCACGTGTCTCGGACCGGCGGAGGGCAGGGAGAAATTGGGAAATTTTCCCAAAGGGAAAAAGAAGGAATTTTCAAAGGGAAAAGCCCACCCCCAAAATGTGAGCCAATGGAATCTTGCCACGTGTCTAGGTGGCACCAAAAAATCAAGGAAAATCCCGCAAGGAAAATTTGAAGGGCAAGCCCACATCCAATGGGGTTTTTCCACATGTCTAGGTTGAAAATGGTCAGAAAGGTGATGGAGAAATCTTGGGGAAAATGCCCGCGTCCAATAATGTGATGCCACGTGTCCTCAACTCATCGGCCCGTCGGGGATTTTTTAAAATTTTCCAAAGGGCAAAACAAAGAAAAATGAAGCAGGATAAGCCCACACCAAATCAAAGCATGCCACGTGGCACTCGGAATGGCGGAAGGCGGGGATTTTTTGGGAAATTTTCCCAAATGCAAAAAGGTAAAAACTCAAAATTTTGCCCACCAATCCGATTTGGCCCTATTTTGCCCTAAAACTTCAAATGGCCATATCTTTTGATCCAGAGCTTGGTCTTTCGCGTTCTTTATATCAATGGAAAGTCAAAAATTCTCTACAAGATTATAGGGTCATTTTTACATTTTGTTGATTTTAGAGAGAAAAAATCAAAAAAATGCCTTTGGCATGTGGTCATGGACAGAAATGATGTTTCAACCACCATTTTTAATGAATAATGGCTCGCATTCTCTCCCAAAGATGGCTAAAAATGTCGGGGATGGAGTCAGTAAGGATGCCCATGCTATTTTTATTGCATTTTTGTCAATGGTTGAATCCCTTCCATGTTTTCCCACATTTCTCTCTCTTGGGCTCGTCCCTTGCACTGTAAAAGCCATATTTGGCTCATTTTCAAAGGTTGAACATTTTTTGTGTATTGCAGGCTCCCTCTTTCACCTTGAAAGTGATTTGGTGGAGAAATCAAACCTTTTTCCAAAACTGCAACCTATTTTTCCTCTCAGGTGTTGTAATGCAAGTGATTTTTGATGTTAAAATAACAATACAGGCCCTGTGATTAAGTTTCCATCCTCTGCTTGTGTTGTTAGACTAATTTCTAATTCCCCATTACAATTATCAGTTTGTGCATGAAGTTTTGTTGCATTTTTATGAATCTGTGTCAATCTACAGAAGTGAGAAATGCTCACCACTCCTTTGGTGCATCACCTATTAGCATTAGTTTTAGTTTTTTTACATTCTCTATCTTTCCCCCTTTGAAATTTAGAGTAGGAACTAGGAACATAAACCTCTACAACTTGTAAGTGATAAATCTGATAAGAGGAGTTGAGGAACTAGCCTCTAATCTGGAGATTCCTTTCCCATTTTATAAGTCTCACACTTGGGGAAAGGATTCAATGTTGTGTAATCACACTGGATGCTTAGGATGATCAAACTAGAAATTTGATCAACATCCGAGAAGTCTTTGCTGATTTGCAACAATAGTTTTGGCACGCCCGATGGGACCTTAGAGGTCTTCATCTTCATTGTAACAAAAATGATGTGTATTTGTTGCAAGATTCTTGCTTAAAAGATCCCTAAATTGCACATCCGGTGACTCCAGGAAGAAGAATCAGCTGGTTTTGCGGTGCGGGCACGAAAACTCATCAAAAGAATCACCACAAGGTCAAGTGTTGAAGAAGAAGAGGTTTTGTTTGAGTATCTACAGTTATCTCCAAGAAGAAGGCAAAGAGGGAGGAGGATTCAAAGGTCTCCATCTCCACCAAATAGAACTCTCTCAACTCCTCCACCTGGTAGGCCTTTCATTCAATCAACAAGGGTTCTAAGGCCAATCAGAATGGCACAAAACAACCCCTATGTCAATTTCATTGGCAGAACCCACTTGCTCTCAATGCACAAAATCTAATTCCAGTTGTAGCATTGAAAAACATCCCATACTTTACTGGAGAGAATCAGACTACTCTTGGTGATCATGTTAAGGACATTGCCAATATTTGTGCAATCCATGAGATCAATGAGATGCAAGTTGCTGTCAAACTGCTGGCATCTTCATTCAAAGGGAAAGCTTTGCAATGGTTCAGGAGTCTTGCCTTAGGTTCTATTCAAAATTGGAATCAGCTATGTATAGCCCTCCATGAGTAGTTTGGAGAAAAGGGAGACAACTTGTCCCTTTTGGATTAGTTGACAACCATCAAGAGAGCTCTAATGAGCGGTGGCGACTTCAACTTCAGATTTCAAAGGACTTGTGAGAGAATTCCAGTGGTAGTCAAGCCAACAGCAAAAGGTGCTTTTCTTTATTACCTCAAAGCTTTAAATTCGATAGTTCTAAGTTAATTCAATCCATGGGAGGCACAAATATTCCCATTGCTTATAGCATTGCTATTAGAGCTGAAAATTATTTGATTCAAGTGCAAGCTAGCTCCTGAGCCTCCAATGCCACTTGTTTCCAAGCCTAGAGCCCAAACACTAATCAAACGCCTAATTTAGCTCCTATTCCCACTCCTAGAAACCAGAATTCAAGTGAAGCTTCTACTTCATCTTCTAGTGCCTCAAATGAACTTCAAGAAGTCATGAAGCATTTGTAAAATTTAGGTAATGAGCTAGTTACACTCAAGAGACAATGAAGCCCAAGGTTTTATACCTCCCTTCCAGCCCCAAGCTCAGCCTAATAGGTAGCCATTTCAACCCCAAAGACCACCCAACCCATCTGCAAATTTGAATCAAACAAGGCTTCCTGCCAATAGACCATTTCAGCCCAATAATCCCAATGCTACATCTGCCTTTAAAGCATTAGTGCCGGTACAAAATAGTATATCTCAAGAGTATGATTGGTGTTTCCCATGCAATGAACCTCACAACCAATCCATGTGCTTCAATGGTGCCTTGAATCAAGCATTAATGGTGACAACAACTGGTGTGGAGGGTGAGGGTAATCAAGAAACATTCGAGTAGCAGTCAGCTCTAAATGATACCACACTTATAAAATGGCAGGAAGAAGATTTTTGTGGCATGAATAAAATGGTTTCCCAAAGTGTTACAGCCAAAAAAGGTCAAAGAGGAGAAATTTGGGTGAAGAACAGCCATTAGCCCCAAGCAATCCTCAATCTTCTATCATTCCACAAACTATTGGCAAACAAAATTCAATCCCAAACATGCAAGGACTGCCCAAGACAACTCCTAGGCCAACTCAAATGCCGGTTATTTACTGCCCATGTGTATGGAATAAATGTGTAGGCTAGGGGATAGTAGAGCAGATAATTCATCTCCATTCAACATCATTGATCAAATGAAGAAGAAAAATGTAAACATATCAATGTGGGAATCACTATCTATCCTAGGCCAAAGAGATTTGATGCAAGCTGCCATGAAGGACTAGTTAACTTCAAATCAGCAAGTCCAAATGCAATAGAAGGTGCTCACAAATGTTGCCCAGCCTGAGGAGAATCATGGAGGACAGCAAGGTAAAATTTTGAAGCCCCCTCCATTCTATGTTTCATTGATCATTGGAAATCAACTAGTACACAATTGCATGATTGATTCCAGGGCAAGTAGTTCAGTAATGCCCAAGCAAATAGCTGATCAGTTGGGGCTCCAGTGTGAAACCATATCCAAATGGGTAGTGAAATTGGATGGGACAGCAGTAACAACAATTGGAGTGATAAAAAAATTGAGTCTTACCTTGCATGCCTACCCCAACGTTGTTGTTTTACAAGATGTCTCAGTAATAGACCTTCCACCACTCTTTTCCCTATGTTTGTCAAGGGATTTCACAGCCAAGATTGGAGGTTACTTATCTTTGATTGGTCACACATGTTGTTCAGAATGAGATATGGAACCAAATCCAAAATCAGGTTTAAACCTATTGCAAACTTTCACATTGAGCCTTACACTCCAAGTCAAATCAATACCAATTGTTCAGCGTTTGATCAAGAAGATTATCCAAGCACTGATGAAGCTGATACCAAAGTTGGAAGTATCCCAGATCTAACTCTTGATGAATGGGTGAACAAGGTACATGCTTTTGATCCTTATCAAGAAATAGAAGAATCTGAGTTAGGAGTCTATTGCATGCATGAAGAAAATCAGCCTATTCCTAGCATCACCAAGCCAGACCACAAGGATTATAATGAGGTATGGCAGTTGTTTTTTGATGGATCAAGGAGTAGACAAGGTGCGGGGAGGAGGAGTTATGCTAGTTTCACCTAAAGGAGTTAAGTATTATTCAGCTTTTAGATTTTAGTTTGCATGCTCTAATAACACTGCTTGAGTATGAAGCCTTGATACAAGGAGGATTGCATTGGTCAATCAAGAGAGGGATAAAGAACTTGCAAGTCTTTAATGATAGTGAGTTGATTGTCAACCAAGTTAAGGGGTAGCATCTTTGTCAAGAATGATCTGCTCAAGTGCTACAAGAACAGGGTGTGGGACCTCATTGAAGATTTTGAGGGCTTTAGCATAAAATCCATTCCTAGAAAAGAGAACCAAGTTGCTGACAGGCTTGCAGCAGTTGGGGCAGCCTTTGACGTTGTTGAAAGAATTCAAAAAGACAAGGTACAGCCAAACATCCATGTGATTGTGAGGCCTTTAGTGCCAGAAAACAATGTAAGTTGGCAAGTGTTTGAAAATGATCAACAAATCATCCATTTCTTGCAAGAGAGAGGCTGAGTTCTCAGCTAAAAATTAGGAAAATTTGGAGCAGCAGTATGGTGACCAAGTGGTACAGCTGAGAACCAACAAGCTACCAAAGGGACTTATTACTTTGGAGTCCATTTTCAATCCTAATGATCAATTTAGGAAGGAGAAATCAAACATCCAAATCAAGGGAGAAGATTCAGTGTCCATCTCGGTAGAAGGAGACAAATCACTCCAAGTTGGCAAGATGACAACTGAACAAGAAAGGTATGAGTTCATACAACTTTGTCAAGAATTCCCTGATGTGTTTGCTTGGAGCTATGAATATTTGAAAGGTTTCAATCCTGAGTTAGCTCAACACACCATTGAATTGGATCCAAGTACTAAGCCCATCAGGAAAAAACAAAGGCCAGTCAACCCACACATGGAGCCTCTCATGAGAAAAGAATTGAATAAGTTGATAGAATCAAGAATCATATTCCCTATCAAGCATTCTAGTTGGGTAGCCAACTTGGTTCCAGTAAGAAAGAAGAGTGGGGAAATCAGATTGTGTGTTGACTTCAGAGATTTGAATAGAGCATCTCTCAAGGATCATTATCCACTTCCTTCTATGGAGAAAATTTTGCAAGTTGTTCTGGCTCTGAAAGGTTTTCATTACTTGATGGCTACTCGGGGTACAATCAGATTATGGTGAAAGAAGAAGATCAGTTCAAGACAGCCTTTACAACCAAATGGGGAACTTATGCATACAAGAAAATGCCATTTGGGCTGTCCAACGCTAGAGCTACCTTCCAAAGAGCAATGGACATGGCGTTCAAGGATTTGATTAACAACATAGTGCTGATATATCTTGATGATATCACTATTTTTTCAAAAAATGCAGCAGACCACCTCTCTCATTTGAGACAAGTGTTCCAAAGGTGTAGAAGATTTGGAGTCTCCTTGAATCCTAAAAAATGTATTTTTCTAGCCCATGAAGGAAAGCTCCTTGGCCACATTGTCTCCAAAGAAGGATTAGCAATTGATCCAGAGAGAGTTAAAGCCATAAGAGCACTACCATTGCCAAGCCACAAGAAGGCCCTTCAAAGTTTCTTGGGGAGAATAAACTTTTGCAGCCCTAGTCAAGCCTATCACCAAGATGTTAAAGAAAAGCATGGCTTTCAAATGGATAGCAAAGGGCAAGGAAAGTTTTGAAGTAATCAAAGAAGCCATCTCTCAAGCCCCAACTCTCACTAACCTGGATTTCTCCAAGGATTTCATCCTCTATGAATTTGGGGGTGATGATACTATTTCTGCAATTTTGGTACAGCAGAACAAAGACAATGATGAGCAGCCAATTGCTTTCTTCAGCCAAAGCTTGGAGGACTATGAGGTGAAGTATTCCTTCATTGAGAAGTATGTTCTTGCAGTAATCAGGATCTTGAAAAAATTCAAGCATCTAGTTTCAAACAATAAGGTCCAATTGCTGGTCTCTCATGCGGGAGTTAGAGACTTCCTCCTCAATAGAGACTTGAATGAAAAGAGGGCAGGTTGGATTACTCGTGTCATGGAGTATGACATTGAGATCAAAGTCACCAAGTTGGTGAGAGGAAAAGGATTGTGTGAGCATCTGATTTTGAGCAAACAAAAGGAAGCATGCAACAAGAAGGAGGCTGTTTTGGCGTTGCAAGACAGCTATGAGAAGGGAAGCACTCAAGAAGAAAATAATGGTATCCCCACTCCTTGCTGGACCCAAGGTATAATGCAATTCCTAAGCACAGGCCTATGCCCTCTAGAGATGAACAAGACCAAAAGAAGACACTTCAGATTGCAGGCTGTCCCATATGCCCTTGTTGATGGTGTTTTGTTCAAGAGGGATGTGAATGGAGTATTGCTGAGATGCATTGGTACAAATCAGATTCATAGGGTGTTGGAAGAATTCCATGGTGGACCAGCTGGTGGTCATTTTGCACCAAGAGTGACAGCTCTAAATATCATGAGGGCTGGCTATTATTGGCCCAAGATTTTCAATGATTGTTATGCATGGATCAAGAGGTGCAAGAATTGTGCATTCTTCACAGGTAAAGAGAGGCTAGCTGCCCTTCCATTGCATCCAATTTCAGTTGACCAACCATTCATGCAATGGGGTTTAGACTTCATTGGAGTCATTAATCCCAATTCAAGCCAAGGGCACAAATGGATTTTAACAGCCACGGATTATTTCACCAAGTGGACTGAAGCAGTAGCACTCAAGGAAGCAAATGAATCTAGCATCCTAGACTTCTATGAGGGAATAACAACCAAATTTGGCATGCCTACTACAATAATATCAGATAATGCATTAGCATTCATTGGGTCTAAGGTGACTAAATGGGCTGTCAAGAATGGGATCTACCTAAGTACTTCATCAAACTATTACCCTCAGGGGAATGGCTAGGCCGAGTCTACAAATAAGAACTTGTTGAGGATCATTAGGAAGAATCTTGATGAAAATCAGATGTCTTGGCATACTAAGTTGAAATCAGCTTTATGGGCCGATAGGATAACCCCCAAGAGATCTACGAGTAACTCTCCATTTAAACTTGTTTATGGGAGAGAGGCAATTTGCCCATGTCACTTGAGTTGCCAACATTGGAACTCATGAAACAGATTGGAGTTTTTGGAGTTTGAGCCCATGGAAGTTAGATATGCAGAATTGATGGAGCTCCAAGAGATCAGAAATTAGGCATCCCAAGCAATGGAGAAGGATCAGGCTTTGATAAAGAAGACCTTTGATAGAAAGGCCAAGGATAGATCTTTCCAAGTTGGGGATCTAGTGTTAAAATGGGATGCAGATAGAGCAAAACTGGGAAGGCATTCAAAATTTGATGCCATCTGGAGTGGCCCATACATGGTCACAAAGTGTAAGGACAGCAATGCTTTCCAATTGTCTTCATTGGATGGCAAAGAACTGCAGATTCCAGTCAATAGAATCCATATAAAGCATTATTATTGAAAGAAACTCTCCACCTTGTACATATTAGCTTAGGTTTCCATTCCTTCAATATGCACATTGTTTTGTTGTAGGTTAGTTTTACTTTCCTAAGTGCTTTGGCATAGGCTTGTTGTTCATGGGAATGTGTTTGCAGGACTTGCCCCATCGGATGATATTCTATCTTCCTCTTTGCGTGTTGTAGTCAGTTGGGATACCAAGCAGAGAATTTAATGACTCCATGCCCAATGGATTGCTTCAGACAACTGGTAATTTCATCTACCAGGTAGATGACCCCTCTGAGTCGCCAAAATTGTTATCCAAAATATGCCCTCCTTCTCATTTTGTGGCTAACTCCTTCCATTCTTCCCTCTCTTGTGCCTCAGTCATAAATTTTTACTTTTTAGGTACTCAAAACTTTCTAGAAATGGCACCATTGGATAGAGCTCTCTCTCGGCTTTCCGAGAAGGTAAGTTTTCCTCCTAACTCCATGTATTTTTGAAGTTATGGCTCGATGGAGTTTTGTGGGAAATTTTCCCTGAAAGGCCCGGTAATGAGATGCCACCACGTGTCCAGGAAGTGATGGGCGTCGAGGAGAGCTTGGTTTTTACCAAGTGTTTTTGCAAAGTCTTTAAGAGGAAATATTTTCCCCGCGAGGCCCGCCGACGAATCAGGTGATGCCACGTGTCCAGGGGAGAAATTTGAAAATTTTGGCTAAGTGTTGCCGCATGGAAATTTTGGAAGGAGGGCCCACGCCCAATAAAAATGTGCCACGTGTCCTATGGAGCCGGAATTTTGGAGGCGGAGGAGAAGTTGGAATTTTGGCAAAGTGTTTTGCCAAATTTCAATGAAGAAAGTTTTGGCCCGCTGCCCCGCCGACGAATCAGATCAGGCCACGTGTCACCGGAGCCTGGAAAGGCGGAGCACGGGAGGAAATTGGGATTTTTCCCAAAGTGTTTGCGCAAAAGTAAAAATTCTTGCGGAGGGCCCACAACCAATGATATGCTGCCATGTGTCTCAGACCAGCGGAGGGTAGGGAGAAATTGGGAAATTTTCCCAAAGGGAAAAGAAGGAATTTTTCAAAGGGACGAGCCCGCCCCCAAAATGCGAGCCAATGGAATCTCACCACATGTCCAGGTGGCGCCAAAAATCAAGGAAAAGCCTGCAAGGAAAATTTGAAGGGGCAAGCCCACATCCAATGGGGTTTTGCCACGTGTCTAGGTTGAAAATGGTCAGAAAGGTGACGGAGAAATCTTGGGGAAAATGCCCACGTCCAATAATGTGATGCCACGTGTCCTCAACTCATCGGCCGGTGGGGATTTTTGAAATTTTTCCAAAGGGCAAAACAAAGAAAAATGAAGCAGGATAGGCCCATGCCCAATCAAAGCATGCCACATGGCACTTGGAATGGCGAAGGTGGGGATTTTTTGGGAAATTTTCCCAAATGCAAAAAAGGTAAAAATTCAAAAATTTTGCCTGCCAACCCGATTTGGCCCTATTTTTCCCTAAAACTTCAAATGGCCATATCTTTCGATCCAGAGCTCGGTTTTCACGTTCTTTATATCAATGGAAATCTGGTAAAATTCTCTACAAGATTCTAGGGTTTTTGAATTTTGGTGGAGTTTGGAGAGAGGAAATCGAAAAAACACCTCGGCATGTGGTCATGGACAGAAATGACGTTTCAACCACCGTTTTTAATGAAGAATGGCTCGCATTCTCTCCCAGCATGGCTAAAAATGTTAGGGGATGGTTATGTAAGGATGCCCATGTTGTTTTGATTGCATTTTGGTCAATGGTTGAATCCCTTCCATTTTTTCCCGCATTTCTCTCTCTGGGCTTGTCCTTGCCTTTAAAAAGCCGGTTTGGCTCATTTTCAAAGGGTTGAACATTTTTTGTGTATTGCAGGCTCCCCTCTTTCACCTTGAAAGTGATTTGGTGGAGAAATCAGACCTTTTTCCAAAACTGCAACTTGTTTTACCTCTCAGGTGTTGTAATGCAAGTGATTTTTGATGTTAAAATAACAATGCAGGCCCTATGATTAAGTTTCCATCCTCTGCTTGTGTTGTTAGACTAATTTCTGATTCCCCATTACAGTTATCAGTTTGTGCATGAAGTTTTGTTACATTTTTATGAACTGTGTCAATCTGTAGAAGTGAGAAATGCTCACCTTTCCTTTGGTGCATCACCTATTAGCATTAGTTTTAGTTTTTTTTTGCATTCTCTATCTTTCCCCCTTTGAAATTTAGAGTAGGAACTAGGAACATAAACCTCTGCAAATTGTAAGTGATAAATCTGATCAAAGGAGTTGAGGAACCAGCCTCTAATCTAGAGATTCCTTTCCCATTTTACAAGTGCCACACTTGGGGAAAGTATTCGGTGTTGTGCAATCACACTTTGGATGCTTAGGATGATCAAACTAGAAATCTGATCAACATCTAGGGGTCTTTGTTGATTTGCAACAACATGAGCTAATTGAATATCAATGAAAGCATGCTTATGCGAGAATGGGAGAAAGAGATTTCTCACAAGAAAGTTCATGGAAAATAATGACACCTTTTTCTTCTAATTGTTGCAAGAAGTCATCGAGAGCATAATAGTCATTATTAGGATGGTCATTGATGTGGTGGAAATTGTAGAAATGGTGGTCACGCTATAGTTGTGCGATGAGGTGGATGATGCTTAGTAGAAGGTAAGTGAATTAAATTCTTTTCAAGTAAAGCATGAAAGACATCATGAGGTTTTGAATTATGTGAGAATTGTAATTATTCACAATTAGGTGGAGAAGACTTAGGTGTATGTTGATGCGGTGGAGGAGGAGAGTGAAAATTACACAGAGGAGGATATGGAGATCATGGAGGGAGCTTAATGGATGGAAGAGGAGAAGAATTAATAGATGAAGAAGTGGAAGGGGGTGGTATAACATGTGCATCAATTAAATATTGTTCTAAATAAATGAATTTATAGCATAAGAGAGTAAAATATTCACATGTATCATACAAGAGTTTTTCTTTCAATGCAAAAATCAAGCCACGACAAAATATAAATTATTTTTCTAAATCAATAGGCTGAAATAATAATGGATGCATACACAAATTAAATCATAAAATGTAAGCTAAAATTGGTTCTTTCTTTCCTTGATATAATGAAATAAATCTTTCATATGTGACCTTAGGATCATTGTTATCAATAACTTGTCTAAGAAAAACATCCTCCATACCATGATAAGTACTAATGGATCCATAAGGAAAAGGAGTGTACCATTGAAGAGCATGATAAAAAATACTATGAAGAAAGGCTTTGAGTAATAAGAAATCAATAGATTAAGTAGAAATGGTTGAATGATAATAATGCTTGAGATGTAAATAAGGATTGCCAGTACCATCGAAACATGATAAATTAGGCATGATGAAATGCTTTGGGAAATCAGAATTGTGAATATTTTAAGGAATAGGATTTTTATGCAAAGAATTATTGTCAATGGAAGCATAGTAGGCTTTACTTTCAAGAGTGAGTGTATTAACTTCAGATTGTAAAGTGCTAACATCATGTATGAGAGATTAAATATCATGTTAATAAAGCATGAATGAAGCATTATCATACCTTTTTAGGATCTAAGACATCACATTTCATCTTATAGGCATGCAAAACAAGCAATTTTCACCTTCAACCCTGTTTTAGGTTTCAAGAATCAATTGTAACTGAGCATTATCTAAACCATCCACATCATTTACATGTCAACAATTTCAAATATGAGCATACAAATTGTCATACCTTCATTCTTTTCCAATACTATCTTTTATAGGCATAGGTCAATCATAACAATGCACTTTCAAACTGTCTCAAGAACACAAGTCCCTAAATAGAATTCTTAGTGTATTTAATACAAATTTTTATACCTTCCCAAGCTTCATACAACACTTAAATGAGTAAACTATTACCCCCTAGACTTATAGAAACTATCTCAAGTAGACAAGCTCAATTTCAAGCATCTTACCTTGGATCCGTGGCCATAAATCACCTTAGAAACTTTTTGAAGGTCAGGTAAATAACTTTATCAATTTTTAACAGTCATATTTGACTAAAATATAACAAATTTTGTCCTTAACATACCTGAACATGTGAAACCATACATTGCAAGTCTTAAGAACATCATTTTCACTAACGAGAAGCATACTCCCAAGCTCCCCTTGTCATGAAGAGCTTATACACACCTATAGGAGCAACATTTTGACCTGAATAATCAACATGCTCTTCCTTCTTACATGTCATGCACATGTAGATGAATTTTCTTCACTACCACATACTTTATTCTACACTTTATCATCCTCATTTTACTTTCATCTTATTTATCTTCTTGATTTTCACATGCTCTGTCTTCCTTGATCCCAATCTAGTATATTTGAAGCTTTACAATATTATATCCTTCTTACTAATTTTGATAACTTCCCTTGTTCCCATCCTTGATTACCATTATACTAACATTCCATATAAAGACACACTCTCACATACTTTTACAATGGACTTACAAGACATCAACTTATCATAAGGACTACTATGTAGATTTGAGTCATTTTAACAGACTTCAAGGTTTATATATAACTTCTTTGGAGAAGGAGGTAGGTTTTAGAGATCATACCATTGTTCCTAACCATCATATATTATGATACTAAGGATTCACATTGCAATACCTCTAAAGCATGGAAACATTAATCTTACTTAACCCTTCATACTTTTGTCTTCATCTCCAAGTATAGAAATGGACTCATACCATAAAAAATTGGTGATTATTTATTTCAACCTACTCTTGATTTTAAGTCTTGATTCTCAGTGCTCCATTATACCATTTTCCTGTAACAATGCATCATTTTCTTTTACCCAAGATAAACTATAGACCTAATCTATTTATAATTTGAGTCCTTGAGTCTTGTGTACCTTCATTGCATAGTCTCAAAATACTTTGATATTACTATGCATACCTCTTTCACTGAGTAGCCAATACTAGAGCTTCATTTTCACACATTAAAACCTATAAATTCATCTTCCTCATACTTCATAGCCTTAAAACACACGGTCGGATACCTGCTGGAGGTCTCCTTATAAATTTTTTTAACCCTATACTTTCATTTTCTTGTCCTAAACCACTCAACACAATCTTTTGATAACTTTTAAACACTCTACTTGATTAAAAAATATCATAATCCTATAGATACAACTTCATATCTCCTTTAACATATTCAATTCTTCAATTCTTAGGAAATCATAAGCTATCCTTGAGTTCATACATGATCATCCTTGTCCTATCTTCATGTGGGATCATTTGAACTTCATAGATCAATTTCAATCATAATAGAATCCTATGATAGTGAGGTCACAAAGTTCAATCTTCAAAGCAACTCATACCAAACTTAGACCTTATAGACATCACATTTAGTCATCGGTAGAATATGCTTCAAGGAGTTGTTCATTCACCGTAAGATTTTTTTAATTGTGAGGCTTCACTTAGAACCATAGTTTGATTTCAAATGTCTTGAAATGAATTTACTTCATTGTTTTTATTAGTTATAACAATACTCTATCATAGTGGTCATTTTAACTCTTGACCATTTCTTAGACTAACTCCATTCTTCAAAAAAAATCCTAACATCATTTTAGACATTTCTTGCATTCTTGAGATTCATTAGACTTATGAACAAGTGATTATGACTTACTTACATAGGCTTGACTTCCTTATTGCTATGAGAACCTAAATTTATTTTCACTCATTATGAAATCCAAGAATAACTCTTACTCATGTCTGATACAATTTGTAGAAGTTGTAACAATTCTTCCCTTCTCTTGAAAGTATGTCTCAAACCTAGTTTCTAACAACTCTCGATCCATACTCGAATTTATCACATGTCATGATGAATAAAAATCTTTACCAAGGAACTCATGTGAAACCTTCTTACTTTTTACTTCAAGCCTTCCATCAGTTCATAGAGGCATATGCAATCCTATGTTACCATTAGGGTTCCTAGGTTAAAATCCTTAAGCACATCCTCCAAGGCCTATAGAATTTCAATTTTTATTCACCGTGATCTGTCATCTATGTGATATGAGCTCCAAGAGTCAAAATAATGATTTCACAGTCTTATTTATGCATTGAAACAATTGATGACTCTTCAAGATGACTATCCAAGTCATAATCATCTCCTAAGTGTAGTACACCCTAGTTGTTAGTCCTACTAGCCCTTGTGCATAGGTTATCAATGCCTAATTATTAACATTCAAACCATCTTGATAAAAACTCACCTATTGAATATACCCATTTGGCCCTATAATAATATCCAAGAACCTAGATTTATGCTCCTGAAGAAAATCTACCCAGGTTTACATTTTTCAATCTTTTTCAATTAGGCATCTAGTCCACCATTTTGTAACTCTCTCGAATCAAGCCGTGAACTCAGTAAGAAACTTGAGCATTTTTCAGTACTTAAAATTTCTTAAATCCCTTAGAACACTTAATCTAGATGATATGTACCAAAATTTGTCCTTAAATTCCACCATTCAATTCTTAAAAGCTCATATTCCTTGCATACTGCTCATAAAGGATGGTGAGAAACTCAGTCTAGGTAGAGAATGTCTTAAAATATACTAATTTGTATTTATAGTCCCAAAAATTGACCGTTGACACTATAGACACTCCTTTTCACACTCGAGCACCATTTCCTTGAATGGGGAGTAGGGGCAACCACTAGTATGCCTAGCGCCACCTTGGCATATGCCATGTTGACCTTAAAGAAATTAACATAGACTCTACATATTCATACGGATTGACTAAGTTGTCAAAATATATGACACAATTTTATCTTCAAATCTTCCTTTTCAATGCATTAGAACACTTACACAATAATTAGAACCTCGAACATGAAGCTTTTTGTCTCATCTCATCACAAGGAGACTATTGATGACTTAGCAAACCTAGCATGGACTCCACACACACCATTGCTTCACCATTTTAGACATTTCATCACTTCATCATCTCATAGAACCTGAGATACACATGTTACAATTCAATACAACTCATGACAAACTCTAATACTCCTCTGAACTCATATTTGACCATATGATATACCACATACTTCTTTATAAGACAATATTGCCAAGACACAAACTCAAACCAAAATTATATCTTGTGAATGATTATCATGACTCAAATAACTTCTTAATGACATCAATATACACTTGAGAAATCTTAACATGACAAGTACACCATAATAATGAAAAAGCAAACTCATATTTTGTGAACACAAACTCATGTACTTTTAAGGATAACAAGACTTGAACCTTGACATACATAGCATGACCAGCCATATAGAAACAGTAAGAACATGTTATATGAATTGAATATACATACCTCAACACCATAGATAAGACACACATAGAATAAGATAGCCACCTCTCACTCCAATTCTTCATTATAAACAATTCACTTCTAAGAATCCTAGTCAATGCATATCATCATGTAGGATCTTGATGAAAGACCTGAGAAGGTCTTAAGCCCTCTTCTTGCACCTTCATTAATTCCTCCTTTTCTAATTCTATATTTTTCATAGTAGACTCCTTTTTTTATCAGTCACACTCTTCAAATCCTCTTGATTACTTTGACTAGCCTTGTCCTTCTTTTTTACACATAAGCTTGTGGCTTGGGTCTTTGATTCTCTTTCTTCAACTGTCCTGCATCACAAAACATTACAATGTGCCCTACCTTGTGGCACCTAAAACATCCCACTTGTATTTTTTTTCACTCAATACCCATATGTCCATAACCATTACAAGAAAATAAATATTCATTGAACTTTCTTACATAGCTTCTAGTGCTTGGTTGTTCATTCTTGCAATACTTTGCAAGATGACATTTTTCATGACAAAAGATAACATTCAACTCCATATCTTTAACCCAAATTTTTCTCTTTCTTTCCTTGACATTCCTCTTCCTTATTTCCTTCAGAATGATGTTCCCGACCATTTCTTTGCAATCATCCTTTTGTTCAACATTAGGTCTAAACATGTTGGCTCTATCTCCATAAGCACCACACTTATAGCATTTACCATAAAAACATCATACCTATATATATTTGGCTTCCTAATAGATGGTCTTCCATGAGATGGAAGCCTTGAACTCTCTCCTTTTCTTAGATACCTTCTTTCATTAGATCCTTTACTTGAATTTTCTTCATTATTATCTGATTTGGATGAACCTTCATTAAATCCTAGGCCTATTCTATCACCATAATCCTTTTGTTTTTACAACATATTACTCATTTTTGAAATCCCTTGAAAAGATAACACTTTTCTTATAATAGTGCCTAAATATTTCTTCAATTCTTTTATTTCTTTCCTCTTGATCTTCATCTCAGCTTGGGCCTCTTCAATTTGATTCTTTAAAACCTTGACTATTTCCCCTCTCTTAGCCACATGTTTGATACATTCTTCCCTCTTGATCCTCAACTCAGCTTGTTCCTCATTGATTTGAGTTTTAAAACATTGACTACTTCCTCATGAGATGCAATCAAACTGTTCCACTTGTCAACACTCTCACATCCTACTTTCCTTATCATGTAGGTATTAATCTTAATTGTCTCCAATGGTGGTGGATTCATCTTGTCACCAAAGATCTCCCTCTATCTTTTTAGGATACTTCCAAGGTCTTACTCTAATACCAATTTTTGGAGGTGACAAGGAATGAGATGGGGTGTTATACCTCAAATTTTACCTACCCCCTTTTTAAAAAATGCTCATTCAAGTGTCCTCCTTTGTCCCTTCTTATATTAAATATTACAAATATATGGCGGGGGCCACTTTGTTTAATTTAAAACTTTAGTTTGATTATCATTTCATGTTTAAAGTGGTTTCGAACATTTGCATGTCAACATTAATACAATTATGTGTTCACATTGATATAATATGATACCTTAGGCACTTTAAAGATTGATGATCACAGTTTATCAAGATGACGATTGAATTTCAACTTACATTAACCATTTTCAAATTCCAAGCTCACTTTTTGGTATATATATTCTTTCCATGGTGGTAGTAAAGAATGTTGATAAGTGTCACTTTATTTTATTTGCACTAATTTTTTATTATACAACATTAAACCTCGTCGGTTCAGTGATATTCTGTTGGGATAACAGTCATGATTTCATCTTGTGGCATCATGGTGGTGTTTTGGGATTCTAGAGGAAAGCATATTTTGTTCGGGTAATTTTTCATATTCTGCCACTTCATTAGAGTTTGGGTTATTGGACCAAGTTGATGCTTAAGTCCCTCAGCTGATAAATCTAATGGTATTTAGGGTACAAATATTGAATCATAGTTGACATTGCTTGAACATAATTGTTTTATTTTTTGAACAATGTCACATGGCATAGTTTTTCAGATGTTGATGTTGAATTGGAAAAATTCAAAGTTGCATCCTTGAGAGTGGAGCAGGAAATTAGCTTATGGTGGGCATTAATTATTGGCTTGGTTTTTTTTATGGCATTGGAATCAAGGTACCTCAAACATTGAATTCTTGACCTCGAGCCCATCCTTTAATCGTCACTTCCAAATTAGTTTGATTATTGGATTTTTCCATTTCTATGGTGAAGCCCTACTAAAAAAATTTAGAATTGTTTCATCCTCCATTGTTGGCTTCAAGTGCATTGGGAAGCTCAGCTTTAGTGTTCAATCTATCTTGCGAGGTATGTTTGGCCTTAGCTCATTGTGGATGCTCAATTTTCATGCATTCGAGACTCATTTTCTAAACTGGGTTGAGTCTATGATTATTGTATATCATGTCTGCATGTATTTTTGAGGTTCTTTGTTCTATTTATGAACTGGTTTGAGCATTTTCGGGACTGTGTGAAGTTGCGACTCTGCCTTGGTCTGACTGTGATTCTTTCACTATTTATTTGATTTCATTTACTAGATTCTTTCTCTTTTGAATAATGTCTAGAGTTAAAAGGTTGTTTGGTGAGATGTTGAGTTTGAATGAAGGAAAAGAGGTTTGAGTTTAATGGGCTCTATGGAAATAATGTTGTTTTGTTGCTCATGTTTATCATACTATGGATTTTCAAAAATGGCTACGGTTTCAGTATGTCGGTTTGCTTATGTTTAGTTGAATGGAAGCTTGAGGTTGAAATTATACAAATCTTGTCTCTATTTTCAAAGATGGGTGTATGAAATAATATTATAGGCTTTAAGTTTGAAAGATTGCATTTAGACTAAAACCCTAATGAGTAATGAAATAATTATCCGTGTCGTTCTTTTCTTTATGAAAATTGCAAGATTTGGTTTATTGATAAATGTCACGGTTTTACATCTTACCCATTTGTTATACTTTACCAAGAAACCATTTTTAAATTAATATCTTGTTTATTGTGAACCAAAAATGTTTATCATGAGACTTATGTCAAATTTAACAATTATTTGGGTCTTCATGAAGTTTGAACTATTGGGTATTGTTCATTTTGGTTAAATGATGCAAAAGATCTCTGTTTGGTTGAATAATGTAAAAATTGTTTGTAAGATATAGATATTCAAAATCATTGGTATTTTCAAAAGTCATTGGTATTGAAACATAACTTTTATTGGATGATATTGTTGAAATAAATCTGTTCTATATGTTTACATCTTATTAACTATGCAGATTTCAATTCGAAGTATTGATGAATTTTCACTGTGTTCTATGGAATATTCATACAGTAGAATCATTGTGATTTCTCAGTTGTGATTATTTGATTGTAATAAATATAAGGATCTGTAAAAACATGTTTTTATAAACACCTATTCTGAGATGTGGCCTATGATATAAGATCGATTCGAAAATTATAATGGACTTATCCTTTGAATTTTGGTCTTTGACTTCCGAGTTGCAAATATGATATACATGAAGAAATAATGTTTCTTTTGAAGTAGACAGTGATGGTTTCTCAGGAGATTTAAATGGGTCAACAGATTACTTTAATAGTTATGATGATATTTTATATCATATGATCTCATATCTGTTTAATTTTTGGTTTTATGAGATGAACTAGCTCTGAAAGTGATGATTATCATAATGATAACTATGAACAGATGCCTAGGTCTAGATGGAGTGGATGGGGAACTCCATGGGGTTCTCGATCCAACATGGGTTGGCATGATAATAATAGATTTTCACCACGCAGATATTATCCTCATGGTGGAAGAAGAGGTTCTAACTCATTTCGGGGCCATGGAATAGTTGTTTGCAAAGTGGTCCTACTCGTGTCTCAATCCACTTTGATTCTAGAGAACCCATCCTTTGGGAATTCCTACAATTAATTGACTTCCCAAATAATCATCCTACTTGTAAAGCTTACTAGAAGTGAATTCCCCACATACTCTGCATCATCAATCACATTTTGATCATGCCCATTCTATTTCTCGAAGGCGGTCCAATCTAATCCTCCTTTACATAATGCAAAAAGTAATCCTCTATTGCCTACCTTAGGAAACTCTACAGAAGGACCATGTCATTCTCCTAAATGGGTTAGGTCCTCTTCAACCATACCGATGGAGTTACGTCTCGTCAAATGTGTGAAATTGGAAGTGGATGGAGAATCTAGTGCTATGACACATACAATACTGAATTTGGAATCATATGAGTACACAGATTTCAGGGAAGCTGATGGCACCACAGTTCTTGATTTGGTTGGAGATGATTAGATTATGATACTTGGCATTGACTTTGAACTTGCTATTTTGAGACAGTTGTTATTTAGACTTGGTGGCATTATGACTTAGTCATATTTTGATTCGGATACACATATATTATTATATTATGATGTGAATGTTTTAATCTATGTGGTTTCTTATATAGATGTTTTAGAAAAGATTAAAACTCTATATTTAATTTTGATTATTATGGTTTAGAAATATTTAATGCAAATGATATGGTTATGTGGGTGATTTTGGATTAATGTTTTATTTGAATATTAGTGGGTCCCCCTTGCCCTCATATATTTTTTCTCATTAATATTTGTCTAAATAAATTTATGATATGATTTTTAATCATCTATCATAAGTTTAAATAAATTATTTTAATCGATTGATCTTTATTATCGATTAAATAGCCTCCTCTTCTATAGTGTCATTATTTTTATTAAGAGGTCAGTTATAATTGTCTTATGGGAGAAGAACATAAAAGAAGATGAAGGGCTCATTTACACGGGAGGAACACAGAGGTAATTTGCATATGAGTAAGTGCATTTCATTCTATATTTTCTGTGAAAATATTTTGAATGAAGCTTTGATTACAAGATCTTGATGACCTAAAATTTGAGGATCTAAGTGTAAACATTTGATACAACAGGTATATCCAGTTATTATGATTATTATTTTGATTATCTGAAGGTTGATTTTCTTGTGTCTAATCTTTAACTAATTGAAGATTTTAATCTACATATCCAGGGGCTTATGAAGGCTTTTACATGGATTTCTAAGCATTTTGGGTTTATATTTCTGCCATTTGTCTGTTGTATTTGTCAAATCTTGATCGAGTTGATTTCAGTGATTCTGTACTTCTCATTTGTAAATCAGTTTCTCATTTTAATATAAAAACTATGTTGGTCTCTTATGACTTGTATTATTGTGTACATGGTGTATATTTTGTCGGTCTTTTACTTGCATTTTGTTGTTATAAATCAGAAATCTGAAATAAAAGAGTATATTTGATTAAGGTTTCATTTTCTACATTGTATGAAATCTGGAGCAAAAAGGATAATCTATAATTGGGAGTTCAAAAGGATTTATTTCAGATTATATGCAAGCACTAATTTATGCAACTGAATACAATAGATGTATGAAGGATGTTTCCAGCTTGCTTTCTTCCTCCAAGAGGTTATCTAGTTCATAGATATCACTCTATTGATAGGGTTGATCACATGCAGATTATAGGTTTTGTTTCTTTGTTGTTTTTGTCTTTTTGTTTGCTTGTTTGTTCTTTGCTTCTTTTTTGTATAATCATTTCTCTTTCTAATTGAATTAAAGGATTTTCCCAAATCATTGGTTGATTTTTCTATAAATGAATTAAGATATAAACTACCATTCACTTAGAGTATCATCTAAGGTTTCCTATATGATAAAGTTGGTTCAATTTTGTCTTAACCTTTTATCATAGGTAAAAGGTTGATTAGTTGTCGATCAATTTTTTGTCAACAACAAATTTGGCGACTCCACTGGGGACTTTTCATTCTAATTCATTCTTTCATGAGAAGTTTTATTTTAACTATCTTCTCTTCTAGTGATTATTTCTTAAATGACCATCACAAGTACTACACCTATCATACAATCTGATGGGCATGCCTTTAGAGAGTGCATAGATAGATATCAATGCTGATATTAGAACCTTCGCTTGGAATACCAACAAGGATTTTGAACAATTTATCAATGTTGTTATTGTCCTTGACACTGAAGAGGATAAAGCCCTCCAAATTGATCATCTTTCTAGAAATCAGTTACAAACACAACAAGATATCTTTAACAAGAACAAACAAATTCAGGAAGAAAAAGAGGTTGTCCTTAAAACAGTTAAAACTCACAAAATATTGCCTTTGGACCCGAAAAATGATAGAAAAATTTTGAAACATCTTTGTTGATATCTTTGATTCACCATTTTATATTTTTGAAATGGAGAACCAACCTCCTCCAAACAATGATGACAATAGAGAAGAGAGGAGAAGGAGAAATAATCAATGTATACCAAGTTTTGAAGACAATCGAGACATGGGAAATGTAACTAATGATGGAGATTCTAATGATGATCATGATGAATTAAACCCATGGCTTAGAGGTAATCCAATAGACATTGGAAGAAACCCACCCAAATTACCTTCCTTTAAAGGTATTACCTTGCCACAATTTTATGGAGAAGTAGGTGAATCATGGGAAGATCACCTTGATGATTTTAAGTTGATTGGTGTTTTCATTGGTATTACTAATGAAAGAAATTTCTGAGACTATTTTCTCATACTCTCCAGGAAAATCTTATAAATATTTTATCATTTTACCTTCTAAATCCATCTCTTCTGGTCTGAAATAGAAGAGTGGTTGAATGATTATTTTGGTAAAGACAAGGATGAATATGAATTTCTTAATGAGCTCTCTAACATCTCAATGGATGCTGGAGAAATTGTTTATCATTTTACTATTTGTTTTACTAAACTTAGAGAAAAAAACCAAATATTTTAGACCACCTCAAAAAATTACTCGTCTTTATTACTGTAATGCTCTTCCTCTAAAGTATAGGTTAGCTCTTAAAGATAAAGATATCTTTACATATGAGGATACCATTACTTTATGTATTGAATAGGAAAATAAACTAAAAAGATTGGTTTTAAAGATAGAGATTCTACAGGTATGTTCTGCTGATAATGTAGAAATTTTAAATGTTATCTGCAATCTTGGTAATGAGTTGGTCGTCGTCAAGTGACAACTTAATGATCAAGCTTCAAGTTCAAAATCTAAAATTACCTTAGGTAAAGAAAAAATTGATCCCAAAGAACTGTATTGTGGAGTCTATGAAATATATCATGATCCTTCCACCTATAAGGTTGCTACTAAAATCAAGAAGTTTATCAAGGGTAAAGATGTTGATGATATGTGTAGTTTGTAGAATCTGATGTTTGTGTTGTTACTACCAGATCACAAGAGAATGCAAAGAAAGATAATCCCAAAGATAAGAATTGATGATAGTAAGAATAAATCTAAATCTTTCAATACGACTGACAAAAACAAGGGTAATGATAAAAATCCCTCTGGTAAACTAGCAGATGATGCTCCTTCTAGTCTAAATAATTCTCAATATCAACCTTATAAGTCTAAACCATACATCAAGTCCAATTTTTTTGGTTAGTTATGACATTATTACTAATATGATGAATTATAGGAGTAAATTGAACATGTTTGAAAGTTTAGTGATGCCTGGGTAGTTTGAAAAGTTGGTTACTACTCATAAAAATAGATCCAATCTAAATAATGTCATGGATGTACAAGAAGGGTCTGAGGAAAGTGAATCTGAAAGTGACAAAGGAGATAAGGATGAAGTTTTAAATACATCCAACCCAACAAGATTATATTCCACCATTTTATGTGACTGTTAAGATTCGAACAAAATCATTCACAACTGCATTCTAGATATAGGAGCATCAAAGAATATTATGCCTAAAACTATTGTAGATCAATTAGGCATTTCTTATGAACATGATAATCAGAAATTGACTGGTTTTGATTCTAGACAAACTAGATGTTGTGGTAAATTTAAAGACATAGTTGTTAAGTTAGCTTAGGATGAAAGAGTAATATTTATTGGAAACATTCACATTTTGGATATACCAGCTAACTATGTTATGCTTCTTGGAAGAGATTGGTCACAGGCTACAGTGCATTTGTGGGTAAAGATCAAACTTGGGTGTCGGTTGGAAATGCTATAGCCTTTATTTAAAGGGAATAATGGTCAAGTACTCCCATTGAAGGGATTTCATCATCTATCTCATTTTTAGAAACGGGTATGGGTACTTATGGATTAGATTCAGTTGATACTTACACTTTAGATGATGAAGATTATCAACATGCTAGGTTGTTACCCTCTGATGAAGTTTGGAAAATGTGTTTTGATGGAGCATGCTCACAATCCAGAAATGGTGTAGGAGTAGTTATCAAATCTCCCATTGGTATAAAATTTGATTATGTTTTTCATTTAGCTTTTGAAGCTACTAATAACATTGTTGAATTTGAAGCCTTATGTTTAGGACTGCAACAAGCTTTAAGTCTGAATATTAAGAAATTGACTATTTTTGAGATTCAAAATTAATAATCAGACAGGTTAAGAGGATCTATAAGACAAATCAAACTCATCTTCATCGGTATACTCAAAAGGTTTGGTCTTTCATTGAATAGTTCAAAGCATTTAATATCAATCATGTTTTTCAAGAATTCAATTCTAGAGCAGATAAGCTTGTTGTTTTTGTTTAAATCCTTCATTTGTTGATCAAATATTTTGCACTTTCAAAGAAGTATATAGGCCCATGATACCTGATTTGGAAACTAATTGGCCTGTATTTTCTTGTGATGAACACATTGATACATTTTTGAAAGGGAACTATTTTGATTTTGATGACTATGTTTTAAATTACGGAGATTATTTACAGCTTGTCTAATAATAAACTACCTGCTGGTCTGGTCAGTCTTGAATCCATGTTTTCACCATAGGATCATCCTAGAATTTCCTCCTCTGTTGAAACCTCTAGGAGGATTATAGGGGAAACAATAGTTTTTAATCTTGGTACGGATGATAATCCAAAGTTTGTTTATTTGGGTGCTTGTCTTTCAACAACTGAAAGGAAAGCTTATGTTAAATTGCTGAAAGAGTTTATTAATATTTTAGCTTGGTATTATAAATATTTAAAGGGTTATGACACTAGGATTATTAAACATGATATTCCTATAAAACCTGGTATTAAACCTATAAGGAAAAAATCTAGAAGAGTGAGCCCCTTGTTGGAGGACACCATCAATAAGGAGCTTGATAAAATGTTGGATGGTGGTGTCATTTTTCTTGTTAGATATTCAAATTGGGTAGCTAATCTGGTCCCGATTAGGAAGAAAAATGGATACATTCATCTCTATGTTGATTTTAGATACCTTAACCGTGTGAGTGCTAAGGATAACTTTCCTTTGCCGAATATTGATCAAATTTTATAGCAGGTCACCAGTTCTAAAATAATGTCCCTTTTGGATGGTTTCTCAAGATATAACCAGATCTATGTAAATCCAGAAGATAGACATAAAACAACATTTACAACATGAAGAGGTACCTTTTCTTTTAATTGAATTCCTTTTGTTTTTAACGAGTGCTACATTTCAAAGAGCAATGCATGTTGCTTTTGATGATCTTATTGGATTTATAATTCATATTTATTTGATGAATTAATAGTGTACTCAATGATAAGGAAGAAACACTTAGAAAACTTTGTGAAATCTTCATTCGTTGTCGTAAGTATGGAATTACTTTAAATCCTAAGAAATCTATTTTTGGCGTAATGTGAGGGTAAACTCCTAGGACATGTTATTTCTAAAGACGATATCTCAATAGATCTTGAGAGGGTACAGCCATCAAAGAACTAGCCCCACCTAAAATGAATATGACCTTAGATCATTCTTTGGTAAAATAAATTTTGTGCAGAAATTCATTTCTAATTTTTCTAATAAAGATGCTCCTTTATGAAAGGAACGAAAACCAAATCGTACTGAGCCAAGATCACAGATGTTAATCAAACACCATGATCAATAAGATGAAAGCAATTCGCTAGAATAGCTTTACATAAAACCTTTGTAAACAAATGAGCAGCAATATCATATATTATTATGGAACTCAATGCAATACAATGAGAATGGGCCTTGCTTAAATAGGCAAGGAATAACAATCTAAGAACCAGTCAAGGTCGTAGATCAAGCCATAAATCAAGGAAATAACTAGTCATCAAAGAACTAGTCAAGACCATAGATTTAGGAGAGAACTAGACATCAAGGATCTAGTCAATACCATAGATCAAGGAAAGAACTATACCTAACAACTAGATAATATCTTCTAATATCTAAATAAAATAAAATAAATATCCACACACATAAGTGGGTGAGGATAAATACAATAAATGTAAATAAAGTACCTAGGTGAACATGAACTAAGGTAAATACCCACTCTAACACCCCCCCTCAAGTGAAGCTAGGGGCCAAAATAGAAGTGGCATGTCCACAGTATGAGTCCTAGAAACTAGGCCTGATGAGGTACTCATGTACAATAATTGGGAAAAATGGACACCGCAAGGTACCCAAAACCAAGTAATAACAAATATTTTTAAACACAAGAGCTAAAATACCATATATGGAAATCCATCATAATCCATAATGCTCAATACATTACAATACAATGACTTGAATTACTCAATAAGAAAGATGTACATATAGGAGGAGGGAAGTGTAACTACTACCTAAATAAATGGTGAAGAACTCCCACTAATTGATACTTTGGTAGTTAAGTTAACTCCAAAAGACTAGTAAGCTAACTCCACATAATTGAGAAGCTAACTCAACACAACTAGTAAGCTAACTCCACACAACTAGTACACCTAAGCAAGCTAACCCAATAAGTGTAGGGCTAACACAAGTGTAAGAATTATCCTAATAAATAAATAAAAGGATAAATAATAACCTACACTAACACCCTCTCGTAAGCATAGCTTAGGTAGGTGAAAAAAGAAGGTGGGTCCCGCAACAAGGCTTGATGAGGTACCCACGTACAACAACTGGGAAAAATGGACACCGCAAGGTACCCAAAACCAGTAATAACAAAGTAGAGAGAAAAATCCTACTGCAAGATATCCTCAGAAGCTCGACTCCAAAAACATGCAATCTTTGTCAAGAAGTGTGGTGCACACTATGGTTTGAATCCACTGCTCAATCATATAACTCAAAAACAACTGACACTGGGCTTCACCAGAATAGCTCCATGCAAGGAGATTGTCAATGGAGTGATGTCAAAAAGTGAAAAATAAACACCAAACATAATTTGATCAACTGCTACAAATAGGTGTGCCACGATCCAAGAAAAACCAAGGCAACAAGGCAAGGACACAAGATCCAAATAAATAGGAGTGCCACAATCCAAGAAAAAGCCAAGGTAACAAGGCAAGGGCACGAAACCCAAAGAAGTAGTATCAACACCACACCCTCCCATACTACTAGAATGGGTAGAGTGACACCACAGATCTGTATGAGTTTCCTAAAATCAACTACTTGAACACTGACAAAATAACACTGGGCTTCACCAGAATAGCTCCCCACAAGAGAGACTGTCAACATGCCAAAAGTGTCAAAAATACAGATCCAGAATATCTCAATAAAAAGAGAGATATAAATGCATACACCCATAGATATAAGAATGCAACACCCAAAAGTTGAGGACGTCGGGCTCAACCGAAATTGCATCCACAAGAGATTACAACACCCTCCCAAATTGGCACTTTATAATTGAGTGCATGTAAATATTACAATGAGTAAAATTACCTTTTACATTTGAAATATGTGTATAAAAATCTCACCAATGCGTAGATCTTGAAAAAATACACAATTTCAAAAAAAGATCACCTTAATCCAAGCTACGGATCAAAAGTTATGAGCTCTAGAAGGTTTTGCTATTAAAATAATATTTTAATGTTGATCTTCTTTTCAAAAGGTACACGTGACACCCAAATGTCCAAAGGGTAAAAGAGTGCATCCACACAATACAGGCTTGCGACCAAAGGATAAAAGCCTGCGCCCAAAACCTAAAATGTCCAGAGGGTAAACCATTGCATCCAAAGGGTACACGTCAATATCCAATGGATAAAAGAATGCACCCAAATGGTACAGATCTGTGTCCAGTGGATAAAAGACTACATCCAAAACTGAAATATCCAGAGGGTAAAAGAATGCATCCAGAAGGTACACACTTTTATCCAATGGATAAAAGAATGCACCCAGAGGGTACATATTTGTGTCCAGTGGATAAAATACTGCATCCAAAACCAAAATATCTAGAGGGTAAAAGAATGCATCCGGAAGGTACACGCTTATATCCAATGGATAAAAGAATGCACCCATGGTACAAATCTGCATCCAGATTTGACTGTCTCAAAACATGGTTGATTTTATAGTCGATTCTAGGGTTTTGGCACCTTCCAAATCCAATTCCGCACTCCGTTTTGCATAAAAATGCATGCTGCAGAAAATTGCTAACAAATTCCAAATACATGAAAATAATAAACCCTTTCTTGTAAAGAAAAACTTACATATGGATGTCTACATCATCTATCGCTCTGATACCATGAAAGGAATGATAAGAATATTGTTCCAAGCCATGATCTCAGATGATAATAGCACACCACATTATATTTACAAAACAGAAGAGCTAAAATACCATATATGGAAATCCATCATAATCCATAATGCTCAATACATTACAATACAATGACTTGAATTATTCAATAAGAAATATGTACATATAGGAGGAGGGAAGTGCAACTACTACCTAAATTAGTGGTGAAGAACTCCCACTAACTGATACTGGTAGTTAAGTTAACTCCAAAAGACTAGTAAGCTAACTCCACACAACTAGTACACCTAAGCAAGCTAACCCAACAAGTGTAGGGCTAACACAAGTGTAAGAATTATCCTGATAAATAAATAAAAGGATAAATAATAACCTACACTAACACTTTAAATATTTTATTAAAGAAAAATCATGGTTTTATATGGGATTCTAATACTGACTCTTATTTTGATGATGTTAAAGATGTTATTTCTACAACTCCTGTTTTGGTTAAACCTGATTTAAACAAACCATTCATCTTGTATCTTAATGTGACTGACAAGGCTATGGGTGTTGTGATCACTCAATATTCTTCTTCGGAGAAGAGAAACCAATTGCCTACTTCAATCAAACTTTAAAAGATGCTGAAATTAGGTATCCTTTAATTGATAAATTTGTCTTCACTTTGGTATCTGTTTTGGGAAAATACAAAAAAAAATGATGGGTAATAGGGTTGTTATTCAATCTAACATACTTGTTTTATCTTACTTGTTTAAACAACCCATCATAGATGGAAGGTTAGCCAAATGGATTTTTAAAGTTCAATAGTTTGACCTGGAGTTTGAGACATGTAAGACTATCAAGGAAATGAACTCGCTAAACACCTGGCTGAAAATGAAAATTCTAAAATAAATGTTTTGATTTTGAGCATAGATGAAAATTTAAATGTTGTTCCGCATTTTTAGACTTTGAAAACTGCATATTTTTCTACACAATTAATTTTTGGCTTGACAATATAAGACTGGACTATTTTCTATCTCAAGATAATTGGTACCATGACCTAATCTATTACTTTCAAAACCAATCTTATCCTGATCATTTAGACAAAAGAAAACATAGAGAATTACGCTTTCAAGCTCTTAACTTTTTGTTATCGGAAAATTTCTTGTTTTACAGAATCGAGATGGTGTCTTGCTTAGGTGATTAACTCACAATCAAACTGGGAGGGTTCTTAGAAGTTTCATGAGATATTTTTTAGTGGAAACTATGCTACAAATAAAACAACACATAAATTATTACGTGTTAGTTACTATTGGCCCACCATTTTTAAATATGTTTATCGTCTTGTCAGGTCTTGTGCTTCTTGCCAAATCTTTACAGGTCGTGAACATTTACTCATTATGAATTTAAATCCGGTTATTCAGGGTAGACCTTTTTCAAAATAGGGAATTTATTTTATTTCAAATATACATCCCCCTTCATCTACTAGACATAGGCATATTTTTACTATGACATATTACTTTACAAAGTGAATAGAAGCAATAGGTTTAGAAAGTTCTACATCTGGAGAAGTTATAATTTTTTTCAAAAATCAATTTTTTTCTTGTTTTAGTGTTCCTCATGAAATAATGTTTAACAATGGTATGCAGTTTATCTCTGAAGAGTATCTAACTTTTATGGGTAAATATTCCATTATTTCTAGTCATTCTTCAAAATATTACCCTCGGGTAATGGTCAAGTGGAATCTATGAATAAGAATCTCATTAACATAATGAAAAAGATTGTATGTGAGAACAAAAGGGACTGGCACCTGAAATTTTTTGAAGCCTTATGGGCTGATAGAACAACTACCAAATTAGGTACAAGTTTTTCTCCTTTCTTTCTTGCATATGATTTTGAAGCAACCATGCCTATTGAGTTACAAATTTCATCTGCTAAAACAACGTTAAATTATGGGTTAGATGATTTAGATGAGATTCAATTACATTTGGATGAGCTAATTGCTTTAGATGAAGCTAGGATTATAACCTTGGAAAATTTGGAAAAGGGTAAAGAGAAATTAAAGAAATTGTTTGACAAAAAGGCCACTATTAAAAGATTTGAGGTTGGAGATTTAGTGCTCTGTTGGGATAAGGCTAGGGAAAATCGGGAAAACACCATAAATTTGACTCTCTTTGGCTTGGACCTTATCAAATTGTTGTGGTATTAGGTAATAATTATTTTCATTTACGTGAGATTGATGGTGATTGGTTGTGTTTCACAGTCAATGGTCAACATTTGAAGAATTTTTACAAATGAAATCATTTTGTAAATTATGTATTATAGTTTGTTTTTGGTTGTTTGTTGTTTTGGCTTGTTGTGGTTTGTTTTCGGTGGTTTGTGGTTTTGGCTTGTTTCTTGTTTGTCGTTGGTTGTTTGTTTTGGTCCAGAATGCTTGGAAACTGGTGGAAAGAGCTCTCATATCCTTGGATGGTAATATTTTTGGATGCTTTCAATTTCAGATTATGCATTTAGAATTGATCATTTAGTAAATCTTAATAGTGATAATGTTGGACGTTCATGATGACAAAGTTATACTTGTTTTTCAAATATTGGGAAATTTGTCATGTAATTGAACTTTATTCTACCCTCACTTTCCCAATATCTTTATTTCCTTTCTTCATTCATGCTCATCCAGACACACATCCCATTTTCATACTCATCATTCTTGGGGTCTCATGTAGAGTGATCTAAGAAACAAGTAGCCTACTTGCACTCTTGGAGTTAAAATTTAAGCTATTTTTTTTTAATCCAACCTTCCCTCTTAATAGAAGAAAGCTAGTATGGTTGCCAGTGTTATACCTCAAATTTTACCTACCCCTTTTTAAAAAAAATTGACCGCTCATTCAAGTGTCCTCCTTTGTCCCTTCTTATATTAAATATTACAAATATATGGTGGGGGCCACTTTGTTTAAATTAAAACTTTAGTTTGATTATCATTTCATGTTTAAAGTGGTTTCAAAACATTTGCATGTCAGCATTAATATGATTAGGTGTTCACATTGATATAATATGATACCTTGGGCACTTTACAAATTGATGATCACAGTTTATCAAGATGACGATTGAATTTTATCTTACATTAACCATTTTCAAATTCCAAGCTCACTTTTTGGTATATATCTTCTTTTTGTGGTGGCAGTAAAGAATGTTGGTAAGTGTCGCTTTCTTTGATTTGCACTAATTTTGTATTATGCGACATTAAACCTAGTCGATTCAGTGATATTTTGTTGGGATAACAATTGTGATTTCATGTTGTGGTATCATAGTGATGTTTTGGGCTTCCAAAGGACATGATATTTTGTTCAGGGCATTTTTCATATTTTGCCACTTCGTTTGAGTGTGGATTATTGGACCAAGTTGATGCTTAAGTCCCTCAATTGATAATGTTAATGGTATTTAGGGTATGGAGATTGAATCATAGTTGACATTTCTTGAACCTAATTGTTTTATTTTTTGAACAATGTCACATGGCATAGTTTCGTAGTTGATGTTGATTTCATTATTTGATTTATAAAAATGCCAAGTGGCATCCTTGATAGTGGAGCGGGAAATTAGCTTATTGTGGGCATTAATTATTGGTTGGTGCATGTTTTTATGGCAAGATCGGACTCGAGCATTGAATGCTCAACCTCGAGCCCATCCTTTTACCGTCACTACCAATTTAGTCGGTCATTTGATTTTTCCATTTCTATGGTGAAGCCCTGCTAAAAATTTTCTGGAACTATTTCATTCTCCATTGTTGGCTTCGAAGTGCATTAGGAAGCTCAACTTTAGTGTTCAATCTATCTTGTGAGGTATGTTTGGCCTTAGCTCACCGTGGATGCTCGATTTTCATATATTCGGACTCATTTTCTAAACTGGAATGAGTATATGATTATTATATATCATACATGAATTTATTTTTGAGGTTCTTTGTTCTATTTATGAATTGGGTTTGAGCATTTTGGGACTCTGTGAAGTTGTGACTCTGCCTTGGTCTAACTATAATTCTTTCACTATTTATTTGATTGCATTTACTCAATTCTTGTTCCTCTGAAGAATGTCTGGAGTTAAAAGGTTGTTTGGTGAGATGTTGAGTTTGAATGAAGGAAAAGAGGTTTGAGTTTAATGGGCTCTATGGAAATAATGTTATTTTGTTGCTCATGTTTATCATACTATGGATTTTCAAAAATGGCGATGGTTTCAATATGTCAATTTGAGTATGTTTTGTTGAATGGAAGCTTGAGGTTGGAATTGTATAAAGCTCGTCTCTATTTTTGAAGTTGGGTGTATGAAATAATATTATAGGCTTTAAGTTTGAAATATTGCATTCAGGCTAAAAACCCTAGTGGGTAATGAAATAATGATCTATGTCATTCTTTTCTTTATGAAAATTGCAGAGATTCAATTTATTGATAAATGTCACGGTTTTGTATCTTACCCATTTGGTATACTTTACCATGAAACATTTTTTTAATTAAGATCTTGTTTACTGTGAACAAAAAAATGTTTATCAGGAGACTGTGTCAAATTTAACAATTCTTTTGGGTCTTCATGAAGTTTGAACTATTGGGTATTGTTCATTTTGGTTAAATGATGCAAACAAATCTTTGTTTCGCTTAAATATCGTAAAAATTGGTAATAGTTTTCAAAAGCATTGGTATTCAAGTCAGTATTGAAACAGAATGTTTGATGATATTGTTGAAAAAAATGTGTTCTATATGTTTACATCTTATTGACTATGCAGATTTTAGTTCGAAGTATTGATGAATTTTCACTGTGTTCTATGGAATATTCATACAGTAGAATCAATGTAATTTCTCAGTTGTGATGATTTGATTGTAAGAAATACAAGGATATGAAAAAAAATTCTTGTATAAACACATGTTCTGAAATTTTTCCTATGATATAAGATTGATTTCGACAGTTATAATGGACTTATCCTTTGAATTTTTGTCTTTGACTTCTGAGTTGAAAATATGATATACATGAAGAAATAATGTTTCTTTTGAAGTAGAAAGTGATGGTTTCTCAGGAGATTTAAATGGGTCAACAAATTACTTTAATAGTTATGATGATATTTTATATCATATGATCTCATATATGTTTAATTTTTGGTTTTATGAGATGAACTAGTTCTGAAAGTGATGATTATCATAATGATAACTGTGAACAAATTCCTATGTCTAGATGGAGTGAATGGGGAACTCCATGGGTTTCTCGTTCCAATGTGGGTTGGTATGGTAATAATATATTTTCACCATGGATAGATTATCCTCGTTGTGGAAGAAGAGGTTCTAACTCGTTTCGGGGCCATGAAACAGTTGTCTAAAGAAGTGGTCTTACTTGTGTCTCAATCCACTTCGATTCTAGATAACCCATCCTTTGGGAAGTCCTATAATTAATTGACTACATAAATACATAGCCTACTCGCAGCTTGCAATTGAATTCCCATATACTCTACATCACCAATCACATTACGATCATGCCCATTATGTTTCTCAAAGGCCACCCAATCTAATATTCCTTTACATAATGCAAAAACAATCATCCACTACCTACCTTAGGAAGCTCTGCAGTTGGACCCCACCATTATCCTAAACGGGTTAGGTCCTCTTCGACCATACCGATAGAGTTACGACCCGTCAAACATGTGAAATTGGAATTGGATGGAAAATCAAAAGTGCATGACACATACAAGATCAATTTGGAATCAAATGAGTACATAAAGTTTAGGAAGCCGATGGCACCATGGTTCTTGATTTGGTCGGAGATGATTAGATTATGATACTTGGCATCGATTTTGAACTTATTATTTTTAGACAGTTGTTATTTAGACTTGGTGGCATTATGACTTAGTCATATTTTGATTCAAATATACATATATTATTATATTATTATGTGAATGTTTTAATCTATGTGGTTGCTTATATAGATGTTTTAGAAAAGATTAAAAATCTATATTTAATGTTGATTATTATGGTGTAGAAATTTTTAACGCAAATTATATGGTTATGTGGGTGATTTTGGATTAACATTTTACTTGAATATTAGTGGGTCCCCTACCGTCATATATGTGTTTCACATTAATATATGTCTAAATAAATTTATGATATGATTTTTTAAATCATTTATCATAATTTTAAATCAATTATTTTAATCAATTGATCTTTATTATTGATTAAATATCCTCCTCTTATATAGTGTCATTATTTTTATCGGAGGTTAGTTATAATCGGCTTATTGGAGAGGAACATAAAAGAAGATGAAGGGTTCATTTACACAAGAGGAACACATAGGTAATTTGCATATGAGTTAAGTGCATTTCATTCTATATTTTCTCGAAATATTCTGAATGAAGCTTAAATTATAGGATGATAGGATATTGATGAGCTAAAATTTGAGGATATAAGTGTAAACATTGATACAAAATAGGGTATATCCAGAGTTAATATGATTATTATTTTGATTATCGGTTCATTTTTTGTGTATAATCTTTAACGATTACAAATTTTAATCAAAGATATCTAGGGGCTTATAAAGGCTTTCTACATGGATTTCTAAGCATTTTGGGTTTATATATATGCCATTTGGCTGTTGTATTTTTTAGATCTTGAATAGAGTTGATTTTAGTGATTCTATACTTCTCATTTGTAAATCAGTTTCTCATTTTAATATAAAAACTATGTTGGTCTCTTATGACTTGTATTACTTGTGTACATGGTGTATATTTTATGAGTCTTTTAATTACATTTTTTTATAAATTAGAAATCTGAAATAAAAGAGTATATTTGATTAAGGTTTCATTTTCTATACTATATGAAATATGGAGCAAAAAGGATAATCTATAATTGGGAGTTAAAAGGATTTGTTTCGTGTTATATGCAAGCACTAATTTATGCAACTGAATATAATAGATGTATGAAGGATGTTGCCATCTTGCTTTCTTCCCTCCAAGAGGTTATCTAGTTCATAGATATCACTCACGTCGATAGGGTTGATCGCATGCAGTTACAGTTATGTTTCTTTTTTGTTTTTGTCTTTCTTGTTCTCTTATTTGTTCTTTGTTTCTCTGTTTGTATAACCTTTCCATTTCTGATTGAATTAAAGGATTTTTTCCAGATCTTAGATTGATTTGTCTATAAATGACTTAATATATAAACTACCCTTCACTTAGAGTATCATCTAAGGTTTCCAATACAATTAAAGCTAGTTATATTTCATCTTAACCTTTTACGATAGGTAAAATGGTTGATTAGTTGTCGATCCAATTTGCTTTTGAAAACAGGGGGTGAATCAGTCCCCAATAAAACTTTCTCACTTATACTTCAAACCCTAAACACACAATCTCATGAAGCACACACATCAAATCATATATTATTCACAATGAAATAACTCAATACAAGGATCACAAGATAAACTCAAAAACACTTATATTTATTCTCAAATCAGATCAACACACTTCTATTGATATTAAAATCAAATTACAATGAATAATGTCTTCAACAATGATCAACAAGATACAATCATGAGCTCTCAAGACAATCGCCCTTGTCTCATGAATCAATATAAGATCTTAAGATGCTTGAGAAACCTTCAAATTACATCAATTAAATATGAAGATAGCATTCAAACACAAATCTCCAAATATGCCATCCTTCTTCAACTCGCTCTCAAAGAAACTTCTCCATCTTTGCTTTGCTCAAATCCTCCACATGAAGACTCAAACATGTAAAATCCTAGAGTTAAATTATATGGGTTTTGGGCTTGTCCCAAGGGGTTATTCTTTTCAGCAAAGGGTTCTACTAAAGAAGATAAAATGGGTTCCCAAAAATTAGCACCATTGTACCCAAAACATCATCTTTATAGCCTCTCCTTGATTAAAATTAAAAATAGGTTAGTTTCCCTCCACTTTCATGACCACACCAGCCTAAAAACATCCCATAATAATCAATATAACATTAACAATTGACCCATAGATTCTGGCCTAGAAAAAACACTTCATCCATGTACCAAAATCCTAAAAACCCTTGCATTGGAATGACAAAAATCCCCTCATTCCAAAACCATTCTTAGTCGTGGCTCAAAAACCACCATGCTTAATAAATTTACATTTGATATCCATACATGGTCTCAATTTATCTCAACCAATCAAATTATTTCATTTAATGGGCCCAATACTCTTTGTTCATCTCAAAATTATTGTTTCCTACACCCTTCAAGACCTTAGAAACTTCATTATACCACAAAATGAATTAAAATCATCCAAACCATGACATGTAACAACTTTATGGAAATTAAATAACATTTATAACACTTCTAAGCAAGTTATAAGCCTTGAAACAATCACCTGCTCAAACCACAACTACTTTTGTCTTCACCAAATCAAATCGCTCAACAAGTAGTTTTCAAATATTAGTTGATAAAAAAATTAAAGAAAATTCAAGACCTATAAATGGATTAAATTGATTCCAAATTCATCCCTATTAATATTCCAGCTAGTATCAAGCATCACCTAATTCATTCAATTCTTCAAACAACTCAAAAATTCGTAAAAGCATATCTTATCCCGCACTAGAAAAAATATGCTTATCAAAAACTAAGATGGAAACATAATAAAAACTCATAATCATGGGAAAAATATGATATAAATCTAAATATATCTGAATCCTCTTTCTGAAAAAAAATTTTAATCATCTCAAAATTCCACTTGTAGCTCTGTTATGGCCATTTTACTAAACATTGCTTTTTATGGCCTCAAAATTGCCCTTTGACTAGTCAACCTGAATGGAGCTCAACTTGCACTTTTTCATTAAAAAATAATCTTAAACATTAATATACATGAATATAAAATCAAATACATCATACAAAAATAATTTAGATCATACCTTCTTTGGACAACCTTGTCCCAAAACACTCTTCTTCAAAAACTAACTTGTTTGAGTGGGGCCCACTCATCACCATGACCTCTATCATACCTTTATGGAAATATTAAGGATTAATATGCATGTTACAATAATTAATTTATAAAAATTAATTTAAAAAATCTCATTATACCTCTTCTTCTGCAAGCTTCTCCTAGTTAGGGTTTAGCTAGGGTCAGAACCACTTTGTCTTCTTAACCTTCGTTTATAAAAACATGACGATGAATTGACCTCATTATTTTTTTGAAACCTTCTAAAGTCACTATATAAATATCCTTGAATCCCATGAAAATGCCACAATTCATTGTGAGCATCAAAATTTCAAACTCGATTTGGAAATTACCTTGTTTTTTACCCCATTTTACCAAAAACCTCATGAAATGCAAAAACATCATCATGGCAGCCTGAAATTTTTCCCATATCACAAGGACACACCCTAATAATATCTAAAATAATCAAAAATTCACAAATATCTCCCAAATTTCCATCCATTGAGACTTTCATAGCTAGCTCTTAAGGTTTTTCACCAAAGGCTAGAGTAAACTAAAACAACCTCAAAATACATCATAGAAACACTCCAAATGGTTATAACATACTTGATACATCATGATACAACTAAATTTATGCATCCATGATCTCATATATCTCCATAACTCAATCTCACACCTCCTAGTATCTATACCTGCTCCAAATGAACAATCAAACATAGTGAATCACTTGTATATCACCCCGCAACTTATATGATTACACAAACACTCTCAAAACCTATCATCCATCATTCCAAAATGATTTTCAAGCATTCAAGAATATCATACAATTGTGCAACATTTCTTAAGCACCTGAATGGGCTTACAAAAGTAAGCAATCCTCGTTGAATATTCATATATCATCATGAACACCTCTCACCCAAGATTTCAACACCATCTACAACATCATATGACCCTACTCCATTATCCACTTTGTCATTAATGTGGTTTTTCATCAATGACAACACCTATAGGACCGCATGCCAACAATTTTCTCATTTTTCATTGATGGAATACTACCTGAACTTCTCCTCATTTTTATGTTAATGACAAAGGCATATTGTACCTACATAATATTCATCATTATCAACTTCATAGAACCATGCTTTGGTTATAAATATCAACCAAATCTCTCATCTAAGCACAAGACCTTGAAATTTGCCTTAAAAACTAATTTTGCCTTCATTTTAAGCATGCAATCACCATACTCCCCATGGGCTGAGCATCTACAATCATTTAATCATGTTAATAAATCATGAATGAACAATTATCATACCTTTTTAGGAGCCAAGACATCACCTTTCATCTTCTAGGCATGTAAAATAATAAATTTTCACATTCAACCTTGTTTTAGGCTTTAAGAATCAATTGCAACTAACTAACCATGCACACCATTGACATGCCAAAAACGTCAAATATGAGCATAAAAACTATCATACCTTCATTATTGAGCCAATACTATCTTGTCTAGGCATAGGTCAATCATAACAATGCACTTTCTTTCTTTACAAACTATCTCAAGAACACAAGTCCCTAAACAGACTTCTTAGTGCATTTAAGACAAATTTTGATGCCTTCCCAAGATTCATACGACACTTGACTCAGTAAACTATTACCCCCCTAGACTTATAGCAACTATCTCAAGTATACAATCTTTATTTCAAGCATCTTAACTTTGATCCATGGCCATAAATCACCTTATACACTATTGCAAGGTCCTAAACAACTTTCTCGGTTGACAAATCCTATTTGACCGAAATATAACTTTTGGCCTTAACATTCCTAAACGTGTGAAACCATACCTTGCAAGTCTTGAGAACATCATTTTCACTAACTATAAGTATACTCCCAAGCCCCCTTTCATGAATATCTTATACACACTGTAGGAGCAACATTTGATCTAAATAATCAACATGCTCTACCTTCTCACATTTCACCTTTTTGTAGATACATTTTCTTCACCACCACATAATTTCTTCTACACTTTATCATCCTCCCTTTACTATCATCTCAGTTATCTTATTTCTTTGTCACATGCTCTGTCTTCCTTGATCCCAATCTAGTATATTTGAAGCTTTACAAGATTAAATCCTTCTTATTGATTTTGATAACTTCCTTGTACCCATCCTCCATTGCCATTGTACTTATATTCCAGAGAAAGACACACTCTCACATACTTTTACAATGGAATTCAAATACCTCAACTTATCATAAGGACAACTATGTAGATTTGAGTCATTTTAGCAAACTTTAAGGTTCATATACAACTTCTTTAGAGAATGAGATAGGGTTTCGTAGATCATACCCTTATTCCTAACCATCACATACTTTGTGATACTCAAGATTCACATTGCAATACCTCTCAAGCATGAACACATTAATATTACTTAACCCTTAATGATTTAGTCTTCATCTTTAGGTATAGACATGCACTCATACTATAGAAAACTGATGATTATTTGTTTCAACGTACTCTTGATCAGTAAATTTTGATTCTCGGTCCTCAATTATACCATTGTCCTATAAAGAATGCATCCTTTTCTTTTACCCAATCAACTATAGACCTGATCTAGTTATAATCTAAGTCCTTGAGTCTTTTTAGCTTCTTATATAATCTCATAATACATTGAGATTAATGTTCATACCTCTTTCACTGAGTATTCATTACCGATCTTCCTTTGAATACATTCCAGCTGTAAATACAACTTCCTCATACTTCATAGCCTTAAAACATAATCATATACCCTTCCTAGGTCTCCTTATCAATCTTTACAATCCTATAGTTGAATTTTCTTGTCCTAAGCCTCTCAACATAGTCTTCCTCGACAACTTTTCAACATTCTACTTGATTGAAAATATCATAATCTTGTAGATACACATTAAAATATCCTTTAACATCTTCAATGCTTATGTAATCATAAGTTATCCTTGACTTTATACAATATCATCCTTGTCCTATCTTCTTCTCGGGATCATTCGATCTACATAGATCAATTGCAATCATAATAGAATCTTATGATAGTGAGGTCACAAAGTTCGTTCTTCAACGTAACTCATACCAAACTTAGACCTTATAGACATCACATTTATTCACTAGTAGCATATGCTTCAAGGAGTTTTTCATTCACCGTAAGATTTTTCTAGTTGTGAGGCTTCACTTGGCACAATAGCATGATTACAAATGTCTTGAAATGAATTTATTTCATTGTTTTTCCTCAATTATAACAATAGTCTATTACAATGGGCATTTTGACTCTTGACCATTTCTTGGACTAACTCCATTCTTCAAACAAATTATTGACATCATTTTAGACATTTCTTGCATTCTGAGATACATTAGACTTCGAACAAGTGATTATGACTTACTTGCATAGACTTGACTTCCTTATTATTGTGAGAACCTAACTTTATTTTCACTCATTGTGAAATACATTAAGAACCCTTATTCATGCCTGATACACTTGATAGAAGTTGTTACATTTCTTCCTTCTCTTGAAAGTATGTCTTAGACCTTTTCCAAATACTTCTCATGTTTCTTTTAATTTCTAACAACTCTCGATCCGTACTTATAATTCAACACATGTCATGATGAATAAACATCTTTACTAAGGAACTCATGTGAAACCTTTTTACCTTTTACTTCAAACATTCCATCAATTCACTAAAGCATATGCAATCCTAAGTTACCATTAGGCTTCTTAGGTTCAAACCCTTGAGTACATCCTCCAAACCCTATAGAAGTTCACATTTTATTCACTAGGATCTTCCATTTGTGTGATATGAGCTCCGAGAGTCAAAAAAATGATTTCATTGTCTTATTTATGCATTGAAACACTTGATAACACTTCAATATGACTATCTAAGTCATAATCATCCCTCAAGACAAGACACCCGGTTGCTAGTCCTACTAGCCCTTGTTCATAGGTTCTCAATGTGTAATAGTCAACATTCACATAATCACGATACAAATTAATCTATTTAAAATACCCATTTGGTCATATATTCCTACCCAAGAACTTTGATCTATGAAACTCAAGATAATTTTCCCAAATTTCATTTTTTCATTCTTTGTCAATTAGGTGTCTAGTCCTCCAGACTTTAACTCTATGAACACTCATGAACTTCAAGAAACTTGAGCATTTTCAGACTTAAAATTATTTAAATCCTTTAGAACACTTATTTTAGATGGAATTTACTAGAATTAGGCCTTAAACTCCACCATTTTAGTTTTCAAAACTCATATTCCTTGCATCTTTTAGCTCGTAAAGGATTATGAGAAACTCATTCTAGGAAGAGAATGTCTTAAAATCTACTAATTTGCACTTATGGTCCCAAAAATTGACCATCGACACTGTAGACACTCCTTTTCACACTCTAAGCACCATTTCCTTGAATGGGGAGTAGGGACGACCACTAGTATGCCCAAAGCCACCTTGACATATGCCATGTTGACCTTCAAGAACTTAACATAGACTCTGCATCTTCATACTAGTTGACTAATTTTTCAAACTAGATGACACAAGTTTATCTTCAAAGCTTCATTTTCAATGCATTAGAACACTTACACAATAATGATCACCTCATACATAAATCATTTCGGCTTAGATCATCACAAAGAGACTATGAAAGATCTATGGATGACTTAGCAAACCAAGCATAGACTCTACACACACCATAGTTTCACCCTTTTAGAAACTTCATCACTTCATCATCTCATAGAACCCGAGATACACATGTTTCAATTTAAAACAACTCATGACAAACTCTAATGCTCCTCTCGAACTTGGATTTGACCATATGATATACCACATACTTCTTTATAAGAATTTTTTTCCAAGACACGAGATCGACTTACCAAAAGTATACCTCGTGAATGATTATCATGACTCAACTAACTTTTTAATGATAACAATATACACAGATAAATCTCAACATAATAGTACACCATAAGAATGACAAAGAAAACTCATATTTTTTGAACTCGAGACTCAGTACTTTGAAGGATGACAAGATTTGAACCTTGACATACAAAACATGACCAGCCATATAAAACCAATAAAAACACATAAATAAGACACACATGGACCAAGACATCTCCCCCTCACTCCAATGCTTCATTAGAAACAATACACCTCTAAGAAGCCTAGTAGAGGCATATATCATCATGTAGGAGCTTGATGAGAGACCTAAGAAGGTCTCAAGCCTTCTTCTTGCACCTTGACTAATTCCTCCTTTTCTGATTCTACATTTTTCACAATAGACTCCTCTTTTTATCAGTCACACTCTTGGAATCCTCTTGAGTACTTTGACTAGCCTCATCCTTATTTTTCTACACCTAAGATTGTGTCTTGGGTATTTGAGTCTCTTTCTTCAACTGTCCTACATCACAAAACCTTACAATTTTCCCTACCTTGTGGCACCTAAAACATTCCACTTGTCTTATTTTGCACTCAAAATCCCTATGTCCATAACCATTGCAAGAAAAAAATATCCATTGAACTTGTTTACATACCTTCTAGTGTTTGGTTGTTCATTCTTGCAATACTTTGCAAGATGACCTTTTTCATGACAAAGATAACATTCAGCTCCATATCTTTGACCTATATTTTTCTCTTTCTTTCCTTGACATTCCTCTTCCTTCTTTCCTTCACAAGTAATGTTTTTGAGCCTTTCCTTTGCAATCATCCTTATTTTCAACATTAGGACTACACATGCTAGCTCTATGTCCATAAGCACCACACTTATAGAAATTACCATGAAAAATATCACACCTTTATGAATTTTCTTTCTTTATAGATGATCTTCCATGATATGGAAGCCTTGAACTCTCTCCCTTTCTTGGTTTCCTTCTTTCATTAGATCCTTGACTTGATTCTTATTCATTCTTCTCTGATTTGGATGAACCTTCATTGAAGCCTAGGCCTGTTCTATCACCATAAGCCTTTTGTTTTTCCAACATATTAATCAAATTTTTAACTCCTTGAAAATATAATACTTTGCTTATCATAGTGCCTAAATCTTTCTTCAATTCCTCTGTTGCTTTCCTCTTAACCTTGACTCACTTGCCTCTTCTATTTGAGTCTTTAAAACCTATATTATTTCCTCTCTCTCAACCACATGTTTGATACATTCTTTCCTCTTGATCCTCAACTTAGATTTTTCCTACTCAATTTGAGTTTTTAAAACATTAACTAATTCCTCATAAGATGTAATCAAACTGTTGAGTTTGTCGGCACTCTCACATCCCACTTTCCTTATCATGAAGGTATTAATCTAAATTATCTACCATGATAGTGGATTCATCTTGTCACCAAGGATCTCCCTCTAGATTTTTAGGCTAATTCCAAGTGCCTTCTATGATATCAATTTTTGGAGGTGACAAGGACTAAGAGGGGGTGAATCAGTCCCCAATAAAACTTTCTCACTTATACTTCAAACCCTAAACACACAATCTCATGAAGCACACACATCAAAGCATATATTCTTCACAATGAAATAAAATCAATGCAAGGATCACAAGATAAACTCAAAAACACTTATATTGATGCTCAAATCATATCAACACACTTCTATTGATATTCAAATCAGATTACAATGAATAATGTCTTCAACAATGATCAACAAGATACAATCATGAGCTCTCAAGACAATCACCCTTGTCTCATGAATACATATGAAGATATACTATTTTGAAAATTATTACAACTCAATATCAGATCTGAAGATGCTTGAGAAACCTAAAAATAACATCAATATGATATGAAGATAGCATTCAAACACAAATCTCCAAATATGCCCTCCTTCTTCAACTCACTCTCAAAGAAACTTCTCCATCTTTGCTTGCTCAAATTATCCACATGAATAATAAACCATCTACAATCCTAGAATGAAATTCTAGGGATTTTTGGCTAGGCCCAAGTATTTTTTATTTACAGCAAAGGGTTCTTCAAAAGAATATAAAAGGGGTTCCAAAAGATTAGCACCATTGTACCCAAAACATCATCTTTATAGCCTCTCCTTGATTCAAATTCAAAAGAGGTCAATTTTCCTCCACTTGAATGACCACACCAACCTAAAAACATCCCATAAGAATCACTAGAACATTCACAATTGACCCATATAGGTCGTCCTAAAAAACACTTCATCCATGCACCAAAATCCCCTCATTCCAAAACCATGCTTAGTATTGACCCAAAACCGCATAATTAAAATAACATTTAACATCCATACATGGTCAAAATTTATCTCAAACAACCAAATTTTTTATTTTAATGGGCCCATTACTCTTTGTTTATCTCAAAATTTTTGTTTCCTACACACTTCAAGACCTTAGAAACTTCATTATGCCACCAAATTAATTCAACTAAAAAAATGAAATGTAACCACTTTATGGAAATTACGTATGATGTAGAACACTTCTAAACAAGTTAGAAGCCTTGAAACAATCACCTTCTCAAACCACAACTACTTTTGTCTTCACCAAATTAATCTTCTAAAAAATATGTTTTCAAAGATTAGTTAATAAAAACATTGTTAGGAACATTAAAGAGCTATAAATTGATTAATTTGATTCCAAATTAATTCCTCTTTATATTCTAGGTGATATAAAACATCACCAAATTCATCTCATGCTTCAAACAACTCAAAATTTCATCAAAGTGTATCATGTTCTCAGCACTGGCAAAACTATTCTTGTTCAAAATATGTCCTAGAAACATAATAATAACTAATATTCGTGGAAAAAACATGATATAAATATAAATATTTTTAGTCCTCTTTCCATCACGTTTTGAATCACCTCAAAATTCCACCTGTAGCTCATGTTATGGCCATTTTACTAAACATTGTTTTTTATGGCCTCAAAATTGCCCTTTGACTAGTCAACCTGAATGGAGCTCAACTTGCAATTTTTCATTAAAAACATGATTTTAAACCTTTATATACATAAATATCAACTCACATACATTATACAATAACAATTTAGATCATACCTTCTTTGGACAACCTTTTCCTAAAACACTCTTCTTCAGAAACTGGCATGTTTGAGTGGGGCCCACTCATCACCATGACCTCTACCATACCTTTATCGAAATATCAAGTATTATTCTACATGTTTTAATCATAAATTTATCAAAAGGAATTAAAACAGGCTCACTATAAGCACTTCTTTTGCAAGCTTCTCCTAGTAGGGTTTAGCTAGGGTTTTAAACAACTTTGTCTTCTTTACCTTTGTTCATAAAAACCTAATGAAATGACCTAATTATTTTTTGAAACCTTTTAAACTCATTTCATAACCATCCCTGAAAGCTGCAAGGTCCCATGCAAATCCCACAATTCATGGTGAGCATCAGAAGTTCAAACTCGAGTCAGAATAACCTTTTTCTTGACCTGATTTTACCAAAAACCTTATGACATGCAAAAAAATCATCACGGAAACCTAAAATTTTTCCCATAAAGCACAAGGACACACCCTACTAATATCTTCAATCATCTTAAATTCATAAATATCTCTCAATATTTCCATCCACTTTGATACTTTCATATCTAGCTCTTAAGGTTTTACACTTTAAAGGCTAGAGTAAATTGAAACAACCTCAAAACACATCATATAAACACTCCAAATGGTCCTAACATACCTGATACATAATGATACAACTGAATGTATGCATCCATGAGCTCATATATCTATATACCTCAATCTCACACCTCTTAGCATCCATACCTGCTCCAAATGAGCACCTTGAACATAGTGAATCACCTATATCTGCACCCTATAATTTATGTGAGTACCCAAACACTCTCCAAACCTGTCATCCATCATGCCAACATGCTTCTCAAGCATTCAAGAAGATCATACAACTATGTAGTATTTCCTAAGCACCAGAATGGGCTTGCAAAAATAATTAATCCTCACTAAATCTCCCTATATCATCATGAACACCTCTAAACCAAAGATGTCAACACCATCCACAATTTCATATGACTTGACTCCATCACCAAATTTTCATTAATGTGGTTTTAAATCAATTAAAACACCTATAGGACCACATGTAAACACTCATAAGATATGATCGGAGGTGTACTAGTGGTAGGAGTAGAATCATCATGAGTAACAACTTCAGAAAGAGAAGAAAGGGGAGTAGTAAATTCACATTCAATAGTGTTAAAATAAGTAAAATAATTATTAACACGTTTGTGATCGAAGTATAATCTACATCACTATCAGACATATTTTCACAAGCAAGTATTTCATCAAGACTATCATTAGCATAGAAAGAAGTGGTAGGAGTACTAATATCATATCTATCATTGCATTCATTAGAATAATGAAGTAGGAAGAGTAGGAGATACAAATTTGCATTCATCTTGACTACTAGTAGAAATAACATCATGCATATGTACATTTTCAACATTAGAAGTAGAAGTATTGGCATCCATATTATCACAACCAAGAACATGATCAAGAAAATAATTTATAGTAATACTATCATGTGTTATAAGAGGAGTGGAAGAAGGTGCAGTAGCATGGGTGACTACGAGAGAGCAAGGAAAACATGAAGTAAAGTTTTGGTTAGAGAGACTATGTAAATGTTAGAGTTTTCAAAGTTAGTAGGATGGGTGTTTTGGAAAGCAAGAAGTTATTGGAGGATGGAAGAATCACATTGAGGGTTTTGGTAGAGGTCACAAAATTTAGCTTGCATAGCCACAACATCAAAAATAGGGTTCAAGCATGTATCACCATATGGTGCTTAGGATATGAGGACCTCTTCTTAGCCATGAGGGTTTTTGGGGATCCTAGGGCAAGAAGTTTGAAGAAAAATAGGTTCACTAAATGATTTAATAAAATATAAATTAAATCTAATTGCAGAGTAACATATATGATAAAATACAATAGATATACAAATTCTAAGCACTCAAACAATACAAAACTATAAGTAAATAGGAGAGAGAGATGACTTAGATGAATCCTACACAATATGGAACCGATCTGGGTGGTGTAAAGTGTTGAATATGGTTGGAACTGTGTTGTACCTACTCTCTATAAAATCTAGATTATGATAATAATGTTGGACACAGCACCTAGTGTTTGACGAGGGTACTTGGATGCTTTGTGACTATTCCTCGGCATTGGTGACTACATAGAGGGTCATAATATGCTTTCTTCTATATCACTAGGGTTTTTCTATCGCCTCGTGTTCATTGCTTGATATTCACACTTAGATCACCAAGGGTACCAGTAACTTATATTACAAACCCTAGCTACCTGCACAAGCTCACAAACACATCAAAATTGGAATGAAAATGTAATATGTGAAGTCATACTAACCCTGGTGGTCACCCAATGAGTGAACTTATGACCAAGTTTTACACTACATTCCATACTCCATGTAGTTCTTTTTGCTTGTGTGTGTAATAACGTCCTTAGGTTTCCCTCACACCAATGACACAAATATAGTGGGCTATGGATAGATAAGATACAAATATGTGATATGGAATTGAGCACTTCCCCTTCCTATGTAGTGTATGCAACCCAAAAATGTAGTCCCTTGTAATGGTAGTGATAGTATGTAGATGAGATTTCCCCTTAGAATTGTTAGACATAATAATAGAGTGTATTTTGTATATATATATGGATCTCTTGTTTAAATTTTGACATTACTGACTCAAAAGGTTGGCTATGAGCTTGGAATAGGGATAAAAACTAGAAAGGCTAACCACAAATGTCAAAATAAGTGAAAAGAACAAATAGGACAGGTGCACCCATAATGGATAGGAGTATCTACACGCTAGTGTCCAGAATGGGTGTTAGTGCCCTGGGATAAATGATGACATATGTGACAAGATTGATAGACATTAATCCTTGTAACTTGACCAAAGTTGGTACGAAATGACAGATGTGAAATAGAAAGATAATATAAACAATCAAAATCAAGTGGATGGAAAAAGATTGTGCACTAGTGAATACTTTTCTTCCTTAAGATCCATACATATAACAACATACTTGAGAGCATAGTAAAATAGTAATATTTGCATGCTTTTGTGTCTATATTTGTAATAATGATGAAGTGGAAGCTATAGAAAGGGTTTGGAGAATGGTTTATAAGTTGTAATAGGGTTTGACATAGTACGAAGTCGTGTGAGTTGGTTTGCAGGTTTGGACACATGGTAGATTCAAGGATTGAGAAACTAAGATTTGTACTTATATGGAAGTCACAATTTGATGGATATTTGAGAACCTATGGAATGAAATCTGCACAATTTGAATTTTCCTAAGTTTTAAACCAAGAAATCAATGACACCAATAAAGAGGGAAACTAAGAAAAAGAAGAAAATGGATGAAACCCATAATGACCGGTACTCGAAATGCAAAGTACCCACATGAAGTAATAGTTTGGAAATCGTGGATATATCAAATCTTGAAGTTTAAGATTAGTGAGTATAATCACCATGCATCAGGCCATGAAGGTGATATCGTGAGTGATGTTATAAAAGAAACAGGTCAATTAACCATAGCAAGGTAGATTGTATTAAACGATGAAGTGTGTAAAACCTTGGTAGATGTCAAGGTCTTATAGTTGATTGAGTTACCATTTTTTGGTAAGAATGTGTGCCTATTCCAATGGTTAATTTCAAGATTCCACAAGGACTACTATTATTTTACAAGTAGAAGGATGTGTATCACCACGTAATTGATTAGTAGAGTGACAGGGGTTGTGCGACAACTACGCATAAATTACTTTAAATATATATGATGAGGCTACCATAGAGCATAAAGTAACCAAGTTGCACTATTAGAGGAAGTTGTGCATTCATTGTCACTAATATTGAGGACACTCAGTGAGCGATTAGACACACACTTGGTAAGTTGTAAGTTAGGCAACTCGAGTGATGGTCTCAAGTAAATAATAAATGCTTGCACAATGTGCATAAGATAGCATAGGGGACTAGGTACAACATCACTTTGCACATTGCATAAGGCATCATTGAAGAGGAAATAACCCAGGATACGATAAATGATAGAAGATCACATGGGGTAAATCTTTCTCCTAACAAGTGTTTTGGTAAATTGGTGTGCTAGATGGGCCATATGGGAGAGAATGGGAACATCCTGGAAAAACAATTACTAGCAAGGAGATTTTCCAAGTATACTTGTGATGGTGTTATTACAAAATATATATAAAGTGTGCTTGGATAAATGGTATAAGAGGTTACGCAATGCCTTTTAGAATGAATATTGCATACCTAGAGAGTTTCCATCGGAGTTAGGAGAGTAGGAAAAGTTTCTAGTGATGCAACATTTTAGCCTTGGGAGGTTTTGTTGTTGAATGGAGAGATGGGACCTTGGTGTAAACTCCCATTTACATTCACCACCAAATACGTTAAGATCATAGTTAACACAATCAAGGAAGTGTAACCATTTAATTTTAACATGGAGAAGGTAGATGTTGACTACCACACCTTACACAAGACATATGGATATGAGACCAAGTCAACCTACGTGGAAACAATGGAGTATGATCTGATGGACCTTAACCCCATCATGACATTGGTGGTAGGGAAGGAGGCATGTCAAGTCTACATATACTTGAATCCTAAGCTAAGGGATGGTAAGGTGGTTGAAGTGTGTGATACAAATCTTGCAACACCCCATAAAATAAGAAAATAGTGAGAATACCAAAGCACGTGCATGATCCTACCCCAAAAGAATAAGAAGAAGAGGAATAAAGTAGGACCATAGCATACAAAATAGGATGCAAAAGTAGATGTAGGAAGCAATCACTTCACACACTACTCAAGTTTCTCCAAATATCCCAGAAAGAAGCATGTGAATCCCTAGCCCCATAGAAGAGGAAGAGCAACAAATAAGAGTCACAGGAGGAAACTCTTTAAACATGTGAAGGTGTATAAGAGACCGTAAGATCTCCCTGTGATAAACATTGTCAATGAATAATATGATCATAAGTATGAACAATAAATATTGTTTCATTATGAGGAGCACACGTGTGAAGAAGATTATGAATAGGTGCATGAACAAGAGCAAGAGGAAGAGTGCAAGGAAGAACATGTGGGATCGGGACTTGGAGGATAGGATGAGGAAGAGGACATAAGTCCCATATGGAAAACACCACATAAGCAAAGTACAATAGTGGGATCAAGACAAAGGAAAATTCCATGATCTTCTCCCCAAGGTCACCTCTCACCTAATCTTATCATACCATGATGACACAACAAATTTTATCATAGGTATATTTTAGAGTTCCATTAAAAATGAACAGCTATATTATTGGGATATGTTTAATAAGAAAAATCCCATGCTTGCACACAAGATGTTTTCCTTCACTATATATACATGCATTGAGGAGCTGGATTTTGAGTAAAGAAAGATTCACATTAAATTAAATGGCAAGAAGTATCCATAAAAGGTATTCACCATCAAGTATATGAGTCGAATGTTTGTAATGGTTAATATAGTATGGATTGCGAAAGTATGAAATGATAAGTGTGGTGTAATTGGAAATTATATTCTGTTATTGATTGTATATGTTGATGAATGAATACAAACTCCTTTTATGTTTGGTATCTTTGTGCATACTATAATTCGCATATGGAATATACATTATATGTTAAGTTAATCATGTTTACAGGAGCCATGTCTTGATTTTTTCCCTAGAAGGAACTCGGAGGAGTTGTGCATGCTTTGGGTGAGCACTTGGACATTTCACTAAGTGAGGTGCCAGTGCACCTGACTATGTTGTGTTGATTTACTAGAATACAATGTGACACTTATCCCTTTTGGATTTTTTCTCGAGATTTTGTTTATAAAGAATGGATAGTTGGACACTAGGAAAAATACACAATAATAATTGGACTTAAACCTCCTATAAATCCCTCTAAGGTGTCTCGCATTCTTGGTACATACAAGGTATTGTAGAAAATTCATCATGGTTTATGCCATTATTGTACCGATGGAGCAATTACTCTTGAAAGGATTCAATTTTGAATGGATAATATAGTACCATAATATATTTACATAGCTTAAGAAGAATCTATTTAGTGTGCCAATACTAGCATTTCCTAACTAGAGTAATATATTTCAAGTACATGTTAATGCTTTAGGTAGTGCAAGTAGATAAATCCTTACACAACCTAGAGAATGTGGAATTAACCATAAAATAAGCTTTTGAGATATAAACTATCACCATTGAGTTAAACTACATGAATATAGAGTGAGAAGTGGTAGACATGGATTTTTCACTCCAAAAGTTTAGATAACATCTATTTGAAACAAATTTTGAGTTCTTTACAAACCATTGGTCATCATGATATCTAGTAAAAATCCATTATTGGGTGACAGGATATATATATGAATAATGTTATCTCTATAATATAGGTTTGAGATAAATGTCAAGCCATGAAGGTAGCATGTAGAGGTGGCTCATATATTTTGAATAAATATAGGATAAGAAATTAAGGAATTAGATAAATATTCACTAGATGTACAAATTTTCGAGTCATCTCAATACTCGGATTAGCTAGAGTAAATTGTGTAATTCCCACAACATAGAATTTTATGAGATAAGTACACAAAAATAAAATAAATATCTTGTGACTAAACCATTTCCCTATACAATCATGAATGAATTTTTATATAAGTTGGGGAAGTATGAAGTACTATGTAGAGTTTCATTGGATCATGAAAGGAGCACCATATTATGATTAAGAACATCCAAGTATATTAGGGTCACTTTGTAGGGGAATTAACTATGAAAAATATTTATGGAGTAGAATTCGATGGACGAAAATTTTTCAGGATGTGCACCATACTCTAAAATAATGTGGATTTTGTAAGAGTAAGGACACCAAACCAAAGGGATGTGTTTACACCCTAATTATATTTAACATGAAACCTAATTTTTTTAGTGAATTAGTACACTAAAGGATGTAAGGGTTAACAACATGTGGATATTATGCTTAATTAATTTTTAACATTAATTAGCATAGTCATAATAACAATGTAGACACTAAATCATGCACTTGGGTACATTTCTAGGTCCTAATCACATACCACTATTCATATGATTCCTAAGCAAGAAAAATAGTAATTGACATCTATATTTGGCCTCTTTGTTTTCTTTCTAGTTTCCTCTTTGGTCTTGTACACCCCATATCCTAGTTTGATCTTTGTTGCTTCATATTTATTGACTCTAGACATCGCGCCAACCAGACATTAGTGCCTGTGTGCCCTTGTCCCTCGTGGGAACCCCCGACCTCGTTATATATTGCTCACCTCTTTTTGACCTCATTTATCTTTTGGGAATCTTGTTTTCTTATGGATGATCCTTTTAGCTATCAATTACGAAATTCAAAGAAAGGAATCATATAGATACAAAACAATGTGACCATAATAAAAGACCAAGCTCTAAGCATCTATTATTATCACCTAAGGTTGCATCCAAAGGCATTCTAAGAGCATCAAATAATTCATCTAGCACTCACTCAAGGGACAAGGGACTGCATTTTTGCATACATATATAGGAGGGGAAGTTCATTTTTCCATCCACACATCTATTTACATTGTTACATCTAGCTATCGCTCACTATCAAGTGCATCTTGCACAAGAGCTTCCTAGGGAATGATTTCTACACACATGCACAAGAACTACATGGAGTCTGAGATATAGTGTAGCGCTCAATCGTAAGTTCACTTTTTTCATGTGACCACCAGGCGTCAGCTTTGACTCCCCATTTGCATCTTTCTTTTTTAGGATTTGATGTAGTTTAGGGTTTGTGGGATATCATTTTTTTAATGCTTACAGAGAACTTTGTGATCAACCAATGACATACACGCAACCAATAGTAAAGGTTAGTGACCATCTTACAACATAAGAAGAATAAGTTTCTGACCATTTTCACAATCATGGGCACCTAGCAAAGGTCTCCATCTCCTAGGTGCCCCTAACCCAATTCAAGTTCTCTATTCCAGGAATATTTGGCACTTACATAATTTTTTAGGTGCGGCTGAACAGTCTCGCTCCTCCTATTTACCAAATTTCCATTCCATCACACTTCAAGATTTATTATGAAATCATCTAGGTCTTCTATTCCCTCTATTTTACTTAGGGTTTCAATTTTCATTAGCTTATTGCTTGCGTTAAATATGTGTTATAGTGTTTATTTATCATGTGACTCTAAAATATATAGGGTTTTACAAATTCTATATTTGTTAAATCAAAAAACTTATACTTGTAACTAATATGCTAAATAAGATAAAATATTGATGATACAAAGGAATTATTACACTTATTTAAAGATGATTATGGAAGGTTTTGGGAAGATGTACTATAGTAACAAGGAGATATGAACTTGACTAAAATTCATACTAGATACTATTGGTGTCCATTTTGATCCTTATATATTTTTGGCACCATCTTTGTGTAATCCTTCATTGTTACTTGGTGTAACTCTTCCTTTCCCATGTTGTTCATCATTATGCCTAGCCTTGAAAGATTATTCCTGGTATGTTGATGTGAACCTTGTCATAACCTTTAGTTTTTTCCATGGTTCCCTAAGGACACTTGGTAAGAAATGGAAAATCCAATGCATAACCCCCAGACACCTTCATACATCCCACTCAGCCTTGGCATAGTTGGAGAATCCAAGAAATAACACAAAATGTTCAAGTGAGTGTGTAGACTTCAAGGGAATAGTCTCCAGCCTTAGATGTAACTCAATGAGCTCACAAGTGCGAGCTACCTCCTAGCACCGAGTTATTTCCATTGTGCACTAAGTCATTCCAATGACATGTGAGGGGTATGAGATTAGGTTGCATTATGCATTGATATATCAAGTTGGGAAGGCCAAATTTGCACTAAGTTCATCCCCATGTGCATTGAGCTGGTTTTATGGTTGACCAAGCAATGTAAATGCGGAAAGCTCTATCGAGGAACCAAGATCTTTTAAACATACACCAAGTTGTGCTAAAAGGAGGAGATTCACCAAGTTGTTTTAGGTCAGACCGAGCTACCTCATGTGCATCGAGCTATTTCTATTAGATGTTGAGCCAAGAAACATTGTAAAAAACTGAGCCACTCCTCCAAAAGAATCGAGCTACTTAGACCAGCGTAGAGGAAAGGAACGTGTATCATTCAGGCTATTCTCTATGATGCCCGATTTGATTCCATGGTGTATAAATAAATGGTTGATCTACTTCATTGCATATCGAGCTCATGTTGGAGTCACAAACTGTATTATAAGCTAAGCTGAGTCATTTCACAAAAATATGAGAAATGAAACATGGTTGGGACTTATTTCGTGGGAATGCATTGAGTTGTTTTTGAAAAATGAGCTCATATCAAGACCAAACTACATCATTAATAACTCGAGTTGTCCATGCATGACAAGCCACTTTAGGAACATGGGTGAGTTTCCCCTTGAGTAGGTGAGTCATGATTTTGACCATGGGCCATCTATCTTTGAGAAATCATGGTGAGAATCAAATCGAGCTCTTGCAAGGGAGCCATCACAATAAATGTGAGTCGTATTGCAATTGGATACTGAGCCATTATGTAAGGAAGGGTGAGCTCTACAAAAAATCACCAATGAAGTTGTCCCAATCATCATACCACGCTCATCATAGGGAATCAAGTTGGAACTTGACCCAAGAACTCAAGTACATGGTAAAATGAGCTTTGAGAAAGAGATGACTCACTTAGAATCTAACAGGTTAGGTAAAGTTTAATGGATGTAGGCATTAAAATTATAAGTGAGCTCGAATGGCCATTGACTCAAAATTTGGAAGTCAAGCCATCAAGTGATTCATAGACCTTTGCGGAAAATTTGGGGGTCAATGACCCTCACGTCCCAGTAAAATCAGGTTGGGAGCCCAAGTTACGGGCGATGCTGGATGAAAGAGGCCTGAGTGGCCCATGGGACATGGGTGTATCATGAACCTGAAATCACTGAATACCCGTGGGTGAGTTGTCTGGATAAGTTGAGAGTCAACGACCTGATTGGCCCAATAAATGGTGAAGCATGGAGAGTGTGTGTGATAAAGGGGTTCGGCGGCCCAGGAGCCCAATGTGAGTGCCAAAAAACCCGAAAGGCTCGACTTCTATGTTCGGCGGGAGTTATCCCGGTCAATGGCTCTACGGGCCATCGATGCAATGTGGGTATAGTGGAGGAAAGAATCAAAGAGGCATGGAGGAACATGCGGGCAAAAAAATCCTAAATTCACCAATGTCATAAGAAATGCGGGTGAATCGGGTTTAATGAGCATTGAGAGCTCATCTTTTGAGGAGATGAGTTCGCTGTGAGTCATCTATTGGAGGTCAGAAAGTTGGTGAATCATTCAGAAGACATGGGGTCCACCGAGTAGGGATGGGGACTATGTGGAGTGATGTTTCGGTGTTCTGAGGAAAACCAATGAGTGTGAGCTCGTGATATGGGAGACGCCGAGTTCACACGAGTAATGAAGGGTCAACGGTGGTAGTTCAGTGACTCGGTGGTGGAGGTCGGGAGATAGCTCGACATGCAGTGCCACTCCAAGAAGCTCTCCAATGTTAAAATAGTGACTTGACATCCAAGGTAAGTAGTCAACAATGTAAGTCAAATGGCCCATCATGGGAGAAGGGTAAAGAGCCAATACAAGATAGGTGTCAGCTCGACCGAGCTGGCCGAGCTGGCTAAGCACTCTAACATTTAAACATTAAACACCCTTCAATATAAAATCAATCAAAACAATGATGGGCCCGTAAAGTTAAAAACCCCAAATCATTTAAGTCATGCAGAGAAATTTAAAGGGAGGAAGGAAATATTTTAAAATATCTTTTCAACTAGAAATATTAATTCCAATCCCATGGAGGCCAAGTAAACTTGTGCAACTCAAATTATCTCTAATCACTCAGAAAGCCATAACTAGAGAAATTCTCAACGTATTTTCACAAAATTGGTCTCGTTGGAATCATGTTTCCAAGAAAAATGCACATAAGTCAAGAAATGTTGGATTTGGTGAATTTGATGGATATTTTTAGGAAAATGAGCCCAGTTCTATTTGGTGGTTGGAAGGTGGTTGGAGGAGCATTCAATAAGCATGGGAAATCACTCTTTCACTACTACAAGTTATGGGGTACCTTGATATTGCTTCTGCAGGTCCAAAATCACCAACCACACTCATTTTCATGACTTGTAATTAGTTGGAAAGTGGATTTCAGATTTTCATCCCCTCTCTCTCTCTCTATCAAAACTCTATAAATAGGAATGTTGGGCTCATTATAAGAGGAGAGGATAGTTTTTTGAAGTAGAAAAACTCTATCATTTTGGTTTTGTGAAGCCAATGTGTGTGTTAGCAGCCCTTGTAGTGGACTCCTTGCATGGTGATCCAGGCCTTTATTTTGTAATAGATTGAACTATGCATATCATGAAGCAATAGATGCAAGTTTGTGGATGTATCTTCCTTGTTGTGTTTGTTTGCATTCTTCTTTCCTCTCAACCTCATTACAAATATATTGTGTCTATTTTATGCTCTTGCAGGATTCATTATCATTATGTGTGTATGAAATATTGTTGTGAATGTATTTTTAGAGACTATGGAGAACTGTTATCACCCTCTCTAGTATGTACTTTGCTTCCATTTTTCACACATTGGAAATTATTCTCATTCCCTTTTTTGGTGCATCACCTCTATAGTGTAGTTTTCCTTCATTTGCATGTTATTTCTCTCTCCCTGGTCCCTTGAAAGTTAGGATTAGAGATAGATAGTTTTTCATTTCATTAGAGAGTTAGTTTTGCACTAGGATTTAGGAAGAAGAACCAACTTTCTTTGGAGGTCTATCTCAAGTAGCAAGTCCCACAACTTGGAGATAGTACCCATGTTACCCAGTCACACCGTGAGCTCAAGCACACACACTTGTGCAAATTAGAGGGTGTTGTGATTTGGTGATAATAGTTCTAGCATGCCCAGTGGGACCGAAGAAGTTTTCATTTTAGTCACAAAAGTTTGATGTGCTCTTGTTGTGAAATTCTATCTTGTAAGAGGCTTTGAAATAACACATCTGATGACTCCAAAAGGGCATAATCCACTGTTTCAGTAGTCCAAACTTGGTAGATTTATGAGAAGAATTCAAAAAGGTCAAGAACTAGAGAAGAGGGACTATTTTTCTACTACACTTATCCCCAGAAGAGAGAGAAGAAGGGGAAGAAGAGCTCAAAGGTCTCCATCTCCACCAAATAGAACCTTATCAACACCTCCACCTGTAGGCCTTTTATTCAATCAACTAGAGTTCTCTGACCAATTAGGATGGCACAACCAAATCCCTATGTCAACTTCACTAGAAGCAACCCACTTGCTCTCAATGCACAAAATCCAATTCCAGTTGCAACATTGAAGAACATTCCATATTTCACTGGAGAGAACCATACAACTCGATTGACCACATCCAAGACATTGCAAATGTCTGTGCAATTCATGAAATTGCTGAAATGGACATTGTTGTTAAGTTGTTAGCATCCTCCTTTAAGGGTAAAGCTTTGCAATGGTTCAGAGTCTAACAATAGGATCTATCCAGAATTGGGACCATTTGTGCACAACTCTTCACAATCAATTTGGAGAGAAGGTAGATAATTTGTCTCTATTGGAACAACTAACCACAATCAAGAGAGCACCAAATGAGTAGATGGTTGATTTCAACTTCAGGTTTCAAAGGACATGGGATAGAATTCCACTTGTGTGAGACCAACAGCTGAAGGTGCTTTTCTCTACTTCCTAAAAGCTCTAAATTTTGATATTGCAATGATGATACAATCCATGGGAGGTATAACTTTACCCACAACCTATAACATTGCTATTAGAGCTGAAAATTGCTTGATTCAAGATGGTAAACTTGCACCTAGGCCACCTATGCCTCTCTTATCCAAAAATAGGAAGTCCAAGCACTAGTCAAGCACCTACATTAGCTCCCATTCCTACTCCAAAAAATCAGAGTTTGACTGAAGCTTCTACCTCATCTTCTAGTACCTCAAATGAGCTCCAAGAAGTCATGAAGCAACTGAAAAACTTGGGTAATGAGTTGGTGACACTTAAGAGGCAACAAGCTCAAAATTTCAGGTCATATCAGCCTCAAACCCAACCCAATAGACCTCCATATCAGCCTAATAGGCCACCCATTCAAAACTACAAATCAAACCAAGTCAAACCTCCTACTAATAGGCCATTTCAGCCTTACAATCCTAATGTTGCATCCACATCTAGAGCCTTGGTACCAAGTGAAAATAACATGGCTCAAGAATATGACTGGTGCTTCCCATGCAATCAACCTCATAACTAGTCAATGTGTTTCAATGGTGCTTTGAATCAAGATCTTATGGTGACAACAATGGGTGTGGAACAAGAGATAGGCCAAGAAGGAAATCAGCAAAGAGGAAGCAACTCAAGAAGCACCTCTAAATGAGACCACACTTGTCAATTGGCAAGCTGAAGATTTCTTTATGGTATAAATCAAGCCCCTTCTCAAAGTGTAGCAGCCAATACATGGTCCAAAAAGAAATATTGAGAGGGAAAGTCATCCAATTCAAATGATCCACAACCCTCTATCACTCAACAAGGTATTGGTAATCAAAGTGTAGCTCCCAATGTGCAAGGTCAACCCAAGCCACCTTCTAGACTAGCTCAAGTGTCGGTTATAACAACCCATGTGCAAGAAAAACTGTGCAAAAAACAAAGGGGCAAGAGAGAGAGATAGCTCATCTCCATTCAACATCATTGAGAAGATGAAGAAAATGAATGTAAACATCTCAATGTGGGAATCATTAGCTATCCCAACAAAGAGACCTATTGCAAGCTGCTATGGAAAATTGGTCAGCATCAAATCAATCATCCAATCAACAAGAAAAGGTTCTTACCAATGCATCTCAACAAGGAGAAAATCAAGGTGACCACAAGGTAAAAATTTGAAGCCCCACCATTCTATATCTCATTGATCATTGGGAATAATTTGGTGCATAATTACATGATTGATTCCGAGAAAGTAGCTCTCAGTAATGCCAAAACAAATAGTTGATCAATTGGGCTTCAATATGAAGTCATTTCTAAGGTGTGGTGCAATTGGATGGGACAATGGTAACAATGGTTGGAGTAATCAAAGGTTTGAGCCTCACATTACATGCATGTCCCAATGTGACCATCTTTACAAGATGTATCAGTCATAGACTTTCCACCACTCTTTGCATTGTGTTTGTCAAGAGACTTCACCACTAAAATTGGAGGCTATTTTTCTATTTGATTGGTCACATATGTTATTTAGAACAAGGTATGGAGCTAAGGCTACAATCAGATCTAAGCCTATTGCAAAATTTCATATTGAGCCTCATACACCAAGTCCAATCAATGTGAATTGTTCAACATTTGATCAAGAGGATTATCCAAGCACCTATGAAGTAGATACTAAAGTTAGATGCATTCCAGACTTGACTCTTGATGAATGGGAAAACAAGAGGCATGCATTGACCCTTACAAGGAAATGGAAGAAGTTGAATTAGGAGTCTATTGTTTGCATGAAGAGAATCAACCTCTCCCTAGCATTACCAAGCCAGATCAAAAAGATGATAATGAGGTGTGGAAGCTATTCTTTGATGGTTCAAGGAGTAGACAAGGTGTTGGAGGAGGAGCTATGCTTGTTTCACCACAAGGTACAAAATATTACTCAGCTTTCCATTTTCAGTTTTCTTTCTCAAACAACACAAGCTAGTATGAAGCCTTGATTCATGGATTGCATTGGGAAAGAAAGAGAGGTATTAAAAACTTACAAGTGTTTGGAGATAGTGAGCTAATCATGAACCAAGTCAGAGGAAAAAATGCTGCTAAGAATGATCTTTTGAAGAACTAAAAAATTGGGTATGGGATCTCATTGAATATTTCAAAGCTTTTAGCATCAATTCCATCCCAAGAAAGAAGAATGAAGAAACAGATAGACTTGCAACAATTGGGGCAGCATTTGATGTTGTGGAAAGTATCAAAAGTGAGAAAACTCAGCCTCATATCAAAGTGGTTGTAAGACCAGACTATTGTGTTCTAGATAACAATACAAGTTGGCAAGTCTTTGAGAATGATCAACAAATTGTCAATTTTCTACAAGAAGAAGTTGAGTTCTCTGCTAGAAACCAAGACAAGTTGGAGCAGCAATATGGTGACCAAGTGGTGCGTAATGAGAACTAACAAATTACCAAAAGGTCTTGTAACTTTGGAGTCAATCTTCAACCCAAATGATCAATTCCGGAAGGAAAAGGAAAACATTCAGGTAAAGGGTGAGGATTCAAGAGCCCATTTTAGTAGATGAAGGCAAGATATTGCAAATTGGAAAAGTAAATACTCAATGACAAGAGAAATATGAATTTGTTCAACTTTTCAAGAATTCCCAAATGTCTTTTCCTAGACTTATAAGGATTTAAGAGGTTTCAACCCAAAGTTAGCACAACATACTATTGAGCTAGATCCAGAATCCAAGCCTATCAGACAAAAGCAAAGGCCGGTGAATCCTCACATTGAACCTCTCATGAGAAAAGAGTTGAACAAGCTAATTGAAGCTAGCATCATCTTTCCTATCAAACATTCAAGTTGGGTTACAAACTTGGTGCTGGTGAGAAAGAGAAATGGAGAAATCAGATTGTGTGTAGACTTCATGATCTAAATAGAGCTTCACTCAAAGATCATTATCCACTTCCATCAATGGAACAAATCTTGTAAGTAGTAGCTGGTTCTAAAAGGTTTTCATTGCTAGATGGCTACTCAAGCTATAATCCAAATAATGGTGAAGGAAGAAGATCAGTTCAAGACAACCTTCACTACAAAATGGGGCACATATGCTTATAAGAAGATGCCATTTGGATTTTCAAATGTCGAGCAACATTTCAATGAGCTATGGATATGGCATTCAAAGGACTAATCAACAAGATAGTGCTCATATATCTAGATGATATCACCGTGTTCTCAAAGAATGCAACAGACCACCTCTTTCACCTCAGGAAAGTATTTCAAGATGTAGAAGATTTAGAGTGTCTTTGAATCCAAAAAAGTGTGTATTCTTGGCACACGAAGGAAAATTGTTGGGCCACATTGTTTCAAAAGAAGGATTAACAATTGATCTAAAAGAGTTGAAGCCATCCAAACTTTTCCATTTCCAAGTCATAAGAAATCTCTCCAAAAATATTCTTGGGAAGGATAAACTTTGTCCATATATTTGTGCCTGATTTTTCCACTCTTGTGAAGCCATTAACAATGATGTTGAAGAAGAGTCTTGCATTCAAATGGACAATAGAAGGAAAAGAGAGTTTTGAGGCTATCAAACATGCAATATCACAAGCTCCAACTCTTATCAACCCATAATTTTCAAAGGACTTCATGTTGTATGCTTTTGGAGGATCAGACACAATCTCAACTATCTTGGTATAACTAAATAGAGAAGGTTTAGAACAAATCCATAGCATTCTTTAGTCAAATCCTGAAGATTACAAAGTAAGGTATTATTTTATTGAAAAGCATGTTCTTGTTGTCATTAGGAGTTTGAAGAAGTTCAAACACTTGGTCTCGAACAATAATAATTCAACTACTAGTGTCTCATGTTGGTGTCAAGGATTTCTCCTAAACAAGGATTTGAATGAGAAGAGAGTAGGTTGGATCACTCGGGTAATGGAATATGATATTGAAATCAAAGTGACCAAGTTGGTTCATGGAAAAGGTTTGTGTGAATAGCTAGCTTCCAAACAACATGAGTTGAGTCAAAAGGTGAAGAAGAGGTTGTCCTACTACTACAAAATGATCAAGAACAACCAGCTAATGATGCACCCATTCCATGTTGGACTCAAGACATGGTGCATTATCTCCAAACAGGTTTGTGCCCTCCAGAATGGAACAAAGCTAAGAGAAGATATTTCAGATTACAATCCATTCCATATGTGCTCATTGATGGCATCTTATTCAAGAAAGATGTGAATGGGGTGTTATTAAGGTGTGTCCCAAACAAGTCAAGTTGAGAAGATATTACATGAGTTCCATGATGGGGAAGCAGGAGGCCACTTTTCTCCATGAGTAACAACTCTCAAAATCATGAAGGTTGGTTACTATTGGCCTACAATGTTTAGTGATTGCTACTCATGGATCAAAAATGCAAAAAAATGTGCATTCTTCATAGGAAAAGAAAGGTTAGCAACACTGCCCCTTCATCCAATTTTAGTAGATCAACCATTCATGCAATGGGGATTGGACTTCATTGGAGTTATCAATCCAAATTCAAGTCAAGGCCATAAGTGGATACTTACAAAACAAACTATTTCACCAAATGGACTAAAGTAATGGCACTTAAGGAGGAAAATGAATCTAACATCTTGGATTTCTATGAAGGGATAGTCACAAGGTTTGGAGTCCCTACTACTATCATATCAGATAATGCATTGGCATTCCTTGGCACCAAAATCACTTGAATGGGCTGTCAAGAATGGTATATACCTCAACACTTCATCAAACTATTACCCGTAATGGCCAAGTAGAGTCTACAAACAAGAACTTGTTGAGAATCATTAAAAGAACTCTTGATGAGAATCAAGAGAACTTGGCATATGAAGCTCAAATCAGCCTATGGGCTGATAGAATCACACCCAAGAGGTCTACAGGAAGCTCTCCATATAAGCTTGTATACATGGAAGGAAGCAATACTACCTATATCACTTGAGTTGTCAGGCATTGAACTCATGAAATAATTGGAACTAGCTGAGTTTGAGCCCATGGAAATCAGGTATGTAGAGCTGATGGAATTAGAAGAAAACAAGAGAACATGTAATGCAAACCATGGAAAAGATCAAGCATTGATCAAGAGGAGCTTTGACAAGAAAGCTAAAGCTAGGACATTCCAAGAAGGAGACTTGGTACTAAAGTGGGATGTTGATCATGCAAAGCCAGGAAAGCATTCCAAGTTCAATGCCATATGGAGTGGTCCATATATGATCACAAATGCAAAAGTAGCAATGCCTCGGTTGGCTAAGTTGAATGGTGAAGAATTACATATTCTCAATCAATGGAATCTATCTCAAACATTTCTACTAGAAGGAAAATTTCTCACCCTTGTACATATTAGTCTAGGATTTCCAATTCCTCCAAGTGCTTTTGCACATTGTTTTTGTTAGAATAGGTTTCAATTTCCTAAGTGTTGGTGCACATGTTCTATTGCTTCTAGTGTATGCTTTGTATATAGTTCATCATGCTTCAGAAAGAGAAGAAGTTGTAGTAAGAAAGCTCATAGTTGCTTGCAATAGTTGCAAAATTCAAATTCAAACAAATGTAGAGAAACTAAAATTAGGTTTGATATTACAGTAGATGGAAGTCCCCAATTTTCACTCAACCTTCAGTTAGTGTGTAAATGAATGGATATAAGCCACAATGCTCTCTCAAGGTCTTGATGATGACAGTCCTTATAAGGATCATCTGGTGGCCCAAGTCTGAAGTCAGCTCTAGTCAAAGCAACATTGGACATTCAGAGGAAGAAATAAAATCAGAACTTAATAGAGTTCCATGATGTCCAAGCTAATAGGTTTCACTCCAATTCTACAAGTATACTTCACCTAGCCAAAAGATCAGTCTCGTCTATCCACACTTGGTAAGGAATCAATGTTGAGGTAACATTCATAGGTACTCATCATTCAGCCTCATGGATCGCATTGTTTGAAATGGGTGAAATCCAGGTTTTAAAAAATTTTCTACTCTCACAAATCTTGAATCCAAGATTTTCTTATGAAAGTTGAGAGTGCGAGTAGCGGAAGGAAGATTCTCCAAGAAGGAAACAATTCCCAACATTCTCGAGGTCATGATTTTCAAAGGTTGGACCAGTTCATGTTGATCACACAGACTCCATGCCCAATGGATTGCTATGGGCATTTGGTCATACTCCATTTAGCAGGAAAATGACCTCGTGAGTCACCAAATTGTTATCCAATTTCACTACATTGGAAAATTTTGACAACGTGTGGGCTTTCCTTATCATAATCAATTAGAAGGGACACTTGGTAAGAAATGGAAAATCCAATGCACAACCCTAGACACCTTCATACATCCCACTCAGCCTTGGCACAACTAGAAAATCCAATAAATAGCACAAAATGTTCAAGTGATTGTTTAGAATTCAACGGAATAGTCTTTGGCCTTAGATGGAACTCAACGAGCTCACAAGTGAGCTACCTCCTAGCACCAAGTTGTTTCCAAAAAAAAGCACTAAGTCATTCCAATGACATGTGAGGGGTATGAGATCAGGGTCACTTGATTATGATAATATATCGAATTTTCACAAGGTCAAATTTACACTAAGTTCATACCCATGTGCATCAAGCTGGTTTTATGATTGAATCAAGCATGCATGTATGTATGTGGGCAAGCTTTATCAAGGAACCAAACTCTTTTAAACATACATCGATTTGTGCTAAAAATCTAGGAGATTCACAAGTTGTTTTAAGTCGAAGATAAACCTGAGTTCACCTCATGTGCATCAAGCTAATTTTTATTAGATGTCAGCTAGCCAAGAAATATTGAAAAAACCTGAGCCACTCCTCCAAAGGAACCAAGTTGCTTGACCAGCGTAGAGAAAGGAGGAACACGTGTATCATTCAGACTATTCTCTATGATGCCCGAGAAGATTTAGTAGTGTATAGCATAAATGGCCTATCTACTTCACTACATATCAACTCATGTTTGATGAGAGTCATTGAACTGTATTATAAGCTAAGATGAGTCATTTCACAAAAATATGAGAAATGAAACAAGGTCGAGACTAGTTTCATGGGAATGCATTGAGTTGTTCTTGAATGAATGAGCTCATACCAAGACCAAACCGCATCATTAAGAACTCGAGTTTTCCATGCATGACCAAGCCACTTTAGGAATGTGGGTGAGTTTCCCCTCGAGTAGGTGAGTCATGATTTTGACCATGGGCCATCCATCTCCAAGAATCATGGTGAGAATCAAATTGAGCACTATAAGGGAGAGCCCATCACAATAAATATCAAGTCATATTGTAATTAGATATTGGATTGACATTATGCAAGGAAGGGTGAGCTCTTTAAAAATCACCAATGAAGTTTTCCTAGTCAACATACCACACTCGTCATAGGGCATCAAGTTGGAACTCAACCCAAGAACTCAAGTACATGGTAAAATGAGCTTTGATAAAGATATGAAATCGCTTATAATCTAATATCCATAGGTCAAGTTTAATGGATGCAAGCATTAACATTATAATTTAAGTTGAATGGCCATTAACTCGGTGATTTAGAAGTCGAGACATCGAGTGAGTCATGAAATTTGTGGAAAATTTGGGGTCAATGGCCATCGTGGGCCCAAGTCTAGTCAAATGGAGAGTTGGGATCTTGAGTTATGGGTGATGTGGATGAAAGAGGACCAGAGTGGCCATGGGATATGGGTGTAGCTTGAACCTGAAATCACCAAATACCCATAGTAAGAGTTATGTGGATAATTAGGAGTCAACAGGTCCAACTGGCCCAAATCAATGGTGAAAAGTGTGGAGAGTGTGTGCGGATAAGTGGGGTTCACACCTCAGGGAGGCCCAAACGTGTGCAAAAAAACCTGAAAGGCACCGATATCATAAGGGAGTTAATGCAAGTGCTCTCAGGTCAAATGGCATGGAGAGCCTTGGGTCAATCCCGTGAGGTTGAGGAGTTCACCACGCGGGCCAAAAATCCTAAATTTACCAATGGACCAAGAAATGTGGGTGATTAAACGAGCATGGAAGCCTCGAGTCAGGAGTTGAGTTCATCGCAGATCATCTGAGGTCAGTGACTCATCCGAAAAAATGGGGGTGGTCCACTGAGTAGGGATAGGGGGGATACATGGCATGATGTTTTGTTGTTTGAGGAAAACCAATGAGGGTGAGCTCGATGAAATGGGAGATGCCGAGTTGGCAGGAGTAATGAAGGGTCAATAATGCAAGTGGTTCAGTGGTAGGTAGAGGTGGGACATAGCTTGACACACAAGTGGCACTCCAAGAAGCTCACCAATGTTAAAATAGTGACTTAGCATACAAGGTAATCAGTCAATAATGTAACTCAAATGGCCCATCATGAAAGAAGAGTAAATAACTAATACAAGATAGGTTCCCACTCGCTTAAGATATCCAAGCTAGATGTCTAAGCACTCCAACATTTAAACATTAAACACCCCTTCAATATAAAATCAATCAAAACAATGATGGGCCCATAAAGTTAAAAACCCCAAATCATTTAAGTCATGTAGAGAACATTTAAAGGAGGAAGGAAATATTTTTAAAATATCTTTTCAACCATAAATATTAATTTCTCAGTCCCATGTGAAGCCAAGTAAACTTGTGCAACTCAAATTAGCTCCAATCACTCAGAAAATCCATAACTAGAGAAATTCTCAATGGATTTTTCACAAAATTGGTCTCGTTGGAATCATGTTTCCAAGACCAATGCACATAAAATCAAGAAATGTTGGATTTGATGAAGTTTTTATGGATATTTTTAGGAAAATAGCCCAGTTCTATTTGGTGGTTGGAAGGTGGTTGGAGGAGCATTCAATAAGCATGGGAAATCACTCTTTCACTGCTGCAAGTTATGGGGTACCTTGAGATTTTTTTTAGGGTCCAAAATCACCAACCACACTCATTTTTCATGACCTGCAATTAGTTGGAAAGTGGATTTTGGGATTTACATCCTCTCTCTCTCTCTCTCTCTCTCTCAAAACTCTATAAATTGGAATGTTGGGCTCATTGTAAAGGAGATAGTTTTTAGTAGAAAAAACTCTATTTTGGTTTTGTGAAGCCAATGTGTTACATGCCCTTGTAGTGGACTCCTTGCATGGTGATCTAGGCCTTTATTTTGTAATAGATTGAATTGTGCATATCATGAAGCAATAGATGCAAGTTTGTGGATGTATCTTCCCTTGTTGTGTTTATTTGCATTCTTCTTGCCTCTTCAATCTTATTACAAATATATTATGTCTATTTTATGCTCTTGCAAGGATTCATTATCATTATGTGTGTATGAAATATTGTTGTGAATTTGTTTTAGATTGTGGAGAACTGTTATCACCCTCTCTAGTATGTATTTTTCTTCCATTTTTCACACATTGGAAATCTATTCTCATTCCCTTCTTTTGGTGCATCACCTCTGTAGTGTAGTTTCCTTTTTTTTTCATGTTATTACTCTCTCCCTGGTCCCTTTGAAATTATAGGATAGAGACATAGTTATTAGCTTCATTTCAGTAGAGTTAGTTTTCACTAGGAATAGGAAGAAGAGTCATCTTTCTTTGGAGGTCTATCTCAAGTAATAAGTCCCACAACTTAGAGATAGTACCCATGTTACTTGCATTTTTCAAGAATAAGGAGATATTTCAAGGTTTATATTGTATTTTTGGTGATGACTCTAAATGTTTTGTGTCATGTTGAAGTGAATTTGGAGGAGTTGCAAGATTGATTTACAGGTTGTAGGGTTTTTGTCCACTCTTCGAACATTTACAAATCTTTTAGAATGTCTTAATAACCTCTCTCCTCTTTTAAGACCCCATTTGATCCAAACACTTAGTCAATTTTTCAAGAAACCCTTCTTTTTTGACTAAATAATTCTTTTGGAGAACACACGAAACTATTCTCTTGTTCCCTCATTACCCCAATTCCCTTCCATCTCGAGCCTTTGTATCACTGCTTCAAAAAAAATTGCAAATAATTTTCTAATTCCTTTTTTCAGCTATGTCAGGCACCTTTAGAACAATTGGAAATGTTCATATGTTCACCATGTTCCCTAGTTCCCCACTTTCCCTACATGCTCGACCCCTTCATTGATCGGTGGACTCAAGACCCCAAGGAACTCAAGGAACTATTCCTTGGTTTCATCCCTTTCCCAATATTATACCCATCCCTTCATTGATCATTTAAGTCAGGCCCTAAAGGAACTCAAGGAATTGTTCCTTGGTTCCCTTTATTCAATGATTCCCTATGTTCACCGATTCACCAAAACCTTTAAAAATCAAGCAATTCAAAGCTTTGAAGAACTCAGGAAAAATTTATTTGGTTCCACCATTTGTTATAACATTAATCTTAAGTAGGTTTTTACCCCTCTTAAGTGTTCTTAAGATTATAACTTTAGTTTATTATTAAATAAATAAAAATATATGATGCTTTAGTTTATTTAATATAAACTTTGGGTTATAAGGTTAATTGATTAAATTAAAATCACTTTAAATGTGATGGGGTGCTTCACGAGAAGATGCATCCATAAAAATATTTAAATATTACCCTCGGGCTCAAGTGAAATTAATTTTCACATGAAAAACATTGAAAATGTGAAAACAGAGAGAAGTGGTAAAGAAGGTTTTTATTGGACTTGTAAAAGTTTCTCATTAATGGAAATCTTACTTTGATCATGGTTTTTTACCCTTCGTAGTTTTCCACATTAAATATTGTGTTACATTTGTTGTGTGTTTTTATTATTTTTATTATGTTAAACATTTCACAATGTTTAAATGTAACTTTGCAATATTTAATTTATGGCTCAGACCTTAACATGGTATCATAGCGAGTAATAATCAACTTTGTTAATTTGTTTGAACTTTATGGTTGGTTATTTTCTCAATGAAAGATTGGTTGGGGTATTTTTCACCACCACCCCCCACACGGGTTATAAAATGAAACCTAACCATTTGAATTTTCATCATTCACTATCAGATCTCAACAAATATTTAACTCCTCTAAATTCTTGTGCTTTGGAAAATTCCACCTTTAGCCCACTCCTTATTCACACATAGGTATGTAAAAGTATTTTCTAAATTTTAAAATTTGGCATGAATTAAATTCTTTCCTATGGACTAATGTGTTTAGGAATATTTTTCAAATTTTATTGGGATGGTTCCAAAATTGGAGACAATCTCCATATTAATAGGTCCTCATATTTTCTTGTTGGCCGGGACACAAAAATTGGATGGAACTACTTTACATAGTAAATTGTTTAATAAATATTACCCCCTCAACATTTAATATTAACCTAAGACCACTCCACATTAACTTAAGTTATGTGATCCCATTTGAATGCGTGCTTTGACATAGTAAATGCCTTCCCCTGGCCTTGAAATGGTTTTATAAATGATGTATTGTATGTTCCTAAATCAAAAATGAATTTCTTTCATGTTCACAACTAACTCAAAGCAATTATAGTGTGATTTTACTAAAGGATAAATGGTTTATTAAAAATGAGTTAGATGTTATTGTTGTTGAAGGCATACAAAACAATGGTTTATATGTATGTAAATTTTTTGCATCTTCTTCATGTATTTCTACTCAAAATAGGAATAATGTTCAGTTATGGCATGAAAGATAATGTTGTGTTAATTTTAGGAGCATGTATGACATGTCTTGGCTTAACCTTGTTATTGGTCAGCCACCTATATCTCATGCCTGAGAAACATGTGAAGGGTTATTATGTGGTAAGAAATTGGTACACCCCTTCTATAGTCATCATGAAGCAAACTCCTTAGAACTTATAGAATTTGTCCATAGTGATGTGAGAGGATCATTATAAGTTCATTCCCTAAATATTTATTTGTATGATGTGACCTTCATTGATGATTATTCTTGCATGATTTTTCCTTCTTTATCAAAATATTGTTTGGTTTTATAATATTAAGTGGGAAACTACTTATTTATAAAACCCGCCAAATGACCTAGGTCAACTTTTAAGAGTGGATCATGACCACCCGCCTTATATATAACAAGGTGATCCTTTAGGGATTGGTTACACATGTTGTAACATTGTATGTGAGCTATATGTGCAAGCATATTTGTAAGTCTCATGAGAAAATGTATAAGGTAGTTCGTAATTCCTTATTGAAGGTGTAACTACATGTGAAATAGTGGGAGTGTTGGGTAAAAGTATATTCTCAATAAAGATAAGTGATTTTCAATGGGTTTTTACCTTCCATGGTTTTCCCACTTATATCTTGTGTCACTTGTGTTCATTTACTTTTGTTCATGTTATTTACATTCTATAATATGCAAATATAAAACATCTTAATCTTTGTTTAATCATTGCACATCATAATCTATAATCTTCGAAATTATATTGTGGATTTATAATTTGTTAATTATACTTCCCATAAATTTCCTAACATGGTATCAGATTTGGTGGTTATGCTTGTGCAGGATATATTTGGATGTTTTTTATTTGCAGGAGTAAAGAAATTGAAGTTTTTTTAGATCTATGAAACCCTAGTTGTTCTACCATCAACTTCAAGTTAATTAGGTTTAAAATTCCAAATCCTATCAAATATTATAAAATATTGGTTAATGGTTGAATAGATCTTGCTTGTGCATTTATGTGCATAGATATGTAATTATTTTCTTTTGTGACCTTGTTCTTGGTTCTTTGTAATTTAAATCCATCGTCTACAAGTTTTTTTAAGTTTTTCGTGCTTTTTATAGCCGTTATAGTTGTTTTTCAGCTGTGGACCAAAATTTTTCTTTAGATTCAGCTTATTCGAATTTCTAATTCCACGACATTAAAAATCATTTTTTTTTTCTTTGCAAAGTTTGATCCTATTATTAAGCTCCATGTAACTTCATTGTTAGTATTTTTTTAGTCTTTGTGTCGATTGCAAAACTCGGGAGCCAATAAGCTTAATCCAAACTCTTCGTAAATTAGACTTTTTCTTTCTTTCTTCTATCTCATGCAAATCTGATCCAATAGAAAAGCTACAAGATTCTTCTATTTTTGTGTTATCGATATATTGTTAAGGTTATCCAATAGGAATAAGTCACCATTTTTCTTGCAACCTTTGTATTAATACTTTGTCGGTATTAGTCAATTTTGAATCAATAGAATGTGTCCATGTTCTTTTGCATTTTGCATATTCTATCTTTTGATTTCGGTAGTTGTTTGGACCTGAAATTTATTTTATTTTAGCTCATTTCATGGACTTCACATCCTCCCAAAGCCATCTCTCAAATTTTGGCATTTTACGCCAAGTGTCCTCCTCTTTGGTATATTGTCGACAAAGTGGCACCTTCTAATTTTTCTTTCTTTATTAATCTTCCTATGTCATGTCCTTTTATTTTTTTCTTGTTTGGACCTGAAATTCATTAAAATATGTCTTATTCTCACAATTTTCATGTCCATTTCATCTGTGTGGTAGGGAAGTTTCCAATAAGAAAATACAACACATTCCCCTAAACTATCTTTGATCTACTCCATGTGGTGCCTTTGTTTTGGCTACGTGTTTCTTCTTTTGGTTTGCATTATGGTTCTTTGATCATTCAACCTCCCACGAACCCAAAATTCTACTTTCTTCTATTTATTATGCGTAATTGAGGTCCATGGAGTGCATCTCCACTAGAAAGTGCCAAAAATTTACCACGTGTCCCTTTACTCCATTAATCTTGTGTCGCATGGTTCTTTGTTTTTCATCACGTACTCACTTGAATTTTCAAATCTGTTGTGGACCATAATTTATTTGTTTTAATTAAATTTTAGGGACCTCATGTCTCACAAACTAATCTATCTTAGTAAGTGTCAAAAATTTGACACATGCCCTCTTGTGTTTGTTGATTTGCGACATGTGTCACCTCCTATTTTTTCACATTTAATCTCTTTGTTTTGATATTTTTCAAGTGTCTTCTTCTTTTGGTCATGTGTTCTATTTTATTTTGTTGCTTTCGTATATCCATACCTAAAAATATTTTTTTAATTTAATTTTGGGGACCTCACGTCTGCTAGGCTAATATGTTTGGAAAGTTTCCAGAAAACTATCGTGTGTCCTTTTAACTATTACGCTTTATGTCGCATGTCACCTTCTCCTTCAGCCATGCGTCCTTTAATATTTAATTAATTTTGTGCTTTCTTTTTAGTCATGGTTTTGTAGCTTGACTCGTCATATCTTAGTTGAATTTATCATGAGTTATGGTTAATTTTTATCAAGTTGTGTGTCTTGTGTGTCGAGTTGGGTTTATATCTCGTGATAATATATCTTTGTCTTAACTTTTTTTGGCTCCCCCAAGAATTTTGTTCTTTCTAGTCAAATATTTATTTCATACTTGTTTTGTGTGCCTACTATTATTATTAAAAATGGCCAAAAATACTAGTTTCTCAATGGATAAATCTCAATTATTAAATGGAATGAATTATAGTATTTGGAGAGTTAGGTTAAAAACATGTTTCATGGCTAGAAAACTATGGGATCTTGTAACTGGTGTGGAAAAATGACCCACCTAGAAGCAAAGCAAATCCTGAAAACCTTAGCTCCTTCTCTCAAATATCTCAGGAGGCCCTTTCTATCCTATTGTAGAGCATAGGAGATGATTTTTAATGCATATAGGTCATATGGATTCTCCTGTAGATGCATGGAAAAAATTAGAAACCATGCATGAAGGCAGTCATCTCTCTAAAATAATTAAACTCATAATGGAATTGTTTACAACTCCCATGAAGGGGGATGAGAAAATTGTTGATTATCGGCTAAAATCAAAAACATAAAAAGCACAATTAGATGGATGTAATTGTGAATTGTTTTAGGATAAGATTCTTTATTTTATCATTCAGATTAATATTCATGAAAAATTTAGGAACTATATCTCCATCCTTAACTCTAAATATCGAATGAGTCTAATTTACCTGATCTAGACACTTTGTCCTCTCTTTTGATACAAGAAGAGTGTGTTATGGAAAATTTTGATTCTAAAGAGAATGTCACTCAAGCACTTCTCACTCAAGAATAAAAAAGTTAAACCTTCTAGATTCAAAATTCAAAAATCAACTCTTAAACCTCCTAGTAAAGACAAGAAACCAGAAATTTAAGAGTAAGTTTTGATGGTAAATGTCATTATTGTGGAAAATTTGGCCATAAAAAAGGATTGTAAATCAAAAAAAGAATTCAAATTTCAAAAATAAAAAAGGAATAAATCATATCAAAATCAAGATGAAATTGATGAGAATAATCATAGAGCTAATGTAATAACTCTATAAACTATATGAAAAGCATATATTTTATTTAAATATATTGCATTGAATTTAAGTTTTTTTCATAGTTAACTTAGATGGTTTATTGAAAATAAACTAGAAGTAACTATAACTGAAAACATGCATAAAATGGATTTTATGTGTTTTAAGATTTTACTTCATTTTTTTAGTAGTCTATTCAAAATAGAACTATTGTTCATTTTTTGGCATATATGACATGTATAGGATTAAATTTTCCACCTATGAAATATATTAAAGGGTGATTACATGGTCATTTTTTAAAGCAAATTCCACATAAATCCATGGGAAGTATCCACAGTTAGTGGATCATCTTTTTCAGTGAATACTATGATTATTCTTGTATGATTTGATTATTTGTTCAGATATGTTATCTATCAACTCTTATCTCTTTTTAAATTCTTATAAGAAGATATTGATGGTATATAAACATCCCTTAAATGTCCTAACATGGTTAGTTTTAAGCATATTGTTGTGATAGTTGTTATACAACTAGTGTTTAACTTTTACAATTGGTTAAAAGTGAAATCATATGATTTATATTATGCTTATTATGATATTATGACTCTAACCATGTTGATGTTGTGTTGGATATACATCTGGATTTGTGTTCAAGTGTTTTTGGTGTAAGTGCCATCATTTGGAGTAACAAGAAGAAACCAACAATTTTAATCTCTTCTATCAAGTAGAGATAGAAGTATTATAGAAGCAAGAAAAGAAAGCTATATGGTTGAAAATATTGTTGGATGAACTCCATATGGGCATCAAAGGAAGAACTATTCTTCTATGTGACATCCAAAGTTCCATTTCTTGTAAATAATCTAAATCAGCATTAGAGGACAAATATATCAAGGAATTTCATATGCACTTTATTCAAGAAAAAGTCCTGGATGATGATATTGATCTCAAGTTTTGTTTGACTAAAGATCAAGTTGTAGATATTTTCACAAATTCATTGTGTGCTATGAATTTTTCCAAGTTTCATGCCTTGTTGGGCCTTTCAAAGTTTCCATTGAGGGGGAGTGTGCATGACAATGCCACCTCTTAATGGCCTTGAATGTTTCAGAATGGATACTCCCAAGACTATTTCTATGTTGTTTAAGTAAATTTTCATGTATATGAAGTTTACTTGTAATTCCCAAATGAAGCATTAGTTATGGGAATGCCTTGTTTTATAAAAGGCTCCATAATCTGATGTAATTATTCATCTTAATCACTTTATCTTGAGAATTTTTAGATGTTCCTTTGTATTGCAGTTTTTATGGAATCCTTGGAACATTGTTTTGAACCATGGAAAAATAATGTCTCATGGATTTTCTAAAACCCGTAATGCGTTCTGATTATTCACGATTGTATAAGTCCACGGGACATTGTGGTAGTGCACTACATGGAGTTGAATAACCCGCAGGACTTTGCTTTAGTGCATTACGGAACTACAAACCCGTGAAACAAGTTTTTTTGGATGCTAGCCTAAATCACAAGTTGATTTATGGATTGTAAATCCTTTTGTACTAAAAGGTAACTTGGCATAAGGAACAAATGTTAACATGTTTTTGCATGTTTCCTGCTTAACATTAAGGGGGAGTGTTGGGGTTTATAATATTAAGTGGGAAATTGCTTATTTATAAAACCCGCCAAATGACTCAGGTCACTTTTAAGAGTGGATCATGACCACCTGCCTTGTATATAACAAGGTGATCCTTTAGGGATTGGTTACACAGTTGTAACATTGTATGTGAGCTATATGTGTGAGAATATTTGTAAGTTTCATGAGAAAATGTATAAGGTAGTTTGTAATTCCTTATTGAAGGTGTAATTGCATGTGAAATAGTGGGAGTGTTAGGTAAAAGTATATTCTCAATAAAGATAAGTGATTTTTAATGGGTTTTTTACCTTCCATGGTTTTCCCACTTATATCTTGTGTCACTGTGTTCATTTAATTTTTGTTCATGTTATTTACATTCTATAATATGCAAATATAAAATCTCTTAATATTTTTTAATCACCGCACTTCATAATCTATAATCTTTGGCAATTATATTGTGGATTTATAATTTGTTAATTATACATTCTCATAAATTTCCTAACAAATAAATCATATGTTTTATCAAAATTTAAATAATTTAAAACTTTAGTTGAGAATAGTTCTAGTCGTAAAATCAAAATACTTAGAACAGATAATGGAGGATAATATATTAGTAAATCATTTGATTCATTTCATATCAAATCTAGAATATAAAGGGAACTCACTACTCTCTACTCTCCTCAACATAATGGTATTACGGAAAATAAAAATTGCACCATTCTTGAAATGGCCAGAACCAAGTCCCTAAATTTCTATGGGCTAAAGTATGAATATTATTGGTCATATTCTGAAAAAGTCCCTACTAAATCCCTATTTCAATCTACTCCTTTAGAAAAGTGGACTAGTAAGAAACCTAGTGTATCTCATCTTGGATTATTTGGAATCCCCGCCTCTATCTTTGTTCTTAAAGCTAAAAGGAATAAGTTAGATCAAACCTATTATCCTTGAATATTTTTCGGATATGGAGGTAAAAAAATCTAAAGATTTATGTTCTTGTAAAACGTGAAGTTATAAAGAACAAGAATGTCAAAATATTAGAAAAACCTTTTTGTAGTTCTTGTTCTTTTGTTTCTTATGTTTCTTCTATTTATGATGAGTATAATGAATTAGAAAATAATGGTAATGATGATTGTGATGAACAAATAGATTGTACTAATGAGTCTATAGTTTAAAAAGAGTCTCTTCATGTATCCTTTATAACTAAAAGACATTAGTGGGTTCAATATCTTGTTCAAAATTCTAATCCTAATAACCTTAATAAGATGACTAAAAGTCATCATACTTGTCATGCCTTAATGACTATGTATGATTCAAAACCAAAATCTTTCAAAGAGGCATCTCATGATGAAATATGGGTAGAAGCCATGAAATCTAAATATTTTTCCTTAATTAAAAATCAAACTTGGGATCGTGTCCCTCCTTCGGAAAAATATAGTATTGTTGGCTCTAGATGGCTTTATAAAATCACATATGAGGTCGATGGCAATATTGAAAAGTTCAAAGTTAGATTAGTATCTCGCATTTTTACTCAAAAACCTAATATCAACTACGTAGAAACCTTTGCACCCATTACAAAAATGAGCATATTTAGGATTCTTATCACTTTTGTTGCTCAATATGGTTGGAAATCCACCAGATAGATGTTAAGAATGCATTCTTGAATTGTGATTTAAAAGAAGAGATCTACACAACTCAACCTAAAGGTTTTGAGGAACCCGTAAAAGAAATGTTTTTGTGTAAACTAAAAAATAAGTATGTCTTAAAACAGGCTCCTAGAGCTTAATATGCAAAAATAAACAATTTTTTCAAAGATATTGGTTTCACTAATTGTTCATCTAATAATGATCTTTTTGTTAAAATTGAAAATAATCAGATTATTCTTATTGTCTTATATGTTGATGATTTGTTTATTACTAGCAATTCAAATAGTTTAATTTTTAAAATTAAAGCTAAATTGAAACAATACTTTGAAATGATTGATTTAGGATTATTACATCATTTTTTAGGCATGACAATTTTTCAAGATAAAAATTTTATTATTGTATCTCAATCACAATATGCTACTAATTTACTTAAAATATTTAATATGGTAGATTGTAAACCAATTGTTATTCCTATTGAAGTTGGTTGTAAACTTGATCCTAAACCTGCATGTGAAAAAGCTAATCCTACTCTTTACAGGTAGCTTGTAGGTAGTTTAATTTATCTAACAATTACTAGACCTAACATTGCATATGTAGTAGGTATTGCATCCAGATTCATGTAGGAACCATATCAAGATCATTGGAAGTTAGCAAAAAGAATATTGAGATATATTAAAGGAACAATTAATTTTGGTTTACATTATACTATGGATATTGGGATTCTAACCATGTTGGTGATGTGATAGATATAAAATCTACAACTAGATATGTGTTCAAGTTTGGTACATGTACCATTACTTGGAGTAGTAAAAAATAGCTGACAATCACCATCTCTTCTACAAAGGTAAAATAGAGAAGTGTGATAGAAGCAATGAAAGAAGCCATGTGGCTAAAGTGGTTTTTATAATAAATTCACATGGAAGTTAAACTAAGTAATCCTCTTCTCGTAATAGTCGGAGTTGTATTGTTCTATCTAATAATCTAGTTCGTCATGAGAGAATGAAGTGTATAGAGATACATATGAATTTCATCTCGAGAGAAGGTTTTTACGGTGATATATATCTCCAAGTACTTCTGTACCAAGATCAAGTTGTACATATACTTATGAATCCATTGTGTTCTATGAATTTCGTAAGTTTCGTGTAATACTTGGTCTTTCACATTTGTCATTGAGGGGGAGTGTACATGACAATACCACCTCCTAATGGTCGCAATGTGTTTTCTTAGTCACCTCTATAATTGTGTTCTAATTTAAAGCATTGTAAAATATTTTTATGATCTTAGTAAACTTATTACTCCATGTTTACTTTGCAGTCCATTAATGTAGCATCATGTTGTAAAGAAGTTCCTTACTTTATAAAAATCTCCTAGAGATGTTGGTATAGATTTTCCATGAGAAATAATGACATGTATTCTCACAAGTCATGTTTCTCCTAAATCATTACTTCTGATTTATGGATTCCAAATCCTTATGTACAAAAGGTAAGTTTAGCATGATGAAGGTGTATAAATCCTTAAAATGTGATATGTTAGCCTAAACCATTACTGTAGTTTAAGGATTGTAAATCATGTTGTATAAATAGGTAATGTTGGCATATAAACCCCACTTAATATTAAAGGGAGTGTTAGAACATTAATCTTAAGTAGGGTTTTACCCCTCTTAAGTGTTCTTAAGATTATAACTTTAGTTTATTATTAAATAAATAAAAATATATAATATTTTTATTTATTTAATATAAACTTTGGGTTATAAGGTTAATTGATTAAATTAAAATCAATTTAAATGTGGTGGGGTGCTTCACGAGAAGACACACCTATAAAAATATTTAAATATGACCCTCGGGGTCGGGTGAAATTAATTTTCACATGAAAAATATTGAAAATGTGAAAGCGAAGAGAAGAGGTGAAGAATTTTTTTACTTTGGACTTATAAAGTTTTTCGTTAATGGAAATATTACTTTGATCGTGATTTTTACCCTTCAGATTTTCCACCTTCAATCTTGTATTACATTTATTATGTGTCTTTTACTATTTTTATTATGTTAAACATTTAATAATTTTTAAATGTAACTTTACAATATTTAATTTATGGCTTAGACCTTAACACCATTTCCTCGATTTTCCAACTTAACCGACCATCTAAGCGGTGATGACACATGTCTTTCCTCCCAAGAAGAATAAGGGACAAATTATGGAATGCCACGTGGACAAGGTAGGTTGCAAGTTATATTTTTTTATCATTTGGAGCTCAAATGAATGGTGAATAGATATGTGTCATCTTGCACTTTGTAGGCCATGAAAGCGATTGTTTTGGTTAAAATTGATGGGCATGAGTTTCTTTAGCTAGAATGATGATTTTAGAGGGAAATTTAGTAATTCCTCTTTTTGTTTGAGCATTTTATCCTCTTTGGGGCCCTTCTCATCTTTCCAATACAAAGAAAGTGTATTTTAAGAGTGTATAAGAGTGGGAAATGATTCCAAAAATATAAAACATAATGAGCATGCCCAAAAATGAATTTATTTCTTCCCTCTTTCCATTTCTCCATCATTGCACTCGAGTTTGGCACCTTTTCTAATGGGACCTACTTCATCCTTCATTTGCATGTGTTTGGATCACAAATTGGGGCATATTTTAGGAAATACCATGGGTTTCATGTATATAATGAAAAATTTAGTGGTTGGAAATGCTCTCTTGATCTTATTTCAACACCGATGCCTTTGAAATCAATATATACTCTACTTGATCCACCAAATGAATATTGATTAATCTATACAATGTGAAGTGCACATTTGGCATTGTTTCCCTCTTTCATCTCCCTAATTACATGTTCCTCCATTGATTTTCCCTCAATTCACATGGATCTCCATCTTGACCATTGATTGGGCATCTATAAAGCATATTATTTTAGGTTTTGGCTAGTATTGTATAAAAGTTAGGTCTTATCCTCACTTAACTCCTCCTAGCTGATTGGTTGTGGTGGGGAAATTCATTTTTGGACACAACAGATTGAAAATAACATGGTTTTTGATTGTGTATCAGCTCTACAAAGATCGGGATGCTAGTAATTTTCATTTACATGTTCATGCTAATGCGCTTTCTCATGTACAACCATTAGCAATATTTGAGAATCATATTCCATATGTATCCCTTATCTTATTTTCAAATAAACGTGCAAGATCAACTCTCTGTCATGAATTATTTTGGTCTCTATCATTATAATAGATCTAGAATCAATAGATGTTGGATATTTTTTGTAATCATGTGTTTATTTTGCCAAATAACTTAGTAAAATCATTATGCATCCAATTGTGTGATTGGGAATTGAAGGTTTATTGCATTGTAGTGTTACTTTCCACCTTTTATTTTAGTTATAAATATCATTTTTGCAATCTTTTTGAATGCACATTTATCTACCCTAGGGTTTCCTTTAGCATTGGAAATTTGGTATGGTGAGTGCATGAGGCTTCATTCTCGTGTTTCTATGTTAAGGTCTCAAGTTTTAATCTACATTTTTCCTTGTTTAGATGTCCATGAGGGTAAGAAAGCTTTGGAGTGTGATCTTTATTTGACTCCATATGTGAGTACATGATTATGAATAGCTATATAAATTATTGGTAAAAACTCATTTCAAATAAGTGGGTGATAGGAATAGTGTAAATTTTCATACAACATATTATAGATAACATGAATTATTTTTTTGTCCAATGAAAACCAAGACCTAAAGTAAATTAAGATAAAATCTAGCACAAATAAAATGCAAAAAAATAATATGATGGCATGTTAAAAAATTTATTGATTTTACACTCATTGAAACCTTTAAGTAAATAAAAAGAGATCAAATCACCGCATTTCATAGGATTTCTCTCTTTCAAAAAAATTATGTAGCAACAACACACAAGTTATGTCTATATGATCTAATGCAGCCTAGAATTTACAAGTAAAATCCCACGTGCGTTGGCACATCACTCAGCCTAGACTAAGCGCTCACCCGAAGTGCGCAAAGGTACTAGGCCCCTATTTAGGGTTATTGTTGCAGGATGTTAGCATGATGAAGACTTAAAGCATTCAGATCCATGACTAATATATCATTCTATAGTGCATGTTCAGATCTAGATCTAGAGAATAACAAACTTAAATGATAACCATGATGAAATCAAGCATGCAAGAACCAATTATACTCAAGATTTGATACTCTGTTTCAGCCAATACACTCCATTGCATTTAAACATGATAAATACACATAAGCTTATTACAATAGATAATACCATAGTTTATGTGTGCATCAGATTTGGCAACATAACCTCACAATAACTCAGTTCTTACATATTATCTATGCTACACAGTTCACTACATATTTATAAGGGTGGGGACTTTCCCTTCACTACTTATCCAATCCCAAAATAGGTTGCATGCTATTATTAGCCACACATGCAAGTGTGCTAACAATAGACTTCTTCTAGTTAACTGTCGCAGTAAATATATTCTCACCCTATACTCATGAAAATCACTTATGAGCCGATCCTCCAAAAATATCTAATGCGTTTCACGCAATTTTTTAACCAGCTTTGTGTGTTTGCAATGCTATCTCCAAAAATAGCTCATCATCGTGAAAACGGCTAAGTTCCGAATCTATCTTTGTTCTCGGTGCATGATTCCTTCCCCGATCCTCTTGTGCTTTTGAATGCACTCTGCTCTTCCACATGAACCTTCGTATGTTTTTCGTTAAGTGCCATATTTTGACTTACCAACATGATCAAACCTACTCCTTACTATAAACACCCCAAAACTACATACATTTTCCAACTTATCCTATTTCACATCCCCTTTTAGAATTGATTAATTAAATTAATTGATTCACACCTTTTGGGATTAATTAAATTAATTCCTAACACACCTTAGCTAACTTAATTAACATTTATTAAATAAATGGTTAATTAATTGTCTCACATTTTATAGCTAATTAAATTAGTTATTTAATTGGAAAATACACCTATTTTCCTAGTCAACTACCATTTGGATTCCACTTGGATTCCACTTCCCTATTCTAGTCAACTCCACTTCCAAAATCTTAGAAAGGTAGGGGTAATGAAATTTTATGTATAACTACCTTCCCAGTTGTAATTTCTGCTAACTCGAAATTATTACTACCCTTCAAATGGGAATTAGTTTATTCAAACTGCTTAACCTCCCTCAAGTGTTATTTTTAGAATGTGCATTTAACTATCTATAACCACTTTCAACCACTACTTATCCTCAATAAAAAGCAAGCCTTAATCCTTTGCGAAATCCTCTTGGATTCCTTTACAATCCCTCTATTATTTTTCCATCCAATATTTGCATTTTAGAAGCTTTCCCATTGTCATATTTGTGTTGTAGCATTATCATTTCCTCATTTTAGAGGTAAAGTTCAAGAGCACCCATAATCCAAATTCTTACAAGGTTCTACAAGCGTAAAGACTTCCAAAACCTTATCCAAAGTTTGCAAGGAAAACATGGAGGAGAAAGTTTTTTTATTAGTTGTTTATCTTTCTGTTATGAAAATTTTTTCATGCTCACATTTTTGGCATACCTAGTGTGACAACCCACACTTTGTTCATCTTTATTTTGTATTTTATTATCTTTTAGTGCATATTTTGATCTATACTAACTATTGTGTAAATTTGGTTTTATTTGGAACACTTTTGTGTTTTTTGTTTGGTGTGTTTTTTTGTTAGTTTTTGTTGTTTTTTGTGCTTGAATAGGTGTTTTGTTACATCTTAGAAGCATTACAAAGGAGAAATCACCAATAAAAAATCAACAAAAAAAAATCTACAATTTAGGTGTTTTACCACCAAATATGGTGGTGGTTTTAGTTATGGATAAATTTAGCAACAAATACTAAAGTTGAAAGTGGTTTGTTGAATTTAGCTCTGCTACCCCTACCGAGTTACTTCCAACTCCCCTCCCAACTCATTTCCTCCTCCATCTAGTTGCATTTCCTCCCAACTCCCCTAAGCTCACTACTAAGCCCATCCAGCTCCCCCCCCTAAGATCCCAAATCCCCACCTAGCTCGTCTCGATGACCTACTCGCCAATCCCATGCTCTCCTTATCCCTCCGACCCCTTCACACACCCTCATAACACATCCTCACCTCACTTCTACACCCTCCCCTTAATCTTATCTTGTTCATTCTCCTTGATTTTCCACTAAGTTAACTCGCTTGTTCTCCACAAGCCACATCTCCTCCAAGCTAACTACACACACCTCTCGGGCCACCACCAAGTTACTCCTAGATCCACCCCCATGTCACCATCCTCTAACATAAGTTTCCTCTTATTTTTTGAGTCATGTTGTGTTATTCTCCATCTCGATCCCCCTGTCATCTCGACCCCTTCTTTGAGTTTCTATTGTATCAATCCAACTTTTTGAACCATTTGGCCCCTCTACATAACCCTTAGGACCATTTTGATCTCGATCTTTCCTCTGCTCACAAATCTGAACTCCCATCTAAACCTAAGCTTTCCCAAGTCATCTTCAACACTTTCCTTGAGATTTTATATGAGCTTCCCATGCATGCAAACCCTATTCCCCAATCTCACTCACCTCCAAACTCACATCTCCTACATTAAGCCAATCATTGATCCACACTTGATCACCCCAAGTTTCCATCCTCAACGTTGCAAAACCTTGTTCCTCCCTCTACAATCCCTCCATCCACCTCACCCCAACTCGGCCCCAACTCAACCGAGCCGATCCCAAGCTAGTCACCATTTTTCCCTCCCCTCTTTGTTAACAAAACTAAGATTTTAGGGGTTTTCCATTTAAAAATGACTTAGATTAATTTAAAATTAACTTAGGTTAAAACTTAAGTTTATTTATTTTATTCTAACCTTTTTTATTATTTTTTAATTAATTAATTATTTTTTTAATTAATTAAGGCTTAGTTACACAAGAGGTCCTAATTATATTTTGTTGATCACATTAGAATAGGCTAACTATGAAACTTTAAATTAGGGTCATTAACATTTTCTTTTCTATTAGCTCATTTTGGGAGGGTATTGTGCCAATAATTAAGTCTTTTTAGGGTTATTTATTGTGTTTTGGGAAAAAAATTGTGTGAAACTAATCGTAATAAGCTCCATGTGTATGCTCTTTTCTCGCACTTTTCATAAGTGATCTTGAAAATCAGAAATGTGGGTTTATATTTTTTTTTCTCTGTGTTTTTACTATAGGAGCAACTTTTAACTCTTTGTTTTCTCGGACTATTATAACAAGGATTTTTCTTAAAACTACTAACCTAAGTTTCCTTGATTGTGTATTCAAGCATACACCTTTATCACCCTTTTTATTACAATTTTTATAAAATCATTTTAGTTAAATTTTTGGAGACAAGATTATTCCCGATACCATTGAACTATAGGAATTGCATGGCGAGACCATAAATTAATTGTGAGGATTACCACAAGAACCCCAAAGTAGTCGGAACCTTGAGTGAATTGGTTGACGAAATGGGAACCCCCAACCAACTAACTAGTACACCTTTGTGAGAGATTAGAGTCAAAGTTATCCATAGTGGTAACCCCGGTTTGATCCTTTGAGCAAAGTAAAATCTGGCTTATTGTATCAAGAGGGGTAAAGTAAAGCCAATGTTAGGAAATAAGGGATAAAATATGTGGAACAATCCCACATAGAATCACAATAGTAGAAACTAATATGTAGAATAATATCACATATCTGAAATAAAAGTGCAAAAAAATTAAAAGAACACAACACAGAGACAGTATTTAATGTGGTTCACCCAATTTGGGCTATGTCCACCAAGAATCACTTACTCATATTTTATTACAAGCCACCTCTTTCTCTCAATACAATACCCATATCTGTTTGGAGCTATGCTCAACAAACTCTCTTGAATTCACACTTGAACTCACACACATATACAATGTTACATCAACCCTACCATATGCACAAAAGAACATAAATAGGCAACTGCTTAAGAATTTTTACAATATCATGAGTACCAAAACCACGGGCCAAAACCGCCCCATAAAATTATGGGTCAAAAATCCCACCCATATGAGAAGAGCACATTTCCCGAGGTATGTGGGCATGTTATTAGGCTAAAAATCGTGGGTTTTGACCCCAAAACCCTACTACCCATCCCACTTAGAAAAAACTATCATAGTTTAACTAAATTTTCTCGCATAGCATCAAACCTAGGCAGTCATGAGATAAATCTCCCTCATTTAACCGGTGAGGCTCCCGTGTCAGATTTGTCAATAAAAATGTGTTATTATCTATCAGGGGTTTTACTTTAACCACTTAGTTCATGAACCATAACTAAGAAAGGCGAAAGAAAGGAAAGTTATAGAAGAAGGAAGTAAAGGAAATACAGAGAAGAAATGGGGAAGATGTGCATCCCAATTAGTAGATAGTAGAGCTAATTACATGCACATAGAAGAAACTTAATAGATATGAACACACAGAATTATAAAACAAAGGCAGCTCTAGATCTAGATCTAAAATAACACAAAGTTTATCAAGAGATCTAAGATTCAAAGCAAGAAACAAAGTACACCGTGACACAAAGTTCTCCGGAAACCTGCTCCTTTGTATTCCTTTGCTCCAAGTTGCTCTCAGGAGTTCAACGCACAAAGTCTAGAACTCAAGATTGCTGCTTACAAATTCTGATCGATCCTTAACCCGGAGGTTCTTCTCCTACTTATAGAATGTAGGAGGGAAAGTACAAATAGAAGACTCAAACTGAACTAAAGCATGAACAACAAGTAAAGATGACATTTGGCAATCATCCTCAACTAACTTCTTCTTAAGTGACACATGTATCACTTAACTAATAGAATGGTTCCACATGACTTCAAGTAATGGTCAGAAACCAATAACTTAGAAGTTTTACAATTTCATCCGGAACATAGAAAATAGAAGAAGAAAGAATAGAAGAAGTCATGCCAGCTGTATCATTTATGTCTTCTTCTTGTTTTGATATCGGATATACTTGTCGAACATGTAATTCAAAGATCTTTCCATCTGCTTTAGCCACCGCTCCTTCTTTGTCCCAAATTTCAGCAACCCTTCATTCAACACTTTGTTGCACGCTTCCACCTCTTCCAAACTCGGCCCAAACCTCGCAATGTCTGCCTGCAGAGCCACCAGTCTACTGATAGAATTCATCGTGAAAGGCTTGGTAGCTTTATCAATTCTCTTTTGTACCATCAGAAGAGAACCTTCCAGGGAATCAGGCACTTCGTTAGAAACAATCCGCACGTATGAAGTAACACCTCCGTCCACTCTTTCCTCAGTGAAAGAAATGATACTGTCTGGTAAATCTGATGTTCTACTCTCAAGTGCCTGCATCCTTTTCAGCAAAACTCTGCAGATTTCCAAACGGAAAGATACTGCAAACTCTAGCTGCTTCCCCTTCTCGACTGATCCGTCTGGTACAATCTGTTCCGCAATCAATACATCTCTCGGCAGCTTGTTGATCTCGGCCAAAATACTCAGGTTACTCTCTGCAACTGTATTCATGCCTTCTATGCTTTCCATCAGTTGCTTTAGTTGATTTGTTGCATCGTTCATAACCTTTAGGTGGGCTGGCACTTCCCCAAGTTGTACAGAAAGCCGACGAATAATCGATCCTTCCATTCATCAATAGCCTTTACTTGATTGCTTGCAAGTCCTCCATTTCCCGCATAAGATGATCACTCACCGCTCCGAAATGGGCTGAATGGAAGGTTTAGCAACTTGGCTATGATCTCACATAATTGAGATACTTGCTTCTCAGCCTCTTCTTTCTCCGCCTTTTCACCGCTGCCTAAGGAATAAAGCGCTATCAATGTCTGTGTGTCCCGCTTCAATCCTTCGGGTGGCTTGACCGAGTGGTACTTTGGTCACCGCACATCTTCCGCCGTGAGCTCCTCCTCTATCTTTCCTTCGCCGGGAATTGATATCTCAAAGAAACTTCTCTCCCGAATTCTCAATGATCAACCTAGAAGTTGCTTTAGCAACTTTAGGCCTTCTGTCTCTTCGCTCGATCCTCGAGTAGCAGCAAGTCATGCTCCTCTAAGTTCATCTCCATTCTCGCTTCGAACCAACCGCAAAGCCAACCATTCCGAGAAATTACTTCTGAGAGTGAGAAGTCGCCGAGTGCACTACCATCTCCCGCTCTCGCATCCTCTCCATCGAAAAGTGCCACAAGTTGTCATGGCTGCCATCCTCTAAATCATCCAAGGAAAAATCTCTTTCAAACTCGCCATCTCTGCAGCTTCAACATCTCCTCTCTAACGGGTGATGAACGGTGGCTGAGGAGAGAAGATGAACGCCGCCGATTCAATGAAGGTATGGAAACGCCCTCTCGCTACTGCGGTGCAATAGTTGGTGAAGTACTGGGTACTGGAGAAGCCGGAGTCAAAGCTATGGTCATAGAAGTGATCTTCTCTTTCTCTTGAGATCTTCTGTGTACTTTCAACTTCTCGACCTTCTGCTGCTTTCTCCTTCATGCTTTCGCTGAGGGAATCTCTCCGTGCGAAGTTTCTCGTGATTTGATTCATCAATGCTTCATCAAGGCAATATCCCTTTGTCAGCAACCAGTTTGAAGTATTCACCAACACAGCTCTCGATCTTTCTTCAATTGTGTCATGCCCTCCATGTTATTCTCAAGCAAAGATGGCTTTATCTCCTCCCATTTGATGGTAAGTGTCAAGTACCACATTCCCATCATCTTTAAGATCCAGTATCCGCGCTAGTCCAAAGTCGAACACTTGTTTTGCCGACACCCCTACTGAAATCTCTTTTCTAACCTCGTACTCACTTCCGCACTTCATCCGTAAATCTTCTAACGAAGGCACATGTGCGTATCGGGAGATTGTCTTCCCGGCTACTCCAAATGGATCAAAGTTCAGCCGCAGGCAGGAAGAACTCTTGCTCATACTCAAATAACATTTGCGCTTCCATCCTCGAGCTCCATGAATGCTAATGCAAATGTAATATCCCACAAGTGATCGGGAAGAAGCCCGTAGACTTGTGCCACTTTGATCAAGGTCGTGTAACTCCACAAGTTGCTCGCTCACTCCCATGGTGATCAATCTATCATTCGGATACCTCGGGCATCTTTATTGGTTCTCCGTAAAAATCCCGTAACCCCGAGGTATGTGAAATCTGCAAATTGAATGAATAGACGCCAATCTTGGACATGGCTTCCCACGCTTCCTCGCTTACCCCGTTGGCCTTCAAGTCTTTGTCTAGCCTTTCGCAGATGAAATCGTAGAAGAAGTCATCGTTGATCACTTTGAAGTCCTTCTCACCAGGTGCAAAGAGTCATGCGGTAGCACTAGAAAATGGGGTCCTGGAAAGAACACCACATCTATCCAAATTTTAGAAAAGACACCTTGTGAAGTCGCAGATACACCAAGTATTAAGTCATCTTGAAGTCGAAAGTACGCTTCACGCCCGGTTGCTCACCGATGTTGCTGCTAATAATTTCCAACCAATTGATTATAGAATCAACCTTGTTGATTTCAATGGTCCTGATGAAAGCATACATCCATGTACGGAAAGTGTAGGCATTCGCTTCGCCATTCATCCTGCATAGCAATTTGACGACATCATCTGCCTCCTGCACCAAATTGGACCGTGGAAGAGTTCTCGGGAACTTTGAAGGGGATCTAGGCTTCTTCATGAACCGCTATTCATGATGCTCACACAATCAACTCTATGCTTCTCCCATCTACTGTCAGCATCCTGAATGCTAATAGAAGTCACCACCTTTCGTACTGGAATCTTCAAACAATAATTGATGAACTCTGCGTCCAAACGAATTATTGTCTTTCCCGAAGCATCACGCACTGATCTGGATGAAGGATGATAAGATCTAGCACACTCCATCACGAACTCGCAATTGGGTCACATGGAAAAGTCAGTAGCTCGATAATTCCACTACTTTTGACCGCACGCATGAGTGAAGTCTTTCCCGCCTCGGATCTATCAATCAAATCGGCAAGAGGTTCCGGGCCTAGATCTCGTGTCTCCTATGTCTCGCAAGTTTGGAAGCAATGCATGACTCCATCGTGCTTTTTTTTTTCATCTCATTTCGCCATGGCTTTGTCTATCTTCGTCTCAATAATTCTTTTTCTTCTAATTTGGCCGGATTTCTTCAATACTGTGCGATCTAGACAATTCTTCATTCGAGGATATTTGCAATGTATTGACATTGATAAAAACTCCTTTTCTTTTCAGAAAGCACCCGTAATGAATTCCTCGTAATTTATTCGACAAAAATGGCCACCGAGCATGAATAGTGAATTTAAATTATAAAAATCTACACTTTTCAAGCCTACTGCCCCAAAAATTGGTGTTTAATTTACACATAAAGAGAGCATAAATCATTTCAATCAACACCTGAGCTCCTGTAACACCTGTGAAAACAATTATGCAGACAAAGATCAACCTCCTCTAATGCATGCGCCAAATCTGGAAGCTTTTAGCCTTGTTAGCACTTTGTCTGAACAAAATCCTTCCTTTAATGGGGGCACTTTTCCTCTTGGCTGCAATTCTTTACCTGTGAATTAAATAATTCACCCATATGGCTGCCCATGCTTATATAACCTTCATAATTCTATAATTAATAATTGCCCTAACAATTAAAGGTAATTAATTAATTAAAAATCATGCTTTTCTCTTTTAAAAATAGCATGTTTAAGGACAGCCATCCAATAAATTAAATTAATCCAATTTAATCCTTCACACAGCACTTCACTTAAGCTTCACAGTGTGCTTTGACCATAGCCACTGAAAATAGAAATTAATTTAATGTTTTAATGCTTTAAAAAACATTAAATAATTCCCAAATGGGGCGCACTTTTTGAGAGGAAGAGGGCAGCCACTAAATAAATTAAATTTAATGCATTTAATTCCTTTCTTTTATTCCATCTTTGACTTGTTGACCTCCTCCAAGCTTGGGCGCACTTTTTGAGAGGAAAGATTAATTAAAATAATCAATTTAATCCTTTTATTCTCTCACCAAAGGGGGCGCACTTTTTTGCACATGTAATTCTATTTTTAAGAATTTTTTCATAATGGGATTCTTTACCCTGCAAGGCAGGCACCAAAATCCCGTGATCCACTTAAGTGATTTGACTTTGACAATGGGATTATTTACCCTGCAAGGCAGGCACTAAAATCCCATGATTTCACTTAAGTCACTTTCCTTTTATTATATCATGGGAATTTTTACCCTCGCAAGGCAGTAATAAATTCCCACCTACCGCACCTCTATTTTTCCCACTACAGCCTTAAGTGACTTTTATAACACGGAAAAAGTACCCTACCAGCAGTATAAAATTCCCACCCCCTCGCGGCTTATATTTTTCCCATCGCAGCCTTAAATCCTTTGTTTTCCAAAATGCGCCCATCCCATGCAGGGGCTTTTCTGCACGACTTTGCTTTTCCCAGTGATCCGACTCCGATGATGACTTCCTCCGGGCATAATGTGCGTATATGTTTTCCAACTACTCTAGGCCAAAAATCGGGCTTACCCGGCAAAGGAATTGCTCCAAAGAAATTTCACAGAAAACGAAACGGGACACCACAAAAACACGAAAAATTGCCAAAAGTTACAAATAAAGCCCAAAACTTAAAATAAGTTAAAACCCTTCTGGCACATAGGAATAATAACATATTCGCTCATAATAGAGTTAAAACAGAGCGCAAATAGCCTCATACGGGGCTCAAAATAATTAAATACAAATTTCCCGCAGACAAATCCCGATGACAGAATAAAACAATTTTGGGCATCTGGGTATTTGGCGAAAAAGGCTAATATGGCTCTTTGGGATTATCTTGACGCAATACAAGAACTTTCAGGCAATAAAAACACAAAATGACCCATTATTTTAAAAGTATGAAAAAATTTCGAATAGGGTAGTCACAGATTTCAGGGTGAAATCTGAGTGACACCAAGTCTTCAACACTTCCACACATGAAAATAAGCTCCACAATATAATAGCCAAAACTACTAATAGTACCACACTTAGCCACACACTTGCTCGGATAATATTTTGGCATTTAGGGAGATAAATTTATTCTAGGAAGCCACACCTTGACCAAGCCAATTTAAGTTAGAGGCCCTCCTTCCATAAATTTTATTCTCATATTTTTTACATGTTACAAAATTTGTATTCCACTCTTGTCATGCACACTTTCTATCCCATTCACTTTTCAAATTGCAATCAAAGATAAGTCTTTAGTTGTGGACATCCATATCCGGACATAAGCATAATTACTTCTCCATCTAATTCTTGACATATTGATATTCTATTTATCATGGTCAAGCACATTCACGATATTATCGATCTATCATTTTCCTAAGTCTTTTAGTTTAACATTCACATCATTAAACTCTAAGCACTCGACCATTCTACTTCTACAAATTTAACATTCACTTTGTTAAATTTTTGACATCTTCATATTCTACACTCATCTCTCCTAAGCATTCACTTTGCTACAAGTTGAGATATCTAATCAATTACCCCTTCATCTCTTATACTCATAATTCACTTTTTTGAGACTCAAGCTATTTGATCATCATTTATTCACCTCTTATTATGACATTCACATTGTTGATATTTGAGTGCTACCCTTCCATTGTTAAGTCTCTTCTCTTTTAACATTCATTTTGTTAAGATTCAAGCACATCAATCATGTTTCTAAGTCTCCTCTTTTAACACTCACTTTGTTAAGATTCGAGAAAATTGAACCCTTTCAATACTCTTCCCTCTTAACACTATTTTTTTAATATTTGAGCAATCAACTAACCTTTTTAGTCTCTTCTATCTTAACACTCATTTTTTAAGAGTTGAGAAAACTCACCCTTTTAGCCTCTTCCATCTTAGCACTCATTTTTCTAAGGGTCGAGAAATAAAATATTTTCCCCTCTTCCATCTTAGCATTCACTTTGTTAAGGGTTGAGTTATTCAATATTTCAATCCCCTTTTCCATCTTAGCATTCAATTTGTTAAGGGTTGAGTCATATTGACCTTCATTTCCATCTACTACATCTGAGCATTAACTTTGCTAAGGGTTAAGTAATCTATCACACTTTTATGAGTTCCTCCCCTCTTTAAAAAATGGTGGTAATAAGACAGCAATATTATAGTCCCTTTGGAAAACAAGATGGAAATCATTTCCATATTAGTATTTCACCACATAGGAGTGTTGTATGGCAAAATGATTTAAAAGGTAAACGTAAGGTATGTGAGGAATACCTGGAGGTTGTGAAAAGGTTGTGCACCATTGTTGAAGTCCAAGACGATTGTAGAGCACTCAATTTTTTCTTGGAAGGACTACCTAAAAATCAAAGCAAGACCAAAAATAGAGTTAATAGCATAGGTTAGTGGATTGCCTAGTGTGAGCTAGATCCGGGAAGCGGGGTGCTTCCTCGAAGGTTTTCAATCCACATCTTAATACAAATTAATGTTGATAAATATCATGAAATGGAAATTCCTACTGTAGTTATATGATTTAGGTATCTCACACAACACAATAGTCTAAATCTAATCTAAATGATGAATATAAGATTAAATCTAGGAGAATGGTCGGTTGTCAGGGTCTATAGGTATGACAGAGGGTAAAAAGAAGGTTTGAGTGAAGTATTGGGAGGTTTTGGAGAGTTTTGGGTGGAGGAATGAGCCCGTTGGTCTCGAGGATAAAATTCCAAACACGAGAGATCGATGCCATTTGGGGGAACCGATTTAAGTTAGTGGTTATAGCCGAGATCGGTTGTGTAACCCGATAACGCTAGGGGAAATTAGGTTTTAAAGGTAGAAAGGAGGTTGATTTGGGCAATCTATGATTACACAGAGTATTGGGGGCCTTAGGTAGGGTGTAAGAATTTAGGTGAAGAATCGATAGGGGTAATAGGGGTGGTTGAAAGGGAAAAGTGGTTCCAGTTGGTAGGACTTGAGGCGAGTGGGATATCAAGGTGTATAGGAGAGGAAGGAAGTGATTAGAAAGAGATAAAGGATTTAAAACCAAATCTAATGAAATTAATAACCTAGTTAAGAATACTTATTAGAGATCTGGATATTGGTAGAAGGTGGTGGTTGGCGAGTGTGTGTAGAAGAGACGAGATGAGATCTAGTATCACGACAACAAAGGTTCAGCTTCTTCTCCATGACAATGGTTCAAGCCTATGAAGTCATAGATTGGTTGTTGGTAGAGAGTGTGATGTTCTAATCCTAATTTTATCATCGGGATGTCGATTGAATTCCCAAGATGAAAGATCAAATAATTCCAACCAAAAAAGAACCCATAAAAAGAGTTGAAAATGCTTATTTAAAATAACCGATGGCGGTTCCTTAACCGGCACTAGCCAAGGAATAACCGACATCACTAGGGGAAATAGTCATATTTTAAAAAAAACCTTTTCTCTCCTTTAATCAAGAATGGTTCTAGGTTAGGAGTCTTGATTCTCATTAAAACACATGGGAAATTGGTGGGAGAGGTAGTTGGAAATTAATATTAGGTTTAGAAGAAGTCTTAGTTGGTTAGGGGGAGTGATGACTCAGTCTTAGTTATTAAATGGGATTTGAATGGGTCCAAGGTGAGGTGGATAAGTGAGGTGGAGGGGTGAGGTAATAGTTACTCTAATATAGGTAATTAGATTAATAAAAATATGTGAAAGGGGTCATGGTAAGGAGTTGTGTAATAAAATGGGACCTAGAGAGTGTCATCCTAATTTCGGATGTCTACAATTAGCTCCGATGAAGAGGAAGAAAACTAACTAGAAATTATTTCCATAGAAAACCTTTTGTGAAAAAATAAGGACCATTTTTTCTTCTTCTCCTTGAGATGGGATCATAAATACCTCTGGACTTAGATGATGACATTTTCAAAACCTTACGAGGTCAACCCAAATCACCTAAGGGTACACAACATGAATCAAATAACTATGGCGATGTCGGACCAAGTACAACAAACACCAATAATAAATGAAAATATATTGCTTTGGCCCCGATTCCAATCAAGCCTTGATTGATCAAGTCAATGCACTGGAAAAAAATGGCTCTAATATATTCTAAAGTCACTAATGACACCAACAATAAAGGATCAAATATCAAAAGTGACGACACATTTAAAACTCATTCGAGAGACAGAAAAGAGAACAACAATATTTAAAATTATAATACTCCCTTAATCCCACAAACTAATTCACCATTTTCTCAAGAATAGAAAATTATGAAAGACATAATTTCAGTCTTGTAACAACAATGCAAAAATTCAATTTTGATAAATTTTGTCCTTGCCCCTTTGATAAGGACATCCTACGCATACCCTTCCCACAATATTTCGAAACACCCAAATTAGAAAAATACAAGAGAAAAAACAATCCACAAGAGCATATCAAATAATTTTTCATGGCATTCCAAGAAGTGGCATATAATGATATATTTCTCTTGTATGTCTTTCATAGAATTTTAGGAGGGCAAGCTTTGGACTAGTTCCCACACCTTCCAAAGGGATCAATCACTACTTTTGCGGACCTCTCAAATAAGTTTTTAAACATTTTTCATTCAACCTCGATTTAGAAATCACAATAATGGATCTATATAATGAAAAACAATGTCCAAATGAAAACATTTCACAATTATTACAACATGTAGAGCAATCGCAATTCAATTCCCATGTTTGATTCTTGAAAAATAACTAGTCAGTATCTTCGTACCGAACCTTAACAATGAGTTGTCCTTTCACATGTAGATGCATTTCCTCAATAATTTTGAGGAAGTTATTAAAAAGGGAACTCAAATAGAAAAATCCCTCATTATTAAAGGCTTGATCAAGCCTCATTCCAAATATAACGGCACAATCACTAGCACTCATCAAGATAAACCTAAGTATGTTAATCGAAATCACAATTTTGTTAATGATGGTGTCATGGATAATTGAAATATGCACAACATATAGAGCAATCAACCAAAATATACCAAGTCTAAACAAGCCATCACCATTCCAAGAAGATAAAATCCTCGTCCTCATGATTATAAATGAATACAATATACAACATTGGGAGAGACTCTTTCAAGTGTCTTGTGACAACTAGAAAGTGCCAATATGGTCACTTACCCTATCACGCAACCCTTTTTGAAGGGATTCCTAAGCCATATTGGTATCAACCTAATACATAAAATGAATTTCATCACATTGATGACCATCAAATAGATAGATACAAAAACTCCACAATTATATCAAGACCTCATTGATAATGGAAACATAGTAGTTGAAGACCTAACACCAAACAAAACACCCAATGATAATCTAAAGGCATTTTCCAATCCATTCCCTAGCCATGGTACAAAGAGAAAATCCCCCAAATGGTTTAATCCTCTAATAACGTCAATTTTAACTTGATTATATCATTTATCATAGACATTAATCCGCATAAATCCAAGAGTCATTTTACATGCCTCTAAGAAAGTCTCTCTAGTTCCTTTCATCAATTAGCAAAGGCTAATATGATAAAATATACAATCATAAGACCCTTCTATGAATCGGAATCCAATCCTATGTGGTATAATGAATCAGATTATTGTGAATAACACCACATAAAAGGACAAATCTACGGATCATTGTTCAAGTCTTTTCCATTATGTCCAAGACTTAATTGATGATGGAGTCATCACAATAGAAATCAATAATGAAGCTATCGAAATATAAAACATGTCAACTACCTTAACTTCAAGTTATGAGATAATTTTTTTCCAAGACCTTTTAAACGATGAAACTCACCGAGATCAAGACGACAAGGGTCAAGGATCTATAAACCAATCAATTTCTCATATGAATGTTCTTATGTTAGATCAATTATAAATTGAATGTGTTTCAGACAACTATCTTCCAACATCAAATAAGAACTTGATTGTACTACAAGAATCATTTCTAACCATTGATACAACTAAAGACTCTAAAGAATATGGTCCATTATCAAGCACCATTAAGCTTGATTCTATCCTTTCAATGCTAGCTCATATGCCTATTATATCTAGTATTATTGTAGAGACACAACAACAACAAGTTTAAACACTTGTGACAATGTAGCCTTCCATGTCCATAGTACCTCAAACTATCAATCTTACATTTTATAATGTTTCAAAATAGTCATCCAATGTAGAGCCTTATTTTATTTTGCATAACATTATTAAACAATCAACGACAACATCTACTTGTCAATTTATCTACATGCATGCATTATACGAGGTGCGTACTCCTCAAATTATTCCCACACAACCATTTCAAGATTTAGTTACAAATATATCATCAAATCAATTAATCCACTACCTAAAAGGAGCAACATTGAATATTTGCTCTCTATGGCCTATAAGGTTCCTCAGATGCACATCTAAGGATCACTCCTTCGCCCCTCACATATTTCCTCTCATGGGTGAATATGAATATGTATTCTCTGCATCAAAAATTTCCTTTAAAATCACATAGGTTTTTTGATATCATCAAAAACTTATCCAATCACACATATATTGACTTGGACCTTGTCTCCCAAGTCTCGTAAATCATGACTCATTGAATATTTTAATTCACCTCATTGACTTAGACCTCTATAGACACAAAACTATGTACGTATCATCACTTTACTATGCCATTTTTGGTTGGATATTTTTTCAAGCCAAAATATGAGGTTCAACCACATTACATGGGATTAAATCCCTCCTCAAAGATAGGTGAGGCTGCCTATTTGTTACTAATCTAAAACACAACAGAAATAATATGTACAGTATTCACACTAATCTAACCATTGGGGTTAGGATAAAATCCTGAAATCCATATCCATAATAAGTGAAGATATTTCTCTTTCAAAATGAAATGCATTGGAAAGGAAATTATTATTATTATGGAAGAAACACAATGGAAAGGAAATGAGGGGAACGTACTTTCTTTCGAGTAAATGCAGATCACGAAATAATCATACGCGTTTTTAGACAACAAATGTAATGTTTTAAATGATTAGAAAAATCAAGATGATAAACCAAGAATAGCTTAAGATTATAAACATAAGAAAAATATCTTAAGAAAGATACATCTCATAACACAAAGTTTGCAAAATAGCATCAGCTCCTATTCCTCAAATGATTAAAAGAAAACACAAAGTCTTTCTTCTTCACAATAGATCTCAATATTCCAAAAATCTCAACCCTTTGGAATGCATAAGCGTCCCTTATTTATAATAAAAGGAGTTGAGAGAAAATAAGATAAATCCTAGAAAATAGTCTTTTTAATGAGATTCCTACTTTGCTTGACTCTCACGCAGGAGACCAAGTCAAAATTTTCTTCCTATGTGATGAAACAAAAATGAAAAAGACATGTCGATTTTAGGATTGAAATGACATGCAACATTGTGCCTATTCTGTTTCATCATCTTTGTCTTCCTCCAACAAAGCCTACTTGTCCCAAAATTCTTGGAACTTTCGGATTATACCCTGCATCTCATTTTCATCAAGCACAGTGGAATGATCACTCATAACTTCACATGTTTCTTGAGTATCGCTAGCATTTCCAGGAAGCTTTTTCAGTCTCTTGTTGAGTTTCCTCAGGGTTTCCAAAGAATGTTCAATATTCACAAACTCACAATAATTTCCAAACCGAATCCATAAGTTGGTTCATGTTGAATGGATTCTTGTATCTGCTTGTAAAGATCATCAACAGGTAGAATACCCGAGCTTTCACTCAACACCTTAGCGCAGATCTTGACTAGCTCTTCTTCTATGTCATTCGTGCCATCAACCAATTAATATCTTGATTCCCTCAATTTTTGCAATCTTCATTGAGAATCTTTATTCTCGAATCTAATGGATTTGGTTAGTTGAAAAAAATTCCCCATGTGGAATGATGCTTTCTTTGACCAAGATGCGGGATGGAACCTGTTTCAACGTTTGGAGAGCTTCAAAAGTTAACTCTAGGTTCCCGACTTCATTGAAAATTTCATCATCCATTTTCTCTCCATCCTTCTTTATATCCTCTAAGGATTTTTAGACTTCAATGAAATAATAGTCCCTTTGAGAAACCCACCTTCGGTTATTAACTCGAGATGCAATAATTAAAAATAATTCCTAAATTGATCATATGAAGAGATCACCTAGCATCGAAAGGCACCCAAATCCTTGAAACTATTTTGCTTGATCTCAACTCAAAGAAGAGTTCTAGGGTCGAGTTGATAAAGAACCCAAAATGTGTCAAATTGATAATCATCTCGAAATCATCTCACCAGAGAGACTCTCACTAGTCATCTCGGTAAGAGCTCGAGCTCGATGATGGTCTTGTTAATGCAAAATATAGCTCGTTGAAAATTGACAAATGAAAGGAACTCTACAAGGATCTCGGTAGAGATCGATGCAAAAAGATCTGAAGGCCAAGTCAGGGAGAGTCAAAGTCAACATGATGCCAGGTTTAATCCATTAAGACAATGCTCGACCAACCACTTGGGAGAATTATCTTGTTTGACCGAGATGATATGAAATTATGCAGATATGGGAGGTTCAACATCATTGAATCTCGGGTTTGTAATTACATAATGGAAGGACTTCTATCGACCCAGGAAGATAGTATAAGCACCATAGAATACCAATGTAAAATTGAGTCAAACCGACATCTTAAAAAGAGTTGTGAATTATAATGGTGTTCAGACCTTCCTCGGCCGAGTATTTCAAGCACAGCAGCAGCAGCATGTTGCAGTATAGTAAGAGTTCTTTTTGAGCACTTCCAACAAGCAGGTCATCCAACTATGTTTTTATCTGTTCAGCATCGAATGCATCCTCAAATTCGGATTTTCCTTCAAGATATTTTTATGAAAATCGATTAAGTGACAGTGAGAGTGTTACCGAGAGACCTGATGAAATTTATTACAAAGATTCTCTATCGAGACCTTACTTGTTTTACGATGTAACTCATGGAAGCGAATCTCATAGAGGTGGAACTGTTTCATATCAGAATATTCATGAGGCATAATTTGCTTTGCAATTATATGAGCATCTTCAACGAGTCACTAAGTCAAGGCAGCATAAAGGATTCGTTGAAATTATCACACCTTACAAGCTACAAGCTGAAATGAAATGTTTGACCGAGAGTTTAATGTTATCCTCAAATCGATGAAGGAAAACTCAAGCAGAGAAATTCATGAAGATCCCGCAAAATGGAAATATGGAGATAATAAGAATCAAAACAAAATATGGCCAAATGATAACGAAACCCCGCAAATCCCGAAAAGATTCCGATGATGGAAAATAAGGAGAAATTGCCAAGGGAAATGATGATGTCAAGCCAATGAAAAGATTCCAGGGAAATTTGAGAAAATCAGGTCAAATTGCCAAAATGTGGGAAAATTTCACTATTTTCATGGCCGGCCCGTGGGATTGATGTGGCTGCCGCAGCAAATGGGGATTCAATGGCATGCCAAGTGGGAAATATTAAGATGGTTCCAAGAACTTCACTCCGTGAAGGGGAGATTCAGGATGCCAAGTGAGTCAAACCGCCAAATGGGAAATATTAAGATGGCAAACCATGATCGAAATTCTCCGCATGGGAAAATCGCCGTAAACCTCGAAGGAAATATAATGGCTAGCAAACATGAACCTCCAATGGATGAAGGTCAGGCAAAATCCAATGTGGCAAGTGGAATGGGTAAATGATACAAGAATGAATGATCAAGGTGATGTTTAATAGGTGAAATGACGAAATGAGTGGTCAAATGCCTGAGAAAATCGAGTATCACACAAAGTGATCACGCTCAGAAAGCTCCACACATTCTGCTTACCAATGCACGTAACATCCAAACTGTAAACCCATCTACATATCTTCAACTATTGCACAACGGACTGCATTTCAGTGAATATGCTTTCACAAGAAAGAGACGCCTTCTCATGGAATACCATAATACGAAGAATTCTCAATGCTTACATGGGTACCTAACACACAAGGTTTCCTCACAAACTGCATTGATTTTCAAATTCAATCACTCACAAAGTCAGTGTCAGATCAGCCACCTTTTCCAGCATCATCCGATGTTGTCGATGCAAGCCAAGGTCATTCTCCCATTCCAAAGGTCTCAGATGCATGTCTGTTATTTCGGTGGTCTCGAGATGCATCCCAAATTCAAGCATTGTGCAATGCATCATGATATCGCTCAAGATCAATCCATGCTTATCCTTATTCTAACTCAGATCAGAGCAAACAGATTAGAAACAAATATTCACCGCCGTGTACGATGGATTGAGTCACGCTATTCAAGGCTTCATAAAATTTTCCTCGAATCAGAGAGATGAAGGTTTATTACGGTGCAATAATGAAACGATTCATATTGCTCAAAGATTTTTCTCCTAGAAACGAATTGAATGTGAAGGTCAACTCAAAATACCTAGTCGGCCGCTTTTGCATGCTACATCCTTGTTACTCAGTAAATGGTCTCTTTGAGAAACTCGAGGGCAATAAGCAATATTTATACCCTTCCATTATGTACGTCCAATCGCATAATAAAAATATTCTTTTACCACGTTCTTCGAGAAACTTGTTTTTTTACAATGGACGATTATACCGTAGTTTCAAGCTAATTTTATCTAGCTTTATTTCTATTAGCTTTGATCCACGACTAAGGAAGAATTCATATGGTCATACTCGTATACATTTTTCCAAGGTCCTCTTGGTTGCCCCAATTGTTTCAATGTATTTTTTTTAAGGGCTTCTTTTATGTGTCAGCAAATCAGAACATAAAGGATCTTTTTAGTTTCTGGAAAAATGAGTATATGGTGTAGCTCACAGCTACCTATGCCATACTAAGATCCCAATAGTGGCATAATTGTTGATTGGAGCCGAGATTTCCGAGTGCACTACCAAAATACCGAAGGGCTTTTTGCCAAAAAATCAGTCTTAAGGGTGTCTATCGACATGTTATGGGCATGAGCCTGGGTCATCATCATGGCAGCATTAGGTCTTTATTGGTAATGGCATTTTCTCATCGTTTGGAAGGTACAATTGTGCTTATTATGGCCAAGCTAAAACATTCTTACTGCAAGTGTTATATGATAAGGAAGAACCGTGAGCATTGTGGTAAAACCATTCTTTTTAGAAATGTTGGGTTAAGCTCGACATTCAAGTGAGTTTGAGCCCAGGAAAGGTAAGATCGTTTGCTGGATGAAGAGCTCGGTGACTTCGCAGGGAGCTCGTGGTGATGTTTCATGAAGTTTGAACGTGGAATGCATAAATGGCCTCGAGTTAACAAGGAAAATGATAAGAATCGAGTTTGATAGCTCACCATTCAAGGACTCAATGCAAAAGAGCCCGATTGCCAAGGCAAGGAAAGAGTTAGTGTGGGGTTCAAAATCGATTGCAACACCGAGTTAGAGGATTCGAAGCTCACCGAGTTGAGATTTGTGCAGACTCTATCCACATGGACCCCCCTCCTCTTCAAGTCAAACGGGTCAACGGGGGGGTCCCAACATTATGTTAATTAAATTAATATTTTTATTTAAATATTTTAATAATAATATTTATTATTATTATTTAAATATTTTATTTAAATATTCTTTTAATTAATTGAGAAGACTAGGTCATCGGGCAATTAATGACCCATGATGGAACCTTCTCAAGTGGTTCAACTAATTGTAATAAATACATCATGGGCCTTCATTTTAGGAATGTAATTATGACCATTTCCTCTTCTTTCTCACATATTCTTCTATAAATGTAAGTTGAAGCTCATTTCAAAGGGTTCCAACAGCCTGCATAAGTTGATGCTAGCTAGATATCTCAAAGCAGTGTATACTTTTCAAGAATCCTCTCTCTTCGCAAGTTGTTCTTGTGTGTTGAGAGAACTTTCAAGCCTCCTCTTCAAGACTCGTAATGGCAACTATTGCCTCTTCTCGAATGTATGATGCATTGTGCATGTTATCAAGCAATAAAAGTGTGTGTTTTGTGACTAATCTCGGTCCTTTCATCCTTCTATGCTTCTTTGTGCCTTTCTCATACTTAGTACACTGTGTGCAAGTTTAAGTTTCTATCAGCAGTTCGGAGTTCTGTGCTTATCGAGTGGTGGAGTATTGCATGCATGCTTGAGTTGTGGTGTCTGCTTCACCCTTCTTGAGTTCATCCTTCTTCACCGGGAAACTGGTATATTTCTCGCCCGATAAAGTTTAACAAAGGGAACGCGTGTCTCTTAGTTTGTGGTATCATGTACCTCTCTAAGTCAGCAGAGGTGAAGTTGACTCGTGGTGCACACACCCTCTTCAAATTAACCCTTCCCGAGTCTTGAAACACCCTTTATTTGGTGCATCACCATCCCTAGTATAGTTTCATTTCTAAATCTCTTTCCCTAAAACCCCATGAAAATGTTAGCATAGGACTAGATAATCATTTTTGTTACACTAGAGTAGTACAACACTTAGTTTAGGAAGAGGAAGCCGGCCTTCTCCTGAGGTTCACCTCGAGCCCAAGTCCCACAGCTTGAGAGGTGATCCCATGTGTCCCAATCACACCGAACGTCCTATTCACATCCCGCCATTCGGAGGGTGCAAAGATTCCTATGCAACAACAATTTTTGGCACGCCTGATGGGACATCACAAAAGTTGGAGTTCCATCTTTCGAGGTGTCTCATTATCAAACATGAAATCTTAAGCCACCGTGCGGACACACAGTTTTTGGCACGCCTGGGGGACAGAGTCGGTACTTCTCTCTCACTTACACAAGTCAAAGTACCTGCGACTCTATATCTCTCGGATTCCAAATCTCAAAGGCAAGAACTTATGCGAAGAATTCAGACAAGAGCTTCTTCAAAGAAAGGAAAGTATCAAAGATATCAAACTTTCCTTGTCTCCTCCAAAGAGAAGAAGAAGAGGCATTTCCACATCCCCAGCTTAGAGATTTACCTAGTAGGGGTCATTCAACTCCTCCTTACTAAGATTTCCCACCCAGAACAATCAACCTTTCGTCATGCTATGGCGAGGAACCAAGTTTTTCCCCTTTCAATGCAAGAGTCCTCTTATGTTGGCTCAACGTGACCCGATACCTGCTGCATGCACTCAAAAGTTTACCCTTCTACACGGGGAAACTCACGCTACTCCAAAGGAGCATATCTTTGATGTAGCCAAAGATCTCAGGCAAAGACATAATATCACCGAAGACAACGTCATAGCTTAGACTTCTTGCTACCTCTTTCAAGGGAAAAGCACTTCAATGGTTTCACGGGTTAGGTGTCGGCACTATAACCACTGGGACGAGTTGGGAGAAAAGCTATGTAAACACTTCAAGACAAAAGTGATCACCTATCACTTTTGGAACAACTTACTACCATAAAGAGAGCTTCCCAAGAATACATGAGTGATTTCAACTTCCGATTCCACAGACTTGGAATAGGATTCCGCGCTCTGTAAAGCCTTCTCACACATAATGCATTCTTGTACTATTTACATGAGCCTCAATAGTGATGTAGCAGCTTATGATCCAGTCCATGGGAGGGACTACACTTCCCGATGCTTACGAAGTTGCCATAAGTGTGCAGAGAATTCTTTGATTCAGCCGGAAAGATAGCTCCACGACCACCAATGCCCTTTTCTCCGATCTTACGAATCATCACCTATCATTGCTCCTATTCCAAAGAGACTCCAAGAACCATCTCAATCTTCCCCTACCTCTTCAAATGACCTATTTGAAGTCAAGTCACTACTACGCAAAATTTTGAAATGAGCTCACAGCACTCAAAAGGCAACAATTTCAATACAATCATCCGTATCAGCCACAAAATCAGCAAGATTGCTAACCGTTCTCCTTTTCAAGGGAACAATCAGCCTCAAAATCAAACTACAAGTCAAGTTGCAAATGTCAGGCCCTTGAACTTTCAGAACCCTCTTGCAGCTAGCTCATCTAGAGCTATAGTACCTGTTCAAAATAATCTAGTTCAAGACTACGAATGGTGTTATCCTTGCTCTCAACCTCACAATCAAAATCTTTGTCCCAATGGGGTTCTTAGCCAGGCCCTTATGGTTCAAAGTGTATCTGCCCCTTCAGAGTTAACAAACAATTCATCTACGCAAGAAGCAGCAGATCAACCGCAGGCACCTGAAGAATCCACTTTGCTAAACTGGCAAGAAGAAGATTTTTGTGGATTGAATATAGATTCTTCATCAGTGGCAGCAAACACTCATTCCAAAAAGAGAGCAATGGAGCCTCAACCTCTCGAAGCTGATCTAGCATCCACTTCTCAACCTGGGTTTCAAATGGCAGTTGATAAAAATGCGGGAAAGAAATCACTAGAAACACCGGCTAGCCACACCACAGGGAAAGATGGTTCTCCAGGCATCACGGTACCCAACAAACATTTTCCAAAGGAGGACCCCAATGCCCAAAAAAGTGTCATCAAAGTTGGAGCAATTCCCTTCAACATAGTAGAACAAATGAAGAAAACCAATCTGAGCATTACCATGTGGGACGACTCTCGATCCCTTCCCAAAGAAACCTCGTCATGCGAGAAGCTCAACAGCTTTAGTACAACCAAATGGATCACCAAGCCATGGAGTGACAACTGCTACAAGTTTGTGTCAACCGGAAGGGAAAATCATTCCTACGGCAAAAAAACCACCGCCATTCTACATTTCCCGATCATCATGACCACCGGTACATAATTGCATGATCGATTCTCGTGCCGTAGCTCACATGCCGAAACAAATTACAGATGTACTAGGCATACAATATGCGCCAGTTACAAGAGGGGTTGTTCAACTGATGGCACAACTATTAAGACTATTGGGGTTATCAAAGGACTTCAACTTACCATTCATGCATGCCCAAGTTTGTCATTCACCCAAGACATATCGGCATCGATCTCCTCCTCCTCTTTTCCCATCTCGCCTATCACGGATTTCACTGCCAAGATGGGTGGTTACCTATCAGCCGATTGGTCACATATGATTCTCAGGACTCGATACGGAACCAAAGTAACTATAAGGGCAGAACCAATCTGCCATAATCATGTAGAACCCTACACTGCTAGTCCCATAAATGGAAATTACACCATCGGCGATCCCAAAGAGGAAGATGCCGATCATGAACCAACCACCCTTGTTGAAGAAGTCCCTGATACTTTGCTAGATGAAGTAAGTAGAGATCATCAGTACGATCCCTACGCTGATGTATTGGTAGAAGAAGAAGTTGGTTTGCTGGTCTTGGAAGAAACAGGATTAGGTACTTACTGTATCCATGAAGAAGATACGATCATACCACAACTTGTCAAAACACCAAGTGATTCTAAAGGATCATGGGCAATTGTTCTTCGATGGCTCAAGAAGTAAGAATGGATCCGTGGTGTTATGTTAATTTCTCCAGAGGGAGATAGTACTTCTCATCTTTCCAATTGTAGCTCAATTGCACTAACAATGTTGCTGAATACGAGGCTCTTGTGCAAGGAATTCAAATTAGCCCAAAGGAAGGGAATCAAGGCCCCGACTATTTTTGGAGATAGTGAGTTAGTTGTTCATCAAGTTTCGCACGTAGTGCATCCAAAAATGATCTTTTAAGATCATACAAGAACCGAGTCCTGGGACCCGATCAAGATTTCAAGCTTTTGGAATCCATGCAATCCCTAGAGATCAAAATCAAGATGCAGATAGGCTTGCTACAATTGGTTCACAATACAACATACCAAATGATATCATGAAAGAAGGGCAGCAATTTGTTAAAATGGTGGTTCACCAGCAGTCCCCGATAATGTGAGTAGTTGGCAAGTGTTTGATAAAGTGACAAACAAATTGTCCTCTTCCTACAAGAAGAGGCAGAGTTTGCTACAAAGAATCAAGATAAGTTGCAGGAGTCATATGGTGAGAAAATTATCCAATTGAAAAGCAACAAGTTACCAAAAGGTTTAGTCACTTTGGAATCCATTTTCAATTCAGATGACCAAGCCACAAGACAAAGCCCTAACATGGTGGTCAGAGAAGAATATTTTGAGGAAGTCAAGTATCAAATGAAAAATTTCTTAAGATCGGAAAAGTGTGTACTTCTGAAGAGAAAGAAGCTTTCATCAAACTTTGTCAAGAGTATCATGACATCTTTGCATGGAGCTATAAAGATCTCATGTGTGGTTTTGATCCAGTCTAGCACAACATACCATCGAATCGATCCTAATGCTAAGCCGCCATCAAAAACAGACCAATTAATCCCAAAATTGAGCCACTAATGAGAAAGGAGCTAACCAAGCTCATCGAGGCCTGTATAATTTTTCCCATCAAGCATTCCTCATGGGTAGCCAATTTGGTGCCCGTGAGGAAGAAGAACGGAGAGATCCGGTTATGCGTAGATTTCAGGGATTTGAATCGTGCATCATTAAAAGACCATTATCCTCTTCCATCGATGGAGCAGATCCTTCAAACGGTGGCAGGAGCTCAAAGATTTTCTTTGCTCGATGGATATTCAAGTTACAATCAAATCCTAGTCCAAGAATCCGACCAATTCAAAACGGCTTTCACTACCAAGTGGGGCACGTATGCCTACAATAAAATGCCATTCAGATTGTCCAATGCCGGGGCTAATTTCCAAAGAGCCATGGACATGGCATTTAAGGGACTAATCAACGATATTATTTTAGTTTACCTTGATGATATAACTGATATACTCTAAGCATGCAGAAGATCACATCACGCATCTAAGGAAAGTTTTCCAAAGGTGTAGGGAATTTGGGGTTTCACTTAACCCCAAGAAATGTATTTTCACAGAGGCACGAGGGAAAATTGTTGGGGCATGTGGTTTCAAAGCAGAGGGATTATCAATCGATCCAGCCAGATTCATTCAATTATGTCCTTATCTCTCCCAAGTCACAAGAAGGGCCTCCAGAGTTTTCTGGGAACCATAAATTTCATGCGAGATTCATCCCTCAATTCGCGACATTGGCTAAACCACTGACAACCATGCTAAAGAAAAACATGCCATTCTCATGGACAAAGGAAGGACGAGAAAGCTTTGAAGCCATCAAAACAGCCATTTCTCAAGCTCCCACGCTTGTGAACCCCAAGTTTGACAAAGATTTTATCCTTTATGCTTTTGCAGGTCAAGAGAGCATTTCAGGGATCCTCACCCAACAAAACAACAACCTGATGGAGCAACCAATCACTTTCTTCAGTCAATCCCTCAAAGACTACGAGTTCAAATACTCATTCATTGAAAAGCAAGTCTTTGCGGTTATTCGAGCTTTGAAGAAATTCAAGCACATGTTGTCCAACAACAAGATTCATCTGATGGTGTCTCATCCAGGTGTCAAGGAGTTTTTGCTGAACAAAGAAATGAATGAAAAGCGTGCTGGATGGATCACGAAGGTAATGGAGTATGACGTGCACATCAAAGTCACTAAACTTGTCAGAGGTAAGGGTGTATGTCAAAAACTTGCAACAGACATGGAATCAAAAAGTAATGAGGACGTGACACTCCTAAATACTGATGAGGATGTTGATCAAGCTGATTGGTTATCCAAAATGAAGAATTTCATCTTCTCAGGAGCATACCCGAAAACATGGATAAAAACCAAAGATGAACTTTCCATCTTCAATCTATCCCATATGTTTTGGTAGATAGCATTCTCTTTTGAAAATATTTGAACGGCGTCCTCCTTCGGTGCATAGGACCGCAATGTGTCAAGAAGATACTAGAAGAATTTCATAATGGCCTATCTGGAGGACATTATTCCGCACGAACAACAACTACCAAGATCATGCGAGCTGGCTACTATTGGCTAGATTTATTCAAGGATGCCCATCTCTGGGTAAGGAAATGTAAGGAATGTGCCTTTTTCACAGGTAAGCAGAAGCTGGCAGCTCTTCCATTGCATCCAATTCAAGTGGATCAACCCTTTGTTCAATGGGGTTGACTTCATCAGAATGATTAATCCTCCATCCAGTGATGGACATAAGTGGGTCCTTACCGCAACAGACTATTTTACTCGATGGACAGAGGCGGTAGCATTAAAAGAGAGCAATGAAAAGGTAGTTCTAGATTTTTTGGAGGGTATAATGACGAGGTTCGGTGTTCCGTTTACAGTCATTTCAGACAATGCGCTGGCTTTTCTTGGTATGAAATTGAGTGAATGGGCTGTTAAAAATGGGGTATACCTCAAAACTTCATCCAATTACTATCCTCAAGGAAACGGATTGGCTGAGTCTAGCAACAAAAACCTCATAAGGATTATTAAGCGCACAATGGAGACTAACAAGAGGACTTGGCATACACAGCTTAAGACCGCCTTATGGGCAGATCGATCACACCTAAAAGGGCCATCGAAATTCTCCTTTCGTTCTTGTATATGGAAGAGAGGCAAAACTCCCACTCTCATTGGAGTTACCTTCTTTGGAGTTAGCTCATCAACTTGAAGTTATAGAGAGTGATCCTCTGACAGTAAGGTTTGCTGAACTCATGGAGTTAGAGGAAGTACGAGACAAGGCTATGAAAACTTTGGAGCAAAGATCGCCAAGTTAAGAAATATTTTGACAAGAAGGCATCCAATAGGTGTTTTCAAGAGGGATTTAGTTCTCAAATGGGATGAAGATAGGGCCAAACCAGGAAAGCATGCCAAGTTTGACGCTCTCTGGAGTGGGCCATACATCATCACAAGTTGCAAAGAGGCAAATTCATTTCATCTATCTAGGCTCAATGGAGAAGAACTTCCCATTCATGTGAATGGGATACATCTCAAAGCTTGTTTTTGAGAAGCGTTCCACCCCCTTGTACAGTTAAATTAGGTGTTTTCCTCCAAGTGCTTATGCACATTGTTGTGTGTTGTTGTTTTGCTTTCCTTGTTGTTGTGTTTTGTGTTGTTCTGCACATTGTTTCATCATTGGAAGGTGTCAAGGAGAAGAAAGGTTCAAGGTTTCCATAAGAGTTTCAAAATCTGCTTCATTCAAAATTTTGCAATGTTCCATGGATGTCAAGCATTCAATAGATTCAGTATACTTCATGCTTAGCATTCCAGGGAGGTCCAGGATATCGGCAATGCTCAAGGAGATTCCGGGATGTGTCAAAGAAAATCATACTACTTTCAGGATTCCAACATAGACTCCATGCCCAATGGATGACTTAAGGCTACTGGAATCATGCTTAGCAGGCAATCATCCCCGAGAGGTCGCCAAAAATGTTATCCAATTTTGCACACATGGCAAGATTGGACAACGGGGTCCTATCACGTTCAAAATGAAATAATAGTCCCAGGAACCCACCTTCGGTTATTATCGAGATGCAATAATTAAAAATAATTCCTAAATTACATATGAAGAGATCACCTAGCATCGAAAGGCACCCAGTTGATCTCAACTCTCAAGAAGAGTTCGGGTCGAGTTGATAAAGAACCCGGTGTCAAATTGATAGTCATCTCAGAAATCATCTCAGTAGAGACTCTCAGTTGTAAGAGCTCGATGATGGTCTTGTTAATGCAAAATATAGCTCGTTGAAAATTGACGAATGAAAGGAACTCTACAAGGATCTCTGGAGAGATCGATGCAAAAGATCTCAAGGCCAAGTCAAGAAGGCCAAGTCTGAAAGTCAAAGTCAACATGATGCCAAGTTTAATCCATTAAGACAAGCTCGACCAACCACTTGGGAGAATTATCTTGTTTGACACAGATGATATGAAATTATGCAGATATGGGAGGTTCAACATCATTGAATCTCGGGTTTGTAATTACATAATGGAAGGACTTCTATCGACTCATCGAAGATAGTATAAGCAACCATCGAATACCAATGTAAAATTGAGTCAAACCGACATCTTAAAAAGAGCTCATGAATTATAATGGTGAATACAAAAGATATCTTCCTTTTTTCGAGTTTCGTATTCCTACGCAAAGCATTTGCAGCATGCGTGACATGTTGTTGCAGATAGTAAGAGTTCTTTTGAGCACTTCCAACAAGCAGGTCATCCAACTATGTTTTTATCTGCTCAAAGATCGAATGCATCCTCGAATTCAGGATTTTCCTTCAAGATATTTTTATGAAAAATCGATTAAGTGACAAAGAGAGTGTTACTAAGAGACTCTGATGAAATTTATTACAAAGATTCTCTATCGAGACCTTACTTGTTTTACGATGTAACTCATGGAAGCAAATCTCATAGAGGTGGAACTGTTTCATATCAGAATATTCATGAGGCACAATTTTCTTTGCAATTATATGAGCATCTTCAACGAGTCACTAAGTCAAGTAGCATAAAGGATTTCTGTTGAAATTATCACACCTTACAAGCTACAGCTGAAATGTTTGCACCGAGAGTTTAATGTTATCCTCAAATCATGGAAAAGTGGAAATCAAGGAAAACTCGGCGAGAAAATTCATGAAGATCCAAATGATGATGAAACCCCAAAAGTCCAATGAGATCGGTGGCCAAGGTCCATTCCAAAAGGGAAATATTTGTCAAGGCCAAATGATGTGTTTGAAACCCCGCAATCAATCCCAAGGACGTGAGCAATGGAATTCAAATGAATTTGAGCAAACATGCCAAGGGAAATGACGATGTCAAGCCAATGAAAAATCCCGCAGTGAAGTGGAGAAATCGGGTCAAATTGCCAAATTTGCAGATGGAAATTCCATGGATGGATGGAATTCCGGCAATGGGAACCATGGGTGGAAATATGGATTGGTGGCCAAGCCGTTAAACTACTCATTGGGGAAATCAGGTAAACTTCCGCTGAAATGGGAAATATTAAGATATTGCATTTGATGGTCCAAATTCAAACCGCAGGGGAGATTCAAAAATTAATATGCCAAATGGAAATATTAAGATGGCAAACCATGATGAGAATTGACATGGGCCGTGTAAAAGGATCAGAGCAAATGTTGTGCGAGTCACACAAGGTAAGTCGGGAAGTGAATTAGATAATGAGGTAAGTGAAGTGTTTAATAGAAGATTGGACGTGGTGGTCAGCTTTAGGCAAAATCGAGTATGACACGAGATGCACAAGGAAAGCTCCACACATTCTCGCTTACTGCTATGCATACGAAGTAAACTCGTCTACATATCTTCAACTTCAAGGGGTGACCGCATTTCCAGAATATGCTTTCACAAGAAAGAGACGCCTTCTCATGGAATACCATAATCATGCTCAATTGAAGAAAGTGTGCTTTCATCAAAACAGCATGATAACTTTTCAACTGAAAGCTTTCCTCACATCTGATGCAACTGATGTTCAGTCACAAAGATCTTCATCATTTCAACTCTTTGCCAAGCATGCTTCTCAGCAACTCCTGATTCTAGTGCATCATTGCTTATGAGAAGCATTTTGAAAGCTCAAGATAGCTCATCAACCACAAGTGCAGCATGCATGTTCAAGATAAGATGCATGCTTATCCTTATTCTCAACTCGATCGAATAGTAGCCAGAAAAACAAATATTCACCGCCGTGTACGATGGATTGAGTCACGCTATTCAAGGCTTCATAAAATTTTCCCAATCAGAGATGAAGGTTTATTACTGGTGCATGCGTAATGAAACGATTCATATTGCTCAAAGATTTTTCTCCTAGAAATGAATTGAATGTGAAGGTCAACTCAAATACCTAGGTCGGCCGCTTTTTGCATGCTACATGCATCATCCTTGTTACTTGTAAATGGTCTCTTTGAGAAACTCGAGGGCAATAGGGCAATATTTATACCCTTCCATTATGTACGTCCAATCGCATAAATAAAAATATTCTTTACCAGTTCGAGAAACTTGTTTTTTAAATGGACGATTATACCGTAGTTTCAAGCTAATTTTATCTAGCTTTATTTCTATTAGCTTTGATCCACGACTACTAAGGAAGAATTCATATGGTTGTACCTATACATTTTTCCAAGGTCCTCTTGGTTGCCCTAGTTGTTCAATGTATTTTTTTTTAAGGGCTTTTTTATGTGTTGCAGTATTGTAACATAAAGGATCTTTTTAGTTTCTAAAAAATGAGTATATGGTGTGTAGCTCACAAACCTACCTATGCCATACTAAGATCCCAATAGTGGCATAATTGTTGATGGAGCCGAGATTTCCAAGTGCACTACCAAAATACCGAGGGTTTTTGACAAAAATCAGTCTTAAGGGTGTCTATCGACATGTTATGGGCATGAGCCTCGGGTCATCATCATGGCAAAGATTAGGTCTTTATTGATAATGGCATTTTCTCATCGTTTGGAAGGTACAAATTGTGCTTATTATGGCAAAGCCAAAACATTCTTACTACAAGTGTTATATGATAAGGAAGAACCGTGAGCATTGTGGTAAAACCATTCTTTTTAGAAATGTTGGGTTAAGCTTCCTGATTCAAGTGAGTTTGAGCCCAGGAAAGGTAAGATCGTTTGCTGGATGAAGAGCTCGGTGACTTCGCAGGGAGCTCGTGGTGATGTTTCATGAAGTTTGAACGTGGAATGCATAAATGGCCTCGAGTTAACAGAGGAAAATGATAAGAATCGAGTTTGATAGCTCACCATTCGAAGGACTCAATGCAAAAGAGCCCGATTACCAAGGCAAGGAAAGAGTTAGTGTGGGGTTCAAAATCGATTGCAACACCGAGTTAGAGGATTCAAACTCACCGAGTTGAGATTTGTGCAGACTCTATCCACATGGACCCCCCTCCTCTTCAAGTCAAACGGGTCAACGGGGGGGTCCCAACATTATGTTAATTAAATTAATATTTTTATTTAAATATTTTAATAATAATATTTATTATTATTATTTAAATATTTTATTTAAATATTCTTTTAATTAATTGAGAAGACTAGGTCATCAGGCAATTAATGACCCATGATGGAACCTTCTCAAGTGGTTCAACTAACTGTAATAAATACATCATGGGCCTTCATTTTAGGAATGTAATTATGACCATTTCCTCTTCTTTCTCACATATTCTTCTATAAATGTAAGTTGGAAGCTCATTTCAAAGGGTTCCAACAGTTCTGCATAAGTTGACAGCTTAGATATCTCAGTGCAGTGTATACTTTTCAAGAATCCTCTCTTCTCGCAAGTTGTTCTTGTGTGTTGAGAGAACTTCAAGCCTCCTCTTCAAGACTCGTAATGGCAACTATTGCCTCTTCTCGAATGTATGATGCATCAGGCATGTTATCAAGCAATAAAAGTGTGTGTTTTGTGACTAATCTCGGTCCTTTCATCCTTCTATGCTTTCTTTGTGCCTTTCTCATACTTGCAGTACACTGTGCAAGTTTAAGTTCTATCATGTTCTTGGAGTTCTGTGCTTATCGAGTGGTGGAGTATCGTATGCATGCAGCTTGAGTTGTGGTGTCTATTCACCCTTCTTGAGTTCATCCTTCTTCACTGGGAAACTGGTATATTTCTTGTCCGATAAAGTTTAACAAAGGGAACGCGTGTCTCTTAGTTTGTGGTATCCTCATGTACCCTCTCTAAGTCAGCAGAGAGGTGAAGTTGACCTGCGTGGTGCACACACCCTCTTCAAATTAACCCTTCCCGAGTCTGAAGACACCCTTTATTCGGTGCATCACCATCCCTAGTATAGTTTCATTTCTCAGTAAATCTCTTTCCCTAAAACCTTATGGTGCGTATCTCTTTCCCTAAAACCCCATGAAAATGTTAGCATAGGACTAGATAATCATTTTTGTTACACTAGACTTTTTTTCCTTGGAGGGTCCCACTTCCAAAGTATCTAGTTTTGAAAAAATCCCTTCTTTATAACTCATTCCCCAAGAAATGAGCCACGCCTTAGTATGGGAAAGAATTTGAGCAGCTCTCCCCGCAATAGAATCTTTCTCAGTGATGGACCAATCAATGGCTAGGAATACATATCGGTCTTCATTTAACCCATCATACGAGGCATCAAGGACACTCTCGTTATTCGTGGTGCCCTCTGGGATGTCAGATAAATCCAGCATCTATATTTCTTCAATATTCAACCTACTATTGTCCTTTCTTCGAATAACAACTTTATCCTGAAGATCAACCCAAATATCTTCTATGTTGGGCACATGTAGATATAAAGTCCCATACGATTTAAGGACTCCTCGGAAATCAAATCCATCTATGTGCTTCATGTGCTTCTTCAACTTGTCTTGAAGCTCATGCACCACATTCTTAGCTTTAACCACTATCGAGCACATGTACCTTCTGATGGAAATAGGGAAGGATATGGCAGCCTTGTGTTTACTCTGTTGGAATTTATGAAAATCTAACAATTTTCTAACCAACTCCATCAATATTAGCTTATCACCTAGGAATCTGGGAAATCGGAAAGGATCACCTGGGTACATGACCACTTGAAGGTATGTGAACTTCTTGAACTACAAGAAGATACAACCCCATTTTGATACTTCATCCCATGCCTCATCAAAGACTCTTCTCTTTCTTAAATCGATTCAAAGATGCAAATAATCTCATAAAAGAAGGCGTCATTCACTCTTCTGAATTGATCCTCGGACCCCTTCATTGTCAGCTAAGGGAAATACCGATATATATGTTCGGTTGACTTACTTCCCTTAGCATTCAACCCTGGATAATTCCTCATTTTGGCTCTGCATAGGTGACATATGATGACATATAAAACTTGTTAGTAGTCAAGATGTCTTCATCCGGGAATTAATCTCATTACTTATAAGACTATTCCAATTGATCCCTTGTTCGTTCTTCTTTATAAGGAACATGAATTGATACATCTACCCATGAAAGTATCTTGACTCGGGAAGTCCAAATACTCGACTCAACAGGGTGATGATGTCACTAATTTCAAGGATGAAATCACTCCCGGGAAAAACTTGGGAAACCTAGAGATGGTTGGCTTGGCCTTGATCAAGAAATTTTTATTCACGTGCTTGATGCAATCTTCTTTATCTTTGTTCCCGGATTTATGTGTTGACTTAAGATCTACATCAAAAATTCCTCAAAGTTGGGTAATCTTAAGAGGTCATCAAAGTAACCCCGTCCAACTTCACTATGGTTTCTCCCCGCCTCGATTTTTCACCGAGCAGAATCTGAGTCGGGAATGGAAGCACAGCCAAAATGAACTCGAGGCATGGAGAAGACATTGGGAATCCTGCTGCAAGAGGGAGGACATTATTGGTTATTGACTTCATCCAGGGACTCTAAGAAGAGTCTTTGGTTTTGTTCTAAAAGTAGTCTTTCATGTCAATGTTACCAAGCTCCGTATCTCGGATGTCGTAATTGCAATGTATGTAGGAAGGGGATTCCATTTTCTCGGTACTTGTATTTCATCTTTCCTGGCATGTCTGACTTATCCTTAGATGATCCAGGATCCGACATGAGAAGTCCTAAAGAAAGAATGCCTAGATAACTCATGTTTGAACAATCGGTCTTGGAAGCTTATTGAGCAACCACACACACCGGCCACACTAACTGGGCTTTGAGACCTGTCGGACACTTCGTGAAACCCAATACAAATGCGAAATCGGAGATGTTGAGCACCCTACGAAATCTGACACTCTGCGGAAGTTAGAAGATGTCAAACAATCGAGAAACCCGACATAAGCGGAAGTCGATGATGCCGAGCACTTTGCAAAATGTGATACATCATGAAACCAAACAAAGTTGGACACCTGTAAAACATGAAACAAAGGCGTCGGGTTTCGGATGTCGAATAGGTAAAATTTCCTCCAAGCTTGTAAGTTAGGTTTTATAGATTATTCTCAAAAACTATGAGAGTATAGCCATGGAATAAAATAAGAAAAAACCCAGGATGAGTTTTCAAACAAGGGGTTTCATGAAAATTCAACAAAAAATGAAGAAAACAACCCTAAACCCTAAACCTAGAGGCAAGAAAAATCAAAGAGGAAAAATTCCAAAAGAACACTTCAAACATAAACCCAAAGATCACAAAATGATAAGAAGAGAAAAATACCTTCAATAAATTCAAAAATGATCGAAGATGAATCACGAAATCGATCGAGAAGTTCAGTCAAGTTTGGAGGTCGATGGAGCATGTACGAAAAATCCACGCAGCAAAAATATGTCAGGTAGAAATGACGTGTAAAATTGGGCTATTTATAAAACCCTAGCATTTATTACACCTCCTCCGACATGTGTGCCAACTAACCGACAACTTGGAGTTAATGCCATGTCATCATGCTTAATACTTCTGAAAACCTGAAACAAAGGTTTTCTTAACAAATCGGGTTTCGGAACCAACCGACATGAAGCATGTAAAAGACATGTCTAGATGTTATCGAGTTCTGAAAACCTGATGCAAAGGATCATTTTGGGTTTCGGGTTTCGGGAATCAAGCAGCATGTAACATGTTTTTTGTAAGGTATGTTCCGATGCTCCCGGGTTCTGAAAACCTGATACACTGGCATGTAATCGGGTTTTGGGTTTCGAAGACACTTGACATGAAGCATGTAAAAGACGTGTCTAGATGCTATCGAGTTCCAAAACCCGATACAAAGGATCATTTCGGATTTCAAGAATCAAGCAACATGTAACATGTTTTTTGTAAGGTATGTTCCGATGCTCTCGGGTTCTGAAAACCCGATACACTAGCATGTAATCGGGTTTCGGGTTTCGAAGACACTCGACATGAAGCATGTAAAAGACATGTTTGCATGCGATGGAAACCCGAAAATCTACTTCAAAGGGAATTTTTAGGAGGTTTTGTCAAAAAAATTCTATGGTTATCTCAATTTTAGCTGGAATCACTAAAAATGAGATAACATCCATCGTATGTTTTTATATGCATGAATATTAAGTAATAAAACTACACGCTAGTGACACTTTCCCTTATCACTCTATGTTCTTATATTGATCTCTATTTTTCTTCTCTCCTACATCTCTCGCTTCTATATGAACTTATGGTCAGTCACAAGGATCCATATCTGTCGCCTTATCACATCTGTTGTTATTGGTCTCAAGATAATAGCATCTAATCTGACACTAGCACTCATGCACTTGTTTCCCTTCGGGTGCTCATTTCCTCTTTATTATTTTTGAACATTTTGACATTTTTGGTTGGCCTTGTTTCTTTTCTCATCCTTATCCTGCATTCTTAGTTTTCCTTTGGTGTCACTAGTGTCAAAATTCAAGCAATATACCCATATATATACACAACATGTTGACCATTATTCTAGCCGGAAAATTAAGAGGGACTATCACATCTACATATTAATACTACTATTCAAAGGGAATAAATTTTTGGGTTGCGACACCACTTAGGAAGGGAAGTGTTGAATTCCATACCACAAATTTTCATCAAAGCTAGATATATCTTACTATATTAGTGTCATCATCCCTCTCTTATGTTCTTAGGGTTTTACATTGTTGAAAGTTTATATTGCTTGTACATTACTATAGTCTATTACCCGAATATCATTTGTTACATTAGTTACTCTAAAATTATATTTAATACAAATTATATTAAATCATTTTGTGAACCCACTCCTTTCTCAAACTCCTTGCCCTAGGATCCACATCCCTCAAGGCTACAAAATGGTACGCATCCCCAGATCACCCTATGACCTTTATGAGCATGCAACCAATTTTTTCCAACACCCATGAAGAGTCTAAATTTTGTGCTTTCATGTCAAATATTAAATATTAACCCCATGTCATCCAAAAAGTCCTTGCATTTTAAGCATCTAACTTTAATGACTTCCCAAGTCCCGATTATTGCGTTGTTCTTGTTATCACAAAATTATAGCACCCCTAATTTCTTATGATTTTTGTGTGATGCAATCAGTGTAACCTACATAACATGGGATTATCCTGTAGTGTGGGACCTTGTAAGTAGGATAATCCTCTAGAGAAAGTCAGCTTCTTCTCCTAACCTAGTGTCAACTTCTCCAAAGTGTAGAGAATGGAAAACTAATTTAATCCTACCCTAATGCTTTCCAAGGAGATAGGGATAGAAGAATGCATAAAATTAAATCTACTCTAAGTGAAGGTGATGCACCAAGAAAGGGTGAGACAATCTAAGTGAGTGAAAAATAGGGAGCAAACAAGGTAAGAGAGGGCAAGTGGAGGCACCACAATGTAAGACAATATTTAATTCCCTATATTCATAAAGCATAATGAATTAAAGGTTCTGTAAAGAGATATAAACATGCACAACATACTTGCAAACATAATGGAAGGCAAAAGATGCATAATAACCTGAATTAGGGCAAGAAAACCCACAAAACACCAATTTTATTACTCATAAATGTGCACAATCCATTACAATATAGGCATAAGGTAAAATCCTTTACAATAATCCCAAATTAGAGGTCTTTAGCTTATACTAGCTCTAGAATGATTTTGACAGAGTTCCTTTGCATTACATAATTCTCCCCTCAAAAGGAGGTGAATTTTACAATATGGAGAGCAAAGGACCTTGGAAATGCTTCAGCAACCAACACACTCAATTAAATAGGTATGGGAAGCCATAAAAATCCACTACCTGAGGGTACTTCTCTGGTTGAAGAATACATGGTGCCATACTTCATTAAATCCAGTTGTTGAGCTATATTTTCACCCGCCTACCTCACTTAATCCAAGACCCATCTTCGAGATTCCCGTAGTCGACCAGTAACAACATTTTTCTTGTTGGTTAGTAACATTTTTTTATGTTGTCATTCGGGAATAATTCAGCCCAAATGTTATCATCAAACTTATTTATATTACTTGTCGGTAACACCCTTTGTCATTGTCAACTAGCTAAACCATCTTCTCATTCCCTTCTATACCACTTTTACTAACTTCCTAGACTATCAATCCATTTCATTGGATTGATTAGACCTCTCAAAACTCTCTCAAAACCCTAATTCCTCTCTAAACAAGATTAACTAGCCTAACCTAGTTTAACTAGTCCTAACCATGATTAACCTCTTCTAAACCTAGTCAAATCTTACTTTGACTCACTAATCAACTTTTGACTTATCCTTTAGTCCCACATGCACCAAAATTCCCCACTTTCCCAAATGGAAAACTATAAATAGCCCACTACCCCCTCTCATTTCTAAGAACTCTCCTTCTTCCTAACATAAACTATAGCATTTTTCTTAGGGTTTAGAGCTTATTTCATTTCTTTTATTGAGCTATTGCTTTTTCCATTGCACTACACACAAAAGCATTGAGTAAATGGGAAGAACCATTGGCCTTGAAGCCATTAATGGTGAGCTCCCATTCTCATAATCACAAACTGATTGCTTAGAATCCTTACTAGGTTCATTTTTAAAGCTTTCAAGAATAGAGGATTACTAAATATGTTAGGTTGCTTGTTTCTTTCAAGTTTAATGCATGCAAAGTGATGAATCCTTGTTTATTTCTTATCTGATGGTCCATTGACTAGTTTGTTAAAAGCCTTTGGGGTTTCTTTAGAGATTCTTACCCCATGTCCATGGCTTTTGCAACTTTTCATTGAACACATTTGGCATGCCTGGGACACTTAGTCCATCCTCCATTAATGGGGTCATTTTGAAGCTTTTATTTCAGTTTCTAACTTTTTACATGTTTTTAGGGTTAAATATTTTGCCTTGGGCTTTTTAGCTAGGTTTTATGTAGTTAACCTCATTTTCATGCTTCTTTGTTAAGTTTATGCTAGAAATTGCATTTAATGGCTAAATTCTAACCTATTGACACTTTTAAATTTCATTTTCCATGTTTTTTGGTGGTTTTTCAGGCAAGGCACATACACCTTTCTACCTTCTAGCATGCATTCAGCATTCAATTTTCATTTTTTTTAGCAGAGGGGCACAGTGCACCCAAAACCACTGCATGGTACCCTAAAATAGCAGCACACACACACCCAAATCATGGTGCACATACCCTTTCCATTTCACACACACCCTATAACCTATCATTTTTACTAGGCGCATGCAGCACCCAAACCCACGCGCAAGCACCCTGTGTATTCTCGGCCCTCTATCAAAAAAAATTTTTTACCAGGCGCGCACACACCCAAACCATGGCACATACACCCTTTTTTAGCACAAGCACCCCTCTACTAGCTACACACACATTATATCATAGCTTTTACCATTTTTTCCACTTCCCTAGTGCAGCACCTATTCTCCGCGCAGCACACACACTTATGCTAGCGCACAGCATCTCTCTCGGTAGTGCAAGCACACCCTACAAGAAAACCACTAGGTTTACACAAGGGGTGCACATGACCATAACCCATGCACACATACCCAAAATGGTGTACATACACCTTGAAGGGTGTGCACAGTATATCTCTGTTTGATCCGGATTTGTTCATATAATTTTTAGTGCTCCTAGTTTGGGTCATATCTTTTGACTCGTTGACCCGTTTTTAGAGTTTGAATAGGCATCAAAAGAGAACAAAGTGAAATTTGTGAGGGAAGTTCCAAAATTAATATACCTTTGGTATCATTAATTTTATCATCAAACTCCCAAAGTGCCCCAGAGACCTCAAAATGCAAAATACTAAAAACCATTGAAAAATGCTAAAAATAGATTTATGGAATTTCCTAATTTTTCTTGGTTTTCTAACTTTTTTTTTAGTAGGTTCTAACAAGTAATTTAGGGTTTATTTTTGGTTTTATTTTTTCACTAAACTTAGTTTAAGTGTTTCATTTTCTTAGTTAAAAGGGGATTTTTGAAGTGTGTATGCTCTTCCCTCACACCTTCTAGGTGATCTTGGGAATCAAAAACACTTCTAAAAACTTCTTTCACTTTTAAAAACACTTAATTTAAGTTTAAATAATTGGATTAATCTTTCAAAGTTGGCTAAAAATGAACTCTACCTTTTGAAGTATTTTTCACAAAGGCTTATTTTAGTAGGGTTTTCACGTTGTGTATGCTCTTCCTTCGTGCCTTTTTGGTGATCTTAGGAATCAAAAACAACATGAAAATCTCTTTCTTATTTGATGGAAAATTACTAACTCTTACATGTAACATAGGGCCTAACACTTGTCAAAGAAAGGAGAAGTCAAGACAAAAAAAAACCTTCTAATACATGTGTTTTCATACAAGTTTGCCAAATGGTGTGCTACTTAAAACCACATTAAGTTAAGCAAGATAAAAAACACACATTTCACTTCACACTGTATTACAGGTTTCGAAAAAGGGTACGTCCCTATCCACTCAACTGGAACATAACCCCTTTGGCATAACACCTTAAGCTACAATGGGGGGTGGTTCCAGAACCCTAAAGTAATCCACCACTGAGTAACCTCATGGATGAAACAGAAGCACTCCGCTTACCCACTTGACTAGATTTCACATTGTAAGTTAGAGTCAAAGTTGTTTGTATCACGACCCCAGTGATGATACAACTGAATGCACTAGTTTCTCATTATATCAGAAGGGGGTAAAGTAAAGCCAGATACTCCCAAATCAGTCATTGTGACTCTTTGGGTAAATCGAGCTCACTCTCTAGACAACTTGTGACACCTAGTTGAGAGATCTTATTAGGGAAGCCATTCTCTTGGAGCCCACTTTTAGTAGTCCATTTTCATGTCAAGCCATCACAAAGTGACAACTCACTTGGAGTCTAAACCTTGTTTTTCTCAAAAGGAAAAGAGCCCATGTAAGTTAGAACTAAGTGTCTTTCATCACAAATTAAATGACATCTCACTTAGCTTAGTTTCATTCTCACCTTCTGGACGAGGTGAAACTCTACCCAAGTGGCACTTAGTTTATTTTCATCTTTTTGATCTATACCCTTGCATTCTCACTTCCCATTTTTTGGGGTGAGAAGGAAGCATACCTCATGTGCATTTTATCAAAGATAGTACTCACCACTTTTTTTTTTGTTTACGCCCATCCATGTTTGTGGTTGGGTTGTTAAACATCTAAAGTGCACAAGTACATTTTTCATATCTTTGATAGTTCTTTGATCTTGATTTCAAGATCATCTTCACTACTGTGATTTTGGTTCATCATTTATCTCTCCTTAGGTTGATAGTTTTTCTCACATTTCTAGTCACACAATTTTGGTACTTACATCATGTTTTTCAATTTCTTGAGAACTTGATATAAGTCCCTTTATTGTGTGGTTACGTTACTCACACAACTAAAAAATTCTTGCTATACTCATACTTAGTTTCAGTTCCAACGTCATCTAAGTCTTTTTGAGAGTGTCGATATTGCCTTATATATACCAAAATAATGTCATCTTGATACTAACACCTTGCTTTCTCGGTTAATGTATCGGATAGTGTTGTTACACTATACATACTCATAACTTCCATTTTTTAGAAAACTTAGCTTTCATCGGCATTCAAACTAGTTTTAGTATACCTCATCGAGAGATTGCATCAATACCACTTTAATATTTAGGCCTTGTTAGAATTCTAACTTGACCTACGTATTGATACGATATTGTCACTATCCACTTTGGACCCTTCACCGGAATCATAGTTAGGGTATAAACTTTGGAAAAATGACAATTTGAGTGATCATTGCATTTGAGTGTTCATATGAGTGTTCTTTGAATCATAAAAACAATTGCATAACATTACTTCTAGAACACACTAGGTTATTTCAACATCACATCAAACACTTACACAAACATACACCTAGGTTTCACAAACTTTGAAGACACATTTAGACAAAAACCTAGTATCACTTTGACTAGTGATGCCTAGAATCACAAAGATGGCATCCAAACCAAATGATCGTGACTTAGGAGAAAATCCTTTTGAATCCTTCCCATTTAGTGGAAAAACAACTTAGCACCTCTCTTTTCACAAGTCAAGGACACAGAGCCATTGATTGATCATAGCGGAGAAGAATCTGATTCTTCTTGAAGAACAACATCAATTAGACCTAGGTCGATTTGATGAACTCCTTTATTATAACAAAGATCAAGTACTCACAAGAGTCTTAGAATTAGGGGCTAAGCTTCCACAGAACGTGAAGTAGAAACCAAGGTCATTAATCATAAAATAGAAGAATGAAGGTCCCTCTTAGACATGGATAACCCCTTTGACATAGGGTACACTTCTACTTCTGGGAAACATCACAACACCATTGAAGGAGACCCATCCAAGCCACTTGGTGATCCACGATGACCTTATTACAAAGCTTCACGTAAAGTGAAGATTGAGCGCAAAGCCTCACCACCTCCCAAGTTTGATGAGGAAGAGGATCCTTTAATTGAAGAAGAGATCCTTCAAAAATAGATCCTAAAACTGAGCCAAAAATTAGCAAACTTAGGCTCTTCAAGTAGGAACGTATACAAAGACAAACTCAAAATGAAATCTAGCGAGTTCCACTTTGATCCATATAATGACACAACTTTTAAAGTGGCTAAGGCACAAAGACCAATGTCACCTACCAAAGAACAACTCATTGAATGGGAATTACAATCAATGAAAGACACACTTACTACGCTACAAGAGGGAAACATAGGACATAGTAGGAAATATTTGTATGAAGAACTATGCCCTTACCCTTTGATAAGGACATGTTATGAAACCCTTCCCAAAGCATTTTACCATTCCTAAATTTGATAAATATAAAAGCAAAGGTGATCCTCATGATCACATCAAAGAATTTTATATGGCTTTCCAAGAGGTCACATACAATGATAACTTCTTAATATGACTCTTCCTCATAGCTAGGGGCACTGGGATTGGAATGGTTCTTTAGCATACCCAAGGGCTCCATTACAACGTGGCCCACGTTAGCATAAAAAATTTGTACAACATTATTCCTACAACATGGAAAATGATATCACAATGAATGACCTCTGCAATGCAAAATCAAAATCCCAACGAGACCTTTGCAAGATTTTTACAATGATGGTGAGGGTTGGCAAGTCGTTTCCCTTGTGCCTTGCCAAAAAAGCTAGTAGTAAGCATATTTGTTCCTAACTTAAACCCAGAGATAGCCTTCCATTTACAAATGCACTGTGGCTCTAACTTCAAGAAGTTATAGAGAAGGGAAGTCAAATTGAAAAGGCCCTCATCACAAAGGGAACACTTAAACCGGTTGTCAAAGACAAACATGAAGCAAAATCCTTAGATAAACCAAAGTTCTTCAACAAAAACAAACATGTCATTGGAGATGGCATTACGGACTCCAAAAGAGTCCAAACCATGTAGAATGGTCCACTTTTAAAGCTCTCACAAGGACCTCATCCCAAGGCACCCACTAAACGTACATTTACACCATTAACAAAATCCCTATCTATCCATACTAAAAATAGTTAGATAACGTAAACATGGTGGAATACCCAACCATGATGGTACCATACCCAAAAATGCTCCAAAACTTGGTTTGGTTCAAAGAGCATGAGTACTGTGACTTCCACCATGTTAAAGGGCACAAGACAGATAGGTGCTTAAGACTACGTCATTACATACAAGACCTCATTGAAGAGGGAAAATCACCATAGATTCTCCCCCGACTCAGAGACAAGGTCCAAATGAGAAAATGGGTATCTTTAAAGAGCCCTTTCCTAACCATGTAGATAAAAATAAAAGGAAGCCAAATCACGGAAAAAACTTCCAATGACTATAGGATCTTGCTATGTTTATCCCACTAATGATAGTCCCTTCGATTCCCTCATAGGATGTATCCATTCATCTGATGAACAGTCAATACTATTAGGATCTTAGAAAAGAGTTTGTGTAGTAGGGATGGACGCTGCTCATTTAATCATACCAGATCCCCTACCTATCCCTCAGAAGGTCAATACAATTTATAGAATAGTTAGAGAAAACACCCGCTAGGATATCAATCTTAGATCTCCTCAAAATCTCTACTACCCATAAAAACATATTATATAAAACACTACAAAGTTCGGAGTCTCCACCGATGTAGATCCCACACACCTCCAAGCCATGATTGCACACCTTGACTCCAATGATCATATCACTTTTGATCATGCATTGCAATCCCACGTAATGACCTAGAACACAACTTACCCTTATATCTAGAAGTAGTTGTTACCCATCACAAAATCAAGAGAGTACTTGTGGATGGTGGATCTGGTCTAAACATTTGTACTTTGAAGTTGGTTAAGTAGCTAGGCCACTCAGAAATGGATCTAGGTGCCAAAACTATTACAATCATGGCCTATGATAATGAGGAGCGAGAGTCAATAGGCACTATAGTAGTTCCAATGGAAGTAGGGCCAACTTGTCATGATACAACGTTCCATGTCCTTGACTTGGATCTACCATACAACATGCTCTTAGGATGCCCATGGATCCATGCCATGCAGGCCATTCCTTCAAATTTCCATCAATGTATCAAAATGTGCCATAAAGGATAGATAATCACCATTCAAGGTGATCCAAACCATTTACACATTGCAGAGCCTTACACAGTTTTTCTCATGCAACTTATGAATGCCCTTCTACAGACATTGTTGTTCCTTTACAAACAGAGGCTATCAAGGAACATGTGGATCCAAATTCACTCACTCCTTGTAATCAAGACTTTCCTTCATTGGTCAACCCTTTCACATCATGGGAGGAAACATCAAAAATATGGCCCAGTGAGCCGTTCACTCTTGAACAAGCTTTATTAATATCAGATTTATCAGTGTCACCCAGACACATGGGAAAACCCTATTTTCAGTTCAAAAGCACTCGGGATCAATGCCCTAAACCATTGAGAAGTTCATTCCTAGTGGTTTCTTATCCGAGGAAAAGATGTTAGAAGATCCCACTAGCAAGAGTACTTGAAGGTACCATGGCTTCATGCCATCAGCCCCGCTATATGTCAAAGGCCACCATATGATGTACATCATGGGTTACAATGGGTTTGGATGTGGAATCAATGCGCAAGGGTGATTAGAACCCATTCCTATCCCTCACTTCAAATCAAATAAGCATGGTCTTGGAATAAGACCACATGATGATCCACCCTTTGAGATTGATGCCACCTCTTCCAACGTGAGGATGACTCATCTCATTCTGATAGTGATGTGATTCCCAATGTAGCCTCTACGAGGATCTTTCCTCCACTAACTTATTCCCTAATTCAACTTGTCCTTACCTTATCCGATCCAATCCTCAAACCAATTACCAAGTAACCCTTGTATATCCCAAACTTGTAGATTGGGATCAACAATTTCACGTGCCAATCAATTTCTTTGAGAATGATGAGGCATTTGTATAATTCATGGGACTCAAGGATTCTATTCCAACTAGGGATCATAAGAAAGGCTTTGCAATTCAACTAGACACTGTGCATACTTTGGAGAAGAAGGCAGAGATGTGTGGATGCTTGAATAAGAAGGTCATAAACAAGAGTAAGAATACTTCAGAGAAACCTTGTGCAAGGAATAAACACAAGTCTCATAGTGAAAAAAAACTTTTTGAAGCACTCATAGATAAACAAAACAAAGAACCTATGGAAAAAATGATCTATCCATTCAAGGATGATGATGAGCTACCTAAGGAGGTTGACCTTACTCTTCCCCCGATCCTACGTGGATGGAAGATACCTTCTAAGATGCTTGTGGAAGAAACCATCAGTGTCAACATTGGCTCAAAGAGGAACCTAGAATGATAAAGTTGGGAGCTTCACTCTCAGCTCAAGAACAAAAGGTTTTTTTGTAGAGCTATTAAGAGAATATGGAGATATATTTGTGTGGTCATACATGTGATATGCCTAGTTTGGACCCAGACTTGGTCATTGCACAACCTCATTGTGCACCCAGATGCCAAACCCATCAAGAAAAGTTGAGAAAGATGCACCCTAAAATTGCACTCCTTGTCAAAGAAGAACTTGAAAAATTATTAGCTATTGATTTTATTAAGCCCATTGACTATTCAAATTGGATATCTAACATAGTCCCTATTCAAGAAGAAACCTATTGGCATAAGGATCTGCACCGACTTCCACAACATCAATAAGGCATGTCCCAAAGATGACTTCCCTTTCCTAATATTGATATGATCATTGATTCCACCACTGGTTATGAAATGTTGTCCTTAATGGATGGTTTTTCAGGTTATAACCAAATCAGATTACAGAGGAGGATCAACATAAAACAACTTTCATCACCCCTTGGGGACATTTTGTTACAAAGTCATGCCTTTCGACTCAAGAATGTTTGGGGGCCACCTATCAACGTGCAATGACTGTCATCTTCCATGACATGATGAATGACATCATGGAGGATTACGTTGATGATATTTTAGCAAAATCCAAAAGTAGAGGAGAGCACCTGAAGTGCTAAGATGTATTTTCCAACATCTCCGGGATTACAAGGTATGCTTGAACCCCAAGAAGTGTGTCTTTGGTGTTTTTTCAGGAAAACTCCTAGGTTTCATTGTTTCACAAAGAGGGATAGAGGTAGATCCCTACCAAGGTTACAACTATCACAGAAATGCCTCCACCTACAACTCTCAAACAACTAAGAAGTTTACAAGGAAAAATTCAAGAAATCCACCATTTTATTTCACAACTTACAGGATAAGTGCCACCCATTTACACATCTCCTCAAAAAGGATGTTGCATTCAACTAGGGACCAGATTATCAAAAGGCATTTGCACTACTTAAACAATACCTTGTCAACCCACCCATACTCATGCCACCTACCCCAGTGAACCTCTCCTCTTGTACATCTCAGCTACCCAGTTTTTATTGGTGCACTACTTTCCCAATATGACCTAGACCATAGAAAGGGAAGTTTATTATCTTAGTCACACCTTGATTTCCTATGAGTTGAATTACCCACAATTGAAAAGGCCTACTTAGCAGTCATCTTCACCTTTCAAAAACTTTTCCATTATCTCCTTAACAAAAAACCAAGCTAATATCCAAAGTTGACCCTCTCAAATACCTTTTATCCAAACCCACCTTACAGGATGAATGGCTAATTGGATCATTCTCCTAAGTGAATTTGATATTGAGTTTGTAAACTCAGAAGTCCTTGAAAGGACAAGTATTGGCTGATCAATTGCAGAAGCTCCTCTACCAAGAATGGAACCTTTGTGTCTGATCTACCAAATGCATCCATGATGTATGTTGAAGAATCTGTAGAATGGAAAGTCCATTTTGATGGATCATTCACCTTCCATGGATCAGGGTAGGGGGTAGTGCTCATCACTCCCACAGTGAGGTTATTCCAAGAGCATTCCATTTGGGATTCCCTTGCACTAATAACATTAGCAGAGTATGAGGCACTCATTTCTAGCCTCAAGTTGGCTATCACTTGGAATATCAGATAACTACGAGTCATTGGGGACTCCCAACTCATTATTAAGAAAGTTAATGATGAGTATAAGGTTAAAGATGAGAAACTTGTTCCATACAAGAAATTGGTTGAAACCTTGAAGGAGTATTTTACACAGATTGTCTTTGAGAAAAACCAAGGTCACATAATAGATCAACAGATGCTTATGGCTACAATTGGATCTCTCTTACGCATTCCACCTCAAGAGAGAAAAATCCTTTCTTTGTAGAGCATTTACAAATACCCACATATGACATGCCAAAATCTTGTTTGGCATGTGAAATTGTTGGTCCATCCTCCCTTGTATGACCCTATATTTAGATACCTACAAGATGGCACATTTCCCCAGACATTACCCATTCTAGAAGAAATCCCTTATCCATCATATAGCCCATTATACCCTCCTAGGAGGCACCCTTTATCATCATGTGGCTACGATGGGAATCTACTTCATTGTTTGGATGTTACTGACTCATCCACTATTAAGGAAGTACACGGTGGTATTTGTGGAGCACATACTAGTGGTATGGTTTTGGCTAAGAAGCTCTTAAGGGTAGGTTATTATTGGCCCACCATGGAAGCAGATTGTTGTAATTTTGTCAAGAAATGTGAGCTATGCCAAAAGTATGGAAACTTGATACATGCACCAACACAAGCTTTGTAGCCTATCGCAACACCTTGGCCATTTTCTAAATGGGGCCTGATCTCATAGGGAAGCTCCATCCTTCTTCTTCTAGATGGCCACACCCACATTATCACCACCACCAAGTATTTTACTAAATGGGTAGAGGTTGTGCCTCTTACTTATGTCACTAGTGTGCAAATTTCCAAATTCATCATGAACCATCTCATCTTCCATTATGGTATCCCTTCCACCATTGTCACTAATAATGGTAAATCCTTCAAAAAAAAAATGGTTAAGACATTGTGTCAACGCTTCCATATTCAACTCAAGTGGTCTACCCCTATTACCCCCAAGGTAATGGACAAGCCAAAGCTACCAATAAAAACCTTGTATGAATCATGGAGAAAATGGTAAGTAAGATTGGCCATAATTGGCACTTACAGATACATCCCACCCTCTGGGCCTATCAACCTCCATCCACACTCCTACTGGTGTGACCCCATATTCACTAGTTTATGGCACTAAAGCCATCATACCCTTGAAGTGGAGCTTCCCTCCCTGAGAATATCTCTCTGAGATTATCTTGATAAAGATGAAGACTATAGAGTAGCTCGGCTAGCAGAGCTAGAGCTATTGGATGAAAAGCGTATAAGAGCGCTTAATCACCTCAAGGTCTATCAGAACAAAGTATCAAGAGGATATAAAAAATGGATCATTCATCATGAATTTGATGTAGGTGATCTAGTGCTAAAAGAAAATCAAAAGAACACCATCAAAGATAGAGAAAAGAAAGGTAAGTTTGAGGCCAACTGGCTAGGGCCTTATGTGGTGGTTGTTAAATATGGGTCAGAGCTTATAAACTAGCATATTCAGATGGTGAAGAACTTCCAAAACCTATGAATGCCATGCATCTCAAGCACTTCTATGCTTAAGTATGGCATGAATATCAAATAAGAACTAAAAAGTAGAAAAACAAAGAAAAAAACAAGCAAAACATGGAAAAATTTGAGAAAATAGTAAAGAAAAAAATAGGTCATCCACATGTGAAAACCACACAATTATGGCGTAATGGGAAGGTCTTTGGGTGAAAACTAGTTTTCGGCACTCAAGGAGGATTCACCGGTCACAAGTTACTCTTGCATCAAGATGGGTAACCCTCACCACTTTCTAGGAAATAACTTCCTTTTCTAGGTCTAGGAACCCTACCAAATCCATCTTCGCTGAGCAAAGTCATGATCTAGCTTATTTACTCTTATATCTACATGAAGGATGTGCCTTTGTATATTCCCATCTAACGTTGGGGGCACCTTCACATTCCACTTTCTCATACATATATGCATGGCATTCTTCCCTTTTGTATATTCCCACATCACATGCTGGGGCATCCACATTCTTTTCCTTGTACATTGCTTTTGGAACATGACCTTAGAAAATACAAAAACATTCAAAAAAGATACACAAAAATCTAAACATTCAAAAATCCCCTTAGAACAAAGCTACACCAACTTTATAACATTGTCTTAGGGAAACCTCAAAAATAATGTGAAAATAGCCTTGAAAACTTATCTTTCAAGATAACCCAAAAACATTAGAAAATATATCAATGTTGTCCCGTAAAAAACAAGGTAATGATTAAATTACTTTTAGTTGTCGGTTTGTATAGTTTTGGTTGTATATTTGTTTAGTTTTGTTAACTTTTTCTTGTGTGTTTGTTTACTACACATATGTTTGTTATCACATCTATCATCTATCATTCATCACATATAACATCATCTACTACATCATATATACAAAAATGCTAAGTTTTACATCATGCATGTATACTAAGCTAATCATCACATATCATATCATCAATGGGGGCAAGAGGGGTTGCGCATGATCACAAATCTATCCCCCCACACCAATATCATCTAATATCATCCCAAATGATATCATCTACCAACCATCTCATACAAAATGTATGATATCATCTAAATCCATCCTCGGCACTATTTTCCACCTAGCACTTATCTCTTCACCCTGGGGCATTTTTAAATATTTCCAGTGCTTCTTGTCTTCTATTTTTATCTATCGCCATGATTATTTTTAAATAATTATTGTTGGCCCATTTTTCTTCTCACCGGGCATTTTATTTCCACCTAACACCCATTCTCTTTTCCTTGGGGCATTTTCACATGTGCTTTTAGGTGACCTTCCATTTCCTAAATTCTTCTGACCAATCAAAAATTTAAAAATTATAAAATCATCCAAAATCCAAAAAAAAACATTCATAAAACTTTGAAAATGGACTAAAATTGGTAAAAACTCATTTGTAGCTGAAATTTGTGTCTCTCACATGGCACTCATCTCGTATCTTGCTTGACATTTTCACATGTTTTGAAACAATGACTCACGTGGATCACCTAACTCTACAATCATTTACAAAATCTATGTTGCTTACTTCATCTATACTCTAGGGCACTATCAGTTGCCTGGTACTATTTTCATCATGCACATTACTTTTCCATTGACCCAAGTGTCCTCCATCCTTTCCCTTGCATATACAAATTTCTTGGGGGCATCATTTTAAACCCTTTTCATTTATCAAAACATTTGGGACTACATCTCGATAACAAATTATTTTTGCAACCATCTTGAACGTTGTTGGTTTAAGTGTGTGTGATTGTACTTATTTCCATGTTAAATGAGTTTGTTTACTTCTCGTATTGCATTGCATGTTTGTATGTTGCATGGAGTTTTATTTTAGAATGGATAAATTGTTTGTATCTTGGATTTTCATGTCATTTTACACTTCCATCGTATGCTTACATTTTAATAAGGACCGATGATGAGGATTCTAAGAAAATGATGATTAAAAATTGTTTCTATAAGCACTGGTTTGTGGATAGCTCAATATCCCCTTTTCTTGTTGTTTTCTCATCTTCTCTTCACACTTTTCTTTTTCTTTTTTCTTTTTTTATCATCGATCGAGTTCTTCCATCACCCCATCGACACTCGAGGGGCATCCCTTTAGCTAACTAATTTTTCTTCTACCCCTTCAAAAAAATCATTTGCTTATGTTTGTTTTCTACTTTCTTTGAAGTGACGTAGCTTACGTCACCCCAAAGAGGGGAAAATGTAGACACCTATAGTTTGGTCAAAGCACTATTATTCCTAATATTGCACTAACTATTCTCCTTCTTACAAATTGATGATACCTCATCAACTTAGACTCTCTAACTCATCGTTTATGACATTCTTTTGGTCATATTTCTCCTATAAACCAATTAATGGGGTTAATATAGTCCCTTATTAGCTAAACCATCTTCTCATCCTCTTCTATACCACTTTTACTAACTTCCTAGACTATCAATCCATTTCATTGGATTGATTAGACCTCTCAAAACTCTCTCAAAACCCTAATTCCTCTCTAAACAGGATTAACTAGCCTAACCTAGTTTAACTAGTCCTAAACCATGATTAACCTCTTCTAAACCTAGTCAAATCTTACTTTGACTCACTAATTAAACTTTTTCTTACTCCTTTAGTCCCACATGCACCAAAATTCCCCCACTTTCCCAAATGGAAAACTATAAATAGCCCACTACCCCCTCTCATTTCTAAGAACTCTCCTTCTTCTAACATAAACTATAGCATTTTGCTTAGGTTTAGAGTTATTTCATTTCTTTCATTGAGTTATTGCTTTTCCATTGCACTACACACCAAGAATTGAGTAAATGGGAAGAACCATTGGCCTTGAAGCCATTAATGGTGAGCTCCCATTCTCATAATCACATAACTGATTGCTTAGAATCTTCCTAGGTTCATTTTTAAAGCTTTCAAGAGTAGAGGATTACTAAATATGTTAGATTTGCTTGTTTCTTTCAATATTAATGTATGCAAAGTGATGAATCCTTGTTTATCTCTTATCTGATGGTCCACTGACTAGTTTTTAAAATCCTTTGGGGTTTCTTTAGAGATTCTTACCCCATTAGAGGATCCATTGGGCATGGAGTCACTTTGATTGTTGAAACTAGTCTGACACCTATGATTTCACCCTTCAAATATCTAAAAATGTTGAGGCCTATCACTGAAATAGACCATGGGTTAAAGATTTATGTTCCATCACAAGACCCTACCTAAAACTAGAAAGTGCAACAACAATAAGGCACAACTATATACAAACAACAAATTCATACACATCCCAAATGGAATATGCAGAGAGTGCATAAGAATTTATTATAAAAGCAACTTAAACTACAACAAATCAATGTATTAAAAGTGCTTGGATGAATTTAAAACCTAAAATAGTATGTAGAAGGGTGAGAATTTCCTTTTAATAGCAGTGCTTGAGATAGATTCTGTTGACTGGAATCTGCAATTGTTCTCCATATAACTTGGATAGCTGAAAAGCATTGTTTTTTTTTACATTTTCTAACCATGTAGGGGCCACTCCATATGGCATCAAATTTGGAATTCCTTCCCAATTTTTCCATGTCTACATCCCATTTTAGGACCAAGTCTCCCTCTTGGAAGTCTCTAGCCTTTTCCTTCTTATCAAATTTCACCTTAATTTGAGTTTGTTCCTTCTCCATTACTTGCATAGCTCGATCTTTGAGTTCTTTAAGCTCTATAAGATTTGCATACCTCAACTTCATGGGTTCAAATTCTGATAGTTCCAGCTGCTTTAGTAGTTCTAATGCGGGAAACTTGAGGGATATAGGAAGCCTTGCCTCCCTCCCATAAACTAAACTGTAAGGAGAGTTCCCTATTGACCTTTTGGGAGTAATCCTATCAACCCACAAGGCTGATTTCAACTTGGTGTGCCAAGTCCTTTGGTTCTCATCTAGATTTCTCCTTATGATCTTCAAAAGATTTTTATTTGTGGACTCTGCCTACCCTTTACCCTAGGGGTAATAGTTGGAGGAGGTACTCAGATGTACTCCATTCCCAACATCATTTTGTGATCTTGGCACCAAGGAATGCCAAAGCATTATCCCCATTACATGAATGGTTCACTTATAGAAATGGAGTGGAGTGGAAGGGTTGTTAACCTCTATTTACCTATGAAGAAGGCACACTTCTTACACTTACTAATCCACGCATAACAATCATTAAAGAGATTAGGCCAAGAATACATCACCTTTCTAATTCTAATAATTATCACCCTTGGGGAAAATTTGACATTTGTTTCTCCATCATGAAATTCATAAAACACCTTCTCTATCTGATCTATCTTGATGCACCTTAGGAGGACATCATTGACATATTTCTTGAACAGAATACCATTAACCAATGCAAAGGGAATACAATGAAACCAGAAATACCTTCTTTTGGAATTTTTTATCCCTTGAGAACATCAACATGTTTGAAGGAAATGGACTATATTCTAATTCCAATAGGGATCGGGTGAGACATTAGCTAATTGCTCTTGATCATCTTGTAATACCAAAATAGCTTCTTCTCCACCACTTGACTCAACATGATGTCTCAAAGCTAGTTGTTCACATATTCCCTTTCCCCGATCACTTGGGTCGCCTTAATATCAATGTCATATTCCATGACCTTGGTTACCCAACCAGCTCTTTTTTTTATTGAGGTCCTTGTTTAAAACAAATTATTTTATACCAAAGATCTATGACTAGTAGATGAATCCTATTATTTGACACTAAATGCCTAAATTTCTTTGAAATTCTAATCGTAGCAAGGACATGCTTCTCAATGAATGAATATATTACCTTGTAGTCCACAAGACCTTGGATGAAGAATGCAATAGGTTGTTTTAGTCCTTCTTTATTCTGTTGTACCAAGATTGTGGAGATGGTGTCTGAACCACCAAAGGCGTAGAGAAATAATTCCTTGGAGAAGTATGTATTAATGAGAGTTGGAGCTTGAGATATGGCTTGCTTGATAGCTTTGAAACTCTCTTTTCCCTCCGCATTCCATTTGAAAACCATGATCTTCTTTAGCATCATTGTCAATGGCTTTACAAGAGTGGAAAAATACAGCATGAACCTTCATATGAAGTTAATCCTCCCCAAGAAGCTTTGGAGAACCTTCTTATGGCTTGGAAATGGTAGAACACAGATGGCTTCTACCCTCTCTGGATCAATTTTAAGTCCTTACTTAGACACAATGTGACCTAGGAGCATGCCTTCTGGGCCAAGAATATACATTTCTTCAAGTTAAAAGACACTCCAAACCTCCTGCACCTTTAGAATACCTTCATGAGGTGAAAGAGGTGGATTTTTGTATTCTTGGAAAACACTGTGATGTCATCAAGATAGACAAGCACTATTTGTTCAAAATCCCTTTGAACGTCAAATCTATAGCCCTCTAAAATGTTTCTTTAGCATTCGATAACCTGAATGGCATCTTCTTATAGGCATAAGTGCCCCATTTTGTGGTGAAAGCCATTTTAAATTGATCTTCCTCCTTCACCATGATCTGATTGTAGCGAATATCCATCCAAGAGGGAAAATCTTTCTGAACTAGTCACTACCTATAATATCTGCTCCATAGAAGGAAGTGGGTAGTGGTCTTTGAGGGATGCCCTATTTAAATCCTAAAAATCCACACACAACCTGATTTCCCCATTCCTTTTCCCCGATCACACCACCATTTTTTACCCAACTTTAGTGTTTGATCAAGAAAATGATTCTCGGCTCAATGATCGTATTCATCTCCTTCATGAGAGGCTCTATATGAGGATTGACTGGCCTTTTCTTCCGCCTAACAGCTTTTAGCTCCCGGATCCAGGTTTAATCATGTATTGTGCAAATTTAGGATTGAATCCCTTCAAATCCTTGTAGCTCCAAGGAAGACATCCGGGAACTTTTGAAAAAGTTGTATGAATTTATATTTTTCTCTATCCATGCTCACCCTACCAATTTGGAGTACTTTACCTTCTCCCACCGAAATAGGCTCTGTGTCCTCCTATTTTACCCGAATTTTGGCCTTCTCTTTCTAGAACTAATCATTTAGGTTGAATATTGACTCGAGTCACTAAACCTTTGGAAATTTGTTTGTCCGCAATCGCACCACTTGATCCACGTCCTGTTACTCCAATTTCTCCTAATTTTTAGCCGAGAACTCAGCCTCTAGTTGTAATAAATTAATGATTTTTTTATCATTCTTGAACACTTTTAAGCTCGTGTTGTTATCTCTGCACAGCTTGACCTTATAATTACATGAAAATGTGTTTGCACTTTATCTCTCTTGATATTGTCCATCACATCAAATGTTGATCTAATCACCGCAATATTTTCCGTAGCCTCATTCTTTTTTTCTTTGTATGGCCTAGATGTTGAAATCTTCTAACTCTTCAATTTGATCCCATACCCAATGCTTGTAGGATTTGATCGATCATTTTTGGCCTTATGGGATCCTCTAACTTGGTTGACAATAAACTCATTATCCCCAAACACCTGCAATTTTTTTATACCCCTCTTTCTTTCCTAATGCAATCCATGGATCAAAGCTTCATACTCAGTTGTGTTGTTCAAACAAGCAAACTAAAAATGGAAGGTTGGGTAGTACTTCATACCTTATGGTGACAAGATCATTGTACCTCCTCCAACACCTTGCCTACTCCTTGAACCATCAAATAATAGTTTTCATACTTTATTATCATTTTTCTCGTCTAATTTGGTGGTGCTAGGGAGAGGTGACTTCTCCTCATGTAAGAAATAAAATCCCAACTTAGCTTCTTCCATCTCTTTGTAGGGATCAAAAGCATGCCTCTTATGAGCCCAGTCATCAAGCATTAAATCTAGAATGCTTCCAACCTTATTGTCTACTCACTGTTGAGCCTCCAATCACTCTTCTTGATCGAATACGGTATAATTGGCATTGATTGGGCTTAGCACATGAGGCTCACTCATGTGGAATTTGGTGATTGGCTCCAACCTAATTGTGTCTTTGGCTACATACCTTGATTTGAATAGTATGTGGGACCAATTTTCTTATAAGTACCCACAAATTTTGGCCTTGAAGTCCCTTGACAAGCACAAGGTGAAGAGAGGTGGCAAATCAATAACTGACACATCCTGCAAGACTGTAACATTGGGACATACATGTAGCATTAGACTCGAGTCTTTGATGACTCCTATCATTCCCACCATTGTCCCATCCAATTTTACTACTCCTTTGGATACTAGTTCATACCTCGTGCCCATCTTATCTGAAATTTTCTTCGCCATTACGTAACTACTTGCTCCCGAATCAATCTTGTGATTGTGTATTAAGCTATCCCGACAATCAAGGACACAAAATGGTGGAGGCTTCAAATTTTTTACCTGGTTTTCCTCCCTCCTACTACACCACATTAGTGAGGACCTTCTCCTAGTTACTAGGTGTCTCCTTTGAGGTGGACCAGTTGGCCATTACAGCTTGTAACAAATCTCGTTGTCCTGGGATCACCAGTGACTCCCACATGGAAATGCTGACATGGGTATTCTTCATTTGATCTATGATATTGAAAGGGGATGGGTTTTCATTTTTCCCCTTGCTTGGCATGATCTTTTAAGTACTGGATAGCCCACAAGCTGCTACAACTAGTAGCCCTGGGTGATTCTACACATTCGAGGTTGCTACGTAGTTGCCTTAGGATTGTTTTGTACATAAGGGGCTACATTTGGTCTGATGACTCCTTGATATGTGAGATTAGGCTAAGAAACACCCGCATTTGATGATTTTCCTTCCTCTATGTTCCTTTTCTTCGATTGTGTATTAGTAATTACACCCTAAAAAGGAGATTGATTTATACCACAAAAATCCTCTGCTTGCCAATTCACAAGTGTGGTCTCACTTGAAGGTGTCTCTTGAGTAGTTATTTGCTACTGATTTTCTTCTTGGCTTGTCTCTTGAGGCACACCAACAATTTGTACCATCAAGGCCTAGTTTAGCATACCATTGAAACATGTTGCTGATTATGGGGTTGACCGCAAGGAAAACACCATTCATATTCTTATGCAATGTTATTCTGGACTGGAACCAAGGCTTGGGATGTTGAAGGTGTATTAGGATTGTATGGCTGAAATGGTCTAACAACTTGGATGTTGTCCTTGATTTTTGTTTGCATCTTGAACAAGAGGTTTATTAGAATGATATGGAGGCCTATTTGGTTGGGCTTGAGGCTGATAAGGTCTAAAATTTTGGGCATGTTTCCTCTTAAGGGTCACCAACTCATTTCCTAGATTATACAATTTCTTCATGACTTCTTGGAGTTCAGTTGAGGTACTAGAAGAAGAGGTAGAAGCCTCATTAGAACTATGGTTTCTAGAGGCAAGAATAGGGGCTAATGTAGGAGTTTGACTAGAACTAGGATTCCCCATTACTTTGGATAAATAGGCATAGGTGGCCTAGGTGAAAGTTTACTAACTTGAATTAGGAAATTCTCAACCCTAATGGCTATGGCATAAGCTCCTGGTAAGGTTATCCCTCCCATAGATTATATCATAATTTAAATCTTTAAGGAAATAGAGAAATGCACCTTCGAAGATGGCCTTATGGAAATTGGCATATCATCCCATGTTATTTGGAATCTAAAATTGAAGTTAACCATCTATTCATTTGGTTCTCTTTTGATTGTAGTCAACTTCTCCAAAAGGGATAAATTGTCTTCCCTTTCCCTGAACTGGTCACAAAGAGTTGTGCACAATTGATCCCAATTCTGAATTATTCTTACTTCCAAGCTTCTAAACCACTACAAAGCTTTTTCCTTGAAGGAAGAAGCTAATATTTTCCTTTCCACATCCATCTCATCAATTTCATGTATGGCACAAGACATTTGCAATATCCTGAATGTGGTCAATTGGTGTCATATGATTTTCTCCATTGAAGAATGGAATGTTCTTTAAAGCCACCACCGGAAACAGATTTTGTGCATTGAGGGCAAGTGGACTACTCCTTGTGAAATTTGCAAAGGGATTCGGTGGTCCATGAGGTGATTATTGATGAGCCATTCTGACGATTGGCATGAGAACTTGAGTTGATTGAAGGAAGGGTCGACTTGGCGAGGTGTTGAAAAGGTCATGTTTGGTGGAGATAGAGACCTCTAAACTCACCTTCCTCTCCTCCCTCTTCCTAGAGATAATTACGGGTATTCAAAGACACTTTCTTCTCTTTCTCTGGACTGAGTTTGGATCATTCTCCTAAACTTGGGCCATGAGTCTTCTTTGAAACCAATTAAACTCGACCTTGGGAGTCACTAGATGTGTTGCTAAAAAGTATCCAAAGGCTGGAAATTCACCAAGATGCACATCCAATCTTGATAAATTTGAAAAATTTGACTTATGTCCCGTAAGCATGCCAAAAATTTATCACAAAATTACAAAGACTTCCCTGATTGCTTGTGATTTGTGTGTGATGCAATCAATGTAACTGCGCATAACATGGGATTATCTTGCAGTGTGGGACCTTGTAAGTAGGATAATCCTCCAGAGAAATTCAGCTTCTTCTCCTAACCTAGTGCCAACTTCTCCAAAGTGTAGAGAATGGAAAACTAATCTAATCCTACCCTAATTCTTTCTAAGGAGACAGGGATAGAAGAATGCATAAAAGTAAATCTACTCTAAGCGAAGGTGATGCACCAAGAAAGGGTGAGATAATATGAGTGAAAAATAGGGAGAAAACAAGGTAAGAGAGCGAAAGTGGAGGTACCATTGTCTAAGATAGTGTTTAATTCCCTATATTCATAAAGCATAATGAATTAAAGGTCCCGTGAAAGAGATATAAACATGCACAACATACCTGCAAACATAATGGAAGGAAAAAGATGCAATATAACCCAAATTAGGGCAAGAAAAGAAACAAAGCATGAATTTTATTTCTCATAAACATGCACAATCCATTCTAATGTATGCACAAGGAAAAATCATTTACAATAAGCCCAAATTCGAGGCCTTTAGCTCACAATAGCCCCGAACAATTTTGACAGAGTTCCTTTGCATTACAGAAAGTATCCCCTCAAAAGGAGGAAAATTTTATAGTATATAGAGCAAAGGACCTTGGAAATGCTTCAAAATCGACACACTTCATTAAATAGGTATCAAAATCCATAAAAAACCACTTCCTAGTGATACTTCTCTAGCGAATAATACATGGTGCATACTTCATTAAAATTGGTTTTTGAGCTATCTTTTCACCCACCTACCTCACCTAATCCAAGACACGTCTTCGAGATTCCTGTAGTTGGCCGGTAATGACATTTTTGTTGTCAGATGGTAACATTTTTTCATGTTCTCAATCGGGAATAAGTCATCTCAAATGTTTTTTTCAATCTAGTTTCTATTAGCATCCAATAACACCCTTTTTCATTGTCATTACGGTATTGGTTGAACAGATATCACGGTGCTTTTGGGAAGTTGTTATCCCGATGTTGTTGGTCGGTAACACAATTTTGTTACCGAATGGTAATGCTCATACATTTTACATATCGATAGATGATTGTACACTATCAAGCCCCTTTTGTCCTCGTTAATGTGTGTCATCATTTGGTTAACTACGTAATGTTCAATGCGTTGTCAAATGGTAACATCTCAGACACTTTCGGCCGGTAACACTATTTTTGTTACCGTCCCAAAGAAAATTTTCCTATTTTCTATAACCAATGGCTTGGTCCTTCGCCTACCCTATTTATAAACCATTTTTCATTAACTACCAATGCCCAAACCTATAGGTTATTCAATTTTGCAAGGGTGTAAAAATGAATAACAGCTTCCCCCATTCAAAACTTGATGAATATTCTTTACCACCCACTACCAACATGATTGTTCCTCCATGCTTTCCTCCTTGTTCTATAGTAAATGATAGCACTAATGTAGATTCTATTGATACTTGTCTTCATGAAATTATAGCCCATGAAAGTACACAGATGATATTGACTATGATTATGATATTGATAATACACATGTTAATGACAATGTTTCTTGCAGTGAGATTGCCAAATGTGAATCTATACCTCCTATCTCTTCTGTTTCAAATTGAAACCAATGCTACTCCTAGTGCACATACTACTATTCATGTTGATCCTACACCAATTGAATCTTAACCTAGTACACCTCTATAGCTTCGCATTCATCTCCTTCTTCAACATCCCATCCCCTCCTCAATTCCCTATGATCACTCATAATGGCAAGATTCAACCCCTCAACGTGCCTCTCACACCAAACCATTCCTCCACAAGACATCCTTTCTCTCATGCATGTTTTTGGTGATTTGCAAAGCAAATTCCATACCCTTACCTTAGAAATAAAATCCTATTATGCTTTTGTTGATAATAATACCCTTCCTGAAATTCAATCCCTAAGAAAATTCACAATTATTTTATCCTAAGGGTTTCACTATGTCTACTTTCTCATGTTTTAATGGCATGGGCAATCCTTATCTACATCTTAAATATTTTCAATTAGTCATGGCTTAATATTCTAGTTATAGGTTGTTACTAAAATCTTTCACTCATAGTCCGGTCTATATTACTCTTCATGGGTATACTCACTTACCTAATGGATCTATTATCACCTTGTATGATATGGAGAATGGATTCCTCATATGTTTCATTTATAATAATGGGCCTAAACTTACATATGAACTTTTACCATCTTTACATCAAGGAAATACAAAACCAAATCTAGATTATATTTTACGCTTTAATGCATGCATGCACCATTTACTTTTTTAGCCTATTGATCTAGAAATGCAATACATCTTTTGTCATGGCTTAATTTCTTCTTTAAAAGAAAAGTTATTATATGATACATTTGATTCATTTACTCTTCTATATTATAAATTTATTGACTTGTAAAAATACTTACTTGCATATTATTTTACCTCTCTTGCTCCCCCACCAACTAAGTTCTCTCCTCTACCACCTCTTTAACCCCCTTCACAAATCACCATATACTCCTCTGTATAAGAAACTATCTCCTCCACCGTGTCACCTTCACCAAGATATTCCCCACCTTCCATGTGTGAACCATTATACATATCACATCTTGTTAGACCACATGATATCTTACGTACCTTACTTGATAATTGAATAATTCATTTACCTTCCAACCAACATCATCCATCTCACTAGCTACACCACTATCGTGACCATCACTTTTGTAATTTCCATTGCATTAACGGACACCATGACAATGATTGTTACACCCTTCATGATATACTACAATAGTTATAAGATAGGGGTGTCATTGCCTTCCGCGCCCACTTTCTCTCCTCTACCACATAGGAAAACCTCTGTAAGTGTTAGCTTGTCTCATTCACCACCTTCCAAGTTAATTATCCTTCCACCTCCTAAGGTCATCATTCATACACATCCTCCAGTTATCCCGCCTCTTGCCACATCCTCTCAACCTACCCCTATTGGTATCACACCCCAATGGCTCCCTAAGCAGCCACACCTCCCATTATTGGCACCATCTCCTCTAACATCCAATTTAACACCAATATACATGCTCCCACTATTCCACATGCTCCTAATGTGCATTATAGACCTCTTCACCTATGGTATATGATCCCCATCTCCATATCATTACCCAATGACGCACTTTTGTTCTCAAGGTTCATACATAACTATTGAGGGAATTACTTAAATGAACCTTACCCTCACACTGGGGGGCAATCGTTCTTTTCCCCTCCATCCTCATCACATTCAATCATCTATGTCCTTGCGCATCTTATTCTCATACAATTATCATTGCATCATTATTTTATTATCCTACATTCCTATACAATTATCTCATAACATAAAAATTTATATCTATTTGCTACTAATTACCACGTTGCATCACATATATATATATATCATATGCTATGATATTTATTTTTATCCAAATGCAATTTTATTCAATTCTTTACGTATCATCATGAATTCCAACAATCAAAATTATCTATCAAATCAACAACACTAACAATCCATATAGAAGCAATAAAACTATACAATCACTACCAAAGGTGTAACTTACAATCATCACATGGTACACAATGTACATCAACACTAGATAAACCATTGATGTGTGTGTGTGTGTATACATTTCCAATCTAGAGTCAAAGTTACAAAATAAAATCGTTGGGAGGAAATCCCCCATGCCTCAATACATCATATACAATACATCATATGTCCTCCTCGCTATCACTATCTACAACCGCATGAGCTCTCAAACTCAAAGCTTCACCGCTAACCCTACACCATCAATCTAGGGATCTATATCTCTCCAATTGGCTACGCAATACTGAGAATTGTCTCTGTCACCGCTCTCGCATATCAACCTTGGAGCTCCACATATCATGCAAACACATCCTGGGATAAGCCACCCCCTCCCACAACTTGTCTCTCCCGCTTTGTTTTCACGTGAGCCTCATCATGCTCACTCAACATTTTACATGTTTTTTCTACTATCACCATGGGCTCAAACAAATGGGCATGCTCACCCACAATCGCATCCACTCGCTCTAACATCCCTCCACCCATGAGCACATCTGGGGGCACATTCTAAGTCAATGTGTGTATGTAGGTATCTATGATCAGCATCCAATAAGCATCACCTGCAACCACATGAAAAACAATTCATATTATCAACTACACATCATCATATTCATCAACCAAATTAACAAATAAACAAATAATAATGTATGATACTTACACTTTGATCACGCCGCTTCTCGCATCATCTATCTCAAAAGTGGGTGTTGACCCCCAACTCCTCCACCTGTTGGCTCACTCACCTTGTCTACAACCATTGGAAAAACAACACCCATCGGTGTGTCACCCACCATTGAGTGTATGCCTCACACACCCACATCATCCACATATACAAGCCCTATGGCCGAATATGCCTCATCTGGACCTAGGGGCACTAATTGTGCTCATGTAGGGCCCAAATTTCATTTTGGTCATCTCACATCCCTAGTGGAACAACACCATACATATGTCTCTGGGACACGTCATGGACCATCCTAAATTGTCAAGATACCTACTCACCTTATAATATCTCTGCCACTCCTAGAAACTAGTCCTCCAACCACATAGTATGGCGAATCCACCACAAATCAACATCATCCTCCACCCATCCCCCATAATCTCTATACGGCCTCCAGATAATCACCCTAAGGCCCATTTGATCTAACATCAACCTATATGTGGTCGTGTCCATCCTCCTACTTGAGTCCCCACCCACCTCGCTGCAAATATCTCTAGTCGAGCCCAATCGGCCCGTGGCCCACTAAGTGGCCTCACTATCGTTATATGCTCATACACCCATATATGTAATAGGGTGGTCACTCATATCCCACCACCATGGTCCTCGTGTGTAAATCGGTACAAATCCTTGTATAAATGGGCCAACACACACCATGCCCATGCATATCTCGAGCTATACTCCTCTATCCTCTGACAAATCTTAGGCATCCTATACAAAATTCCAACCCCGCCACCCTCCATGGCCACTAATGAAGCTATTATAATCAGAATGAATTTATGCAAGTGCATAACCCTAGACCTCACAATCCCATCCAAGCTAATATACATCTCGGTATGCATCTCTACCCTATGAATTATCATCGTGTGGCCCTCATATGGATGTGAACATCTACTACTACCATCACTTGTATGCTCTCTCCAATAATCGGTAGCCTTAATATCATGTATACATCCTCTAAGCATCACCATCATCTCCCCTATAGATAACCAAATTGTGCAAGCATCCACACACCACCTCTCACACAATGTTGTCAATAATGGCATATTATGGGGTACCTCCCCCAATCTAATGATGTGCCGTAAGCCGACACAGTCCAATACACCCCACTCATTATCGGTCAGTCCCAAACCAAGCAATGTACTCAAAATACACCTACGCAGAATTCCCTTGATTGTATATCTCTATGCATAGCACAAACAACCAACAACAAAACACAATATTAGCACGCAGACATACTTCAAAATCAATCATAACAGCCTCAAAATAATATAAATTCACCAAACAATCCAAAAAAACTAGCCCCGAGACACTAGCTCCCGTGATCTGGACACTAACACCACATGACATGTCAGTAGTACCTGAACTAGGCACTAATGTCTCGACAGCACAAAATGCCATGTCCACTTCTGTCTCGATCGAAACATCAAATTTTACAAAATTTCAAGTTTTTCTAAAACTGATAAAAAGAAATATATTTAACAAAAAAATCAGATTTGATCATAAATACTAGATCCCCAAATGCCTATGTAGCCACGGTCGGTGTCACCCTCTCGAATCTCATCCGAATAGCCTCCCTGACACGTGGCATCCTCGCAACTCAAAACTCAAATCACACTCACTCTTGGTTCAAATGAAGTTACTATTCACCTTTTTCATATTACTATATATAGTAATTCAATTTTACTCTATACTATAGTCGTTACTTACTTTCATTCTTACAACTAATACAAGCGCACGGTTTAGCTCATATCTTGAGGTTCGTCACTTCATTTTTCTCCCCATTTGTGGTATCTAGATCATAGTATTGTTTATCAATGTACTATATAATTCTTGGCACTCTATCTTCAATTCTAGAACACGAATTATTCAATATCTACACATACTCTATCAACACTATTACATCTCTTATACTATCTCTCTAAGTTATTATTACAATCCTTATCATACTTTTACTTTCACTCAAGACTTGTTTCTCCACTCCTCTCCCTTTCCCTAAAATGGGGGCATACAATCGGGATCATCTTACAATCCCTCTCAAGATAGAACACAATCAATAAACATTCATGATGCATTACTATCATATTGTATCTTATCTCATTCAAACATTGTTACATTTATTCTATACAACAATAATACTTTTTGCTACTTTGCATCCATTCCCCTTAAATGACCTAATGGGGGTAAAACAAAATTTCTTCATGAGTAACCTTCCAAATACATCTTATTCAATCAACTCCCACCATTCAAATCAATCAATCAATATAATAGTCATAGTTATTATTATCGCCTTCAGATGACCTAAATTAGAAGCCATCTAAAACTATTCAAATCGGAACACCCATTATTGTAGGAGTGGGGGAAATGAGACATCATTTCCTTTCATGTACTACTCCTATGTGGGTTCTTCAATCGAGACAAATGAATTTCAATCGGAATAATTCACTCCTTATCCATCTCCAACAATTAGACATTTTGGGAAGCATCGACGGATGGACATGAAAAAAACACATCTCTCTCCCCAATACTCTTCCTCTAGTGGAAGGACACCAAAATCCTCCAATCATCAACAAATTGGGTTGGGAATTGATCACTCTCTACCTCTTCTATCATCTTTGACAAAAATTTGAAATCTCTAATATCATTACAACTATTTCTCCAAGTTTTTCCTTGTGAGGGTTTGTTATCTCTTCCGATGCTGCATGGGTCAAAACATTGATCCATGGTTCACCATGCTACAAGTTTCTATATTATACGCACACTCTACAATACAGCTTCTTCGGACCCTATATAAGTATGTTTCTTACTTTTTTACACTACTTGAATTTCCTTTAAATATCATAAAAAGCCAAAGCGAAATGTAGACACAAAACTATGCACATATCATCACTTTAGTATGTCATCGGTATGTTGTTATATGCATGAATCCTAAGTAAGAAAAGTACACACTAGTGACACTTTCCTATGTCCTTCATTCTTATATTGATTTCTATTTTTCCTCTCTCCTACATCGCTTAATTTTGTACGCATTTATAGTCAGGTCACGGGATCCACATCTGTTTTCCTTATCACATATGTCATTTTTGGTCTCAGAACACTAGCGCCCAATCTGGACACTAGCACCGGGTGTTTGTGTGTCCCTTAAGGGGTGCTCTGTCCTCTTCATTCTTTTTGTACATTTTGATGTTTGTGGTCATCCTTATTTATTTTCTTATCCTTATCCCACATTCTTAGTCTTCCTTTGGTATCACTAGTGTCGAATTCAAGTAAGATACATATATATACACAACATACTAACCATTATTATGGTCATAAAATCAAGAGGGAATATCATATCTACATATTACTACTACTATTCAAAGGGACTGCATTTTGGGATGCATACACCATATAGGAAGGGAAGTGTTGAATTTCATACCACACATTTCCATAAAAGCTAGTTATAGCCTTCTAACTTGCATCATTGGTGCGAAGGAAAACATAAGGAAACTATTTAACACAAAAGTACAAAGAACTACATAGATTATGTGATGTAGTGCATTTCTACGATACTAATTTCACTCATCAAGTGACCATTGAGGTCACTCGACTTCATGTATTGCATATTTTATTCATATCTAATGTGCTTGTGAGCTTGAAAAAATATGTAGGATTTGTTTTTACACGGGTTACATGTGTGATTGGAACCCTAATAGAGAAATCAAAGTGAAAAAGAATGTTCCTCATGTGGGTGCTTCATGTCCAGATACATGTCTAAGTTTTGGAACCCTCTACGAACCATTTCAACATTTTTTCCAACCATATCCAAGACTCGGATAGTTCAATCACTTCCTGGATCATACGAGAATTAGCTAAGTCACCATCCCTCAATTGTGTGCTTAGGTTTTTACATTGTTGAATGTTTATATTACTTGTACATTTTTGTAGTCTATTTCTTGAATATCATTTGTTACATTAATTACTCTAAAAGTAGATTTAATACAAATTAGATTAAATCAACCTCGTCTACCCAAGTCTCATACATCGTGACTTCTCGAATCTTATGATTCATTCCTTTGACTTGGATTTAGTCCACCCAAGTCTTGTACTTCAGACTTATTGAATCTTTGGATTCCCTCTGTTGGTTTGGACCTCATCCACCCAAGTATCGTACATCGGACTCCTCAAATCTTATAATTCACTCTTTTGACTTGGATATCATCCGCCCAATTCTCATAAATCATGACTACTTCAATCAATCATTCATCAAAAATATTTTGATCCCCTCCATTGACTTGGATCTCGTCCCATCCAATTCTTGTAAGTCAGGACCATTCAACTTTCATAAACATGGACCTCTCTCCCGATGATTCCATTTCCAACCCTCATCCGCAAAAACTTAGAAAAAAAAAATCATAAACATAAAATAAAAATCCATATCAAACCCCTCCTTAAAGAACTATTTGAAAATCAAAATCGAAAAAGTAAAAACTTATTGTTCATAGGTACTCTCCACATTAGGGGAGGTTGTTTACATGGTCAACTCATTTAACAAACAATTTTAATTGTTTCATTCATTAGCAGATATCTTAATCATAACATTATCATATCATCAACATTCTTCTCTTATATGACACAAGTTAATATTGTTCATCTTAGGCATTGTGTGTCTCATCCCTGTTATGGTTTCTACCATTCCAGATCTTTTTACCTATGGTTTTTTCTAGAAGCTTACTGATGGAAAATCCTCCTTTCAAACAAGTTCTCTCTTTAATAGAAATCACTAAAATTCTTTACTCGGGTCTTTTGACCGCCCATATTTGTCTAAGGTTTTGAACTAGTCACATGAGGCTAAGATTTAGGGGTAAAATGTTTCTTCCCAATAAGCACAATATCAACATATAAGTAAAAATCAATATAAAATACAAAAAAATATCAATCATTATACCTTTCGTCCTTCACAGTCTTTGGTGATGAGCCCATACTTCTTACTAGTAGTATGAGACTGGGAAAAGAGGTAGGTATCCTTACTCGCCTACATTTTTTTTTCGGTTTCAAGCCATTTTCTTTTACTTGATGGTATGGGGAAAGATGTAGGGGTTCCTTTCAAAAAAATCAAACAAAATAAAGCCTTCAAAAAGTCTGAATCAAAAGTACTTAATCAAAAACATACCAAGAAGTTGCTTATGTTAATAGTAAAAGCTATCAAGTGAAGTCGTCTTGGAATCATTCGTAATCTTGACTGGAGATGAGTCACATTTTCCCAAATGGATCATTGTTACACCTTGTGTCTTATCATCCATCATCTTCATTTTCATATCACTATTCTCATAGTTTTCATGTCCTTCTTGGCTCTCGGTGATGAGCCCTCACATCTTCCTAGTTGCGTGGAGTCACAAGTGGAGTGAGACATCCTATCATTATATCATCTACATTCTGCCAATAGAATGAAATTCTTACAATTGTTTGAATATGAGTTCAAACAGTGCACCCTTTTACCGAGTTAAAAATCCAAAAACATTCAAATATGTTTAAAAATATAAAAACATTCAAATATGTTTTAAAAAAAAAACATTCAAATATGTTTAACAATCCAAAAGCATTCAAATATGTTTTAAAAACCAAAAACATTATAAAATTGGAAAAAAAAAAAAAACATTATAAAATTGGAAAAAAAACAAAAACAACATAAAACCGACAAAAAGCAAAACATTCAAAAAATGTTTGACAAAATCTCAGGAATCGCAAAACACAAGCTTCAACAGTTTCATCATTTGACATCAATCCTACTTACGATCGATCGAGATCATCTTTTGTAATCACTTTTCTTATGCTGTGGTGTATATCTATGCTCGAGAAAAAACCATCAATTACCCTTTTGCAATATAATTTTACTTGGGGCACACTTTGATTTCAATTTAATCTAATACAAATCAAACTACAATGGGATCCAACAAAAAAATAGAGTATCTAAAATCACTCTGCTCTTCATCTCAATCCAATCCTCTTGCATTCTAAGCTATCGCTTGGGGGCATTCATATCTGTCTAATTCTTCAATGTGGAACACATTATGGGTGTCATTAGACATCATTATTACAAATTGTGTTGTATTGTTACGGTTTTTCAACATTGTGACAATGTTTTTGTTTTTGTTAGTTTGTTATTTTGTTGTACTTTATTATTGTAGACCAATTGCAGGAAATTTATTAGCATCTCAGTTCACATATAACTTTGGTGTAGTTAATTCCTGTTCATATTGGGTTTGTTTGACATGCTTGTTTTGTGTCTTTGGACCACTTGCACGTATTGTGTTTTCATCCTGGTTTATTAAATAAGCCATGGCATGTCTTCATTTTTGTTGTGTAAATAGGTTTGTTTACATTTCTTTGTATTTGTGCTAATTTCAGGTACGTTGCTCCTCTTCTTTACATCATTTTTTCTAAAAATTTGTAAAAAAATCTAAAAAATCATATATATATTCCAAAAAAAAAAAAAAAAATCAAACAAACATTCAACTCATCACGAAATCGTACAATTGAGAAACACATGAAAATATTTCAACATTTCAACACAATCTTGTTAAAATCAAACTTTTAAATACTACCCTAGTGATTGTTCCAATCTTATGACTATTACGCTACATTCTTCCCTTTGCATGTTAATAACTTTGTTTGGGGAAAAACAAATCCATTGTTTTTCCTTCGCGACATAACTTTGTTTGGGTCAATTTTGGCTCTCATTTTACCTCTTCTGCAATTCATAAGTTTATTTCTCATGGGCAATGATCATTTTCAACTCTCAGACCAATTTTCAATGCGGATGCAACAAGAGTTTCATTAGGAGTATCTAAGATCACTCGCTCTTCAATATGATCATATCCCAATGTATTTCATAAGTTTAATGCTTGGGAGCATTCGCATCTACTTAATCATCACTGTGGCACATATTAGCGGCATGGTTAATTATCTTCTTTTCGAAGTTGTGTTGTATTGTTGATTTTTTCTGTTTAGACCAATTACACTTATTTTGTTATCATCTTGGCTTCTTCAAAGCCTTAGTGCATACTTTTACGGTGTATATTGGGTTTATTTTCCTTTTTATTTTTTATTTTCTCTATGTGTATTTGTTTGCGCGCATCTGGGTTACACATCCCAATTTTCTATAATCATGGTGACAACTCTATTGTGCAACAACAAAATAAGGTTGCTCTAAATTTCACTCTCTAATTGGCTTTCATGCTACAAGAACATTCCCTCCCATCCTTGTTCAAAATCTTTACTTTCTTACAATCAAGTGGTTGTCTTACTTGCATCACTCATCCTCTTTAGGGGCATTCCCTTACCATCATACTCGTTGGGGCATCTAAATGCTTCACCAGGGAAAATATAAACATCTACCATATTTCCTTAACATCTACTCACCAAATTGTATACGTCTACTATCTTTAAAATGTTATTACTTCATAATAACACTTTAAAGAGGGGAAAATGTAGACACCCCAAAACTACATACTTGTTTCCATCTTATCCCATTTCACATCCCCTTTTAGAATTGATTAATTAAATTAATTGATTCACACATTTTGGAATTAATTCCTAACACGCCTTAACTAATTTAATTAACATTTATTAAATAAATGGTTAATTAATTGTCTCACATTTTATAGCTAATTAAATTAGTTACTTAATTGGAAAATACACATATTTTCCTAGTCAACTACCACTTGGACTCCACTTCCCTATTCTAGTCAACTCCACTTCCAAAATCCTAGAAAGGTGGGGGAAATGAAATTGCACGTACAACTACCTTCCCAAATGTAATTTTTGTCCACTTTGAAATTATTACTACCCTCAAATGGGAATTAATTCATTCAAACTACTTAACCTCCCTCAAGTGCTATTTTTAGCATGTGCATTTAAATATTTGCAACCACTACTTAGCCTCTATAAAAAGAAGGCCTTAATCCTTTGTAAATCCTCTTGGATTCCTTTACAATCACTCTGTTATTTTTCCATCCAATACCTGCATGTTGGAAGCTTTCCCAATGTCATATTTGTGTTTGTAGCATTGTCACTTTCTCATTTTGGAGGTCAAATTCAAGAGCACCCACAATTTGAATTCTTGCAAGGTTCTACAATCATAAAGGATTCCACAACCTTATCTAAGGTTTGCAAAGAAAACATGGAGAAGAAGGTTTGTTGATTAGTTGTTTATATTTCCGTTATGCATAGTTTTACGTGTTCACACTTACAAATAGTCGATTCAATAAAACCAAGGCTTTTATTATTGATATTTTGAATAAATACATTAAATATTACTAAATCCTCAAATCAAATTTTCAATACATTAAAAAATTTATTCCTAATAAATCCACCAATTCTTTGTTAAGAAGATTGGGTCTGATAATCGCAACATTTAGTGAATAGATATATGCAACTACTTTCCCACATGGTACACATAATTTTCCATCACTTTCCTAATTCTCGACATGAAAATACCTCAGGTTTACCTGTAGCTCTTTACAATTACAAGCTTTTAATCTTCCACATATTTTACTTATCTTCACCAGAGAAATCTTCCTCATCACTCGATTCCTTGGAATCCTTGGAATCCTTGAAGAATTAATATAGGTCATTGTAATTTGACTTCGCATTTCAACTCTTTTCCCAATATTGACTGTGTTTTATTTGTCACTGTTATCAAAATATAAATTCACCTAATTTTATTTATTTGGTTGCATTCCTTTGAATTGTAACTTTAATGGTGTTCTTCCTCAAAATACAAAGCATGGAAATAACAAAAAAACTTGTTTTCATGAGATGATACCTGAGTTTTTTTCCACGTACGTCTTCGATGAATTTTTTTCACTAATTGAGCATAAGTATTTTTATGTTGCTCCACTTCATGTCCACTCATCATTAAATTATTGTCAATCAATCCGAAAAATAAAACAAGTTTACTCGGTGACAAAAGGGTGGCATCTTAAGATGCACATGAACACATCATCATCTTGTTTCATATAGGGGAAAGCAAGCTCAACTTTCACACTCAAATGATCTCTCTAAGTTCGGGGCCACAAAATGTTAATGCATTAACCAAGATGGTCCCTCAAATAACAACTTCGAATGACTAAAACCTCTATAATTAATCTAGGTTTTAGAATCCCCAAATAAATAATAAATAATAAAAGTGAGCCAAATCGAACACAATCACTTTCATGTTGCTCCATGTGATTTCCCTACTACGTTGAATAACCATCAATCAACCCAAAAATTAAATTAATAACAAATTTAATCAATCAAAAAAAAATGGTGTTTCAAGAATCGGAAGAGACACATGGCATCATAGTGTTTCACAAATGATGAAGGAAGCTACAATTTTGGCGCTTGGGTGATCAATCCAAGTCTCGAGGCTATAGGATGTTGATACGTGTATCAATTTTGTCCCTCATATAAAGACTTATAATGACTATAACTAATTTGATTCTCGTCGGGTTTAATAGAAGCCAGAATATATAAAACCAAGACAATTATGAGCTATGTAGCAACTACCGGATCCTTGAGGAGGAAATGCAACCAAGTATGATGTCACAATATTCATCGGGGCTCCATCAATTAACATATTGCCACATAGCAATAGTCGATCCTAAACAAAGGAAATACAAAATATGATCAAATTGACTTCACAAACTCGAGTTTTCTTTAGTAATATTTTAGATTCAAGACATTAAAACCTAGTTTACTACCAAAACTAAACACGTCATCTAATAAATTAAACAAAAAAAAATTAAAAAATTAGATACCAACTTAGTTTTATTACATATCTAAGATCCAATATCCTACCACTTCCAAAATGAAAATCTCAACCTTCCACGAAAACTTCGAATTTAGAATAAAATATTCTTTCATTTTGAGAAGTTTCAAAGTAGCCTCTTAAACAACTTTGGTTCTTGGTGACAAGAAAATCCTTCCAAACCTCTTCTCATGTCTCCCTTACTCACAACCAAGTCAATAGACCTTGAACATTTCATCTGTAGTGATTATTCTTTAATGTTTACATGAAGAAATACTTAACCTTTTTCCTAAGGTGAACATTTGCATTGCACTAAATACCTTCTTTGTAACCAATGAAGTGTGTTCCATGCTCACATTCATTTCAATGTATACATAATTATTCTTCTGCATTTTCATAAAAGAATAATTAACCCTTTATTACTATGAACATATACCGTGCTAAATTCCCTCTTTCCCGCCAAACAAATGTGCCCCATGCATACATTCATTTCTCCCAATATTATAACCAAAAATTACTCAAGATATAAACATGTCAAGTTCCTATCACTCATCATGTTATAAATATATATGCATTTAAGATATTAGACCTCCATGCAACATAATTCAACGCCTCTACTACATTCCCTATGAAATATACCTTTACATTTATATCATGATAAATACATATATATCAAACTTAAAGTTCTCCTTTTAACACATTCAAAATGTATATATTAAAAATATCATTGTTCACTTCATTTTTCTTTTCTTTTTCTTCTTTCCAAAAAAAAAAATCCTCTTTAGCCTTGTTTATTATCAAGTAATGTATTTATCATTTCACATATATTAATATTTATTTACCAAATAAAATGTAGTACATCTTCATTATTGTATACATATTATTAGTTTTTATTATTAAGATTGTCAAACCTTAATCCCGCATCTTGCAAAACTTTTTTAAAACTTTTAAGCAATTAAAAAAATAGCCATTAGAGTTAACTAAAAATAATTATGGAGATTTAATGTAAACATAAAAAAATGGTTGATTAGATAAAGTTTATGCATATTGGATTCAATAACAAGTTTGAAGCTTATCCAAGTTCAAAAAAATTGGCAATATTGTTTTTACAGGGACAACAATAATCATGCTTATCCTCTCTTAATATAATTGTTGAAACATGGTAGATGCACCATGTTTGTGTTTTTTCGTGAAAGCCACAACATAAGTAATCATTTTATATTTTACACTAAAATTTATTAGTATAGATATAATGAGTTTTAACATTATAGATGCATCGTGTTTATGTTTTTTTCTAAAATCTTGAAAATGAGCAACATTCTTGTGTTTTACACCAAAACCTATTATTATAAATATCTTGACTATATTTATTTCAAAATGCTAGGATATATCGATTTCAATGTGACTATCTTGGATTTTTCATGTAGTTTCACCTATTGATAGGGTTCCACATTGATACACAACTCAATCGCCTTCTCTGCAAATTTCTCGCTAAATAGTGAAATATCACAACTTCTCGATCGCCTTCTCCAACCAAAAAGAAAAGTTGCCCTATCATGATCAAATGCTTGTCAAATTTAAAGTCAACCATTTTGGTATTTATATTTTACCTCCAAACCCCACTTCATGTTTTGGGAAGCATTTAACCTTTTTTCAATTGGGAGGTCTTCATCTTTATATGAATACAATTATCATTCATGTCAAACACAGAGCACAAGTTATATAGCATATATATGTTTGATGCAATTTCATGCAATAATTTAAAGTTTTCAACCATTCACTTGTTTATATTTTTATATGTTTATAATATCAAACAACTTAATATTAGAAAATGTATGGAAAGTTCTATCAGCTTATTTCCAAATATTCAATTATTAATGTCAAAGCTAATCTATGTTGGCATTAATGATATCAAAATTTTATATTGAATTCAATATTATGTTCCCCATTTTAATACTTCAAGGCTCCTAGTAGCTAACTAATTTTGAGATGTTTTACGAAACATAAATTTAAGGGTCTTATAACCAACACAAACCATTTACTTTTGTAGCTTGCTCCCACTTCATCAATAATTTATGACTTTAATTATCCTATCTATATACCTAAACATCCATATACCATAATCTTATATTTTGTTGAGTACTTTCAACCACAAAAATCAAATATAAAATACACTATAACATGGGATCTTAGATATTAACTATGGACAATATGTTTCTTTTTATTCATTTTTACATGTAAAGTTGTCTTCATATTCATATTAAATATGTTAGTATTTATCATCATCGTTATTATTATTATCATTATTTGAGTACCATGACATAATAATTATGAGAGTTTAATCGATTTATAACCAACACAAACCATTTACTTTTATAATTTATTCTCACTCCATTAAAAATTTATAATTATTAACTTTTAAATACCAATAACATCTTAAATATTAGATATGTGTTACAATAATATAATTTTACAAAAATAAAGGTTAAATAAAAATTAAAAATTATCCTCTTACATACTTAAACATTCATATACCGAAATTACATATTTTGTTGAGTACGAAACCAAAGTAAACTATATAATTCATTATCACATCAAATTTTATATATTAATTATGGGACGTATGTTTCTATCTATTTATTTTTACATGGAAAGTTATCTTCATATTCAATATTAATACTTTTGCTTAATATATTTTATCATGTAGAATTATTATTATTATTATCTAGATTGTCATAGGTATGAGTACGGGTTCATGTTCGGGTTTAAAACACACAAAAAAATGTCAATTTAAAAAAACTTAAATACAAAACAGTACGGAAACATTTGTTATATTATATATATAACAAAAAGATACTCATTTTTGTCTACAAAAGATAATACACTTAAAATATTTTGCAGTCATGAAAGTTCTAAACATTCAACATGCTTAAATTGTCATTTGTACATGATTAGAATTTAGGTTCTAAAATATATCATCTAGATTTTCCTCAAATATTGCTGAAACAAAAGTATCTAGTGTTTTTATTTTTATTTTTGGAGTCTCTAAAATAGAAACACTTGTGAAATGGTATAGAAACGTCTCGGGGACGACTCAAGCATTGCTAAAATGGTACAAAAACAACTTGGGTATGGCCCAACAAGCGCAAAGTCGTATCCAAGACTATTTTGGAGTTTCAGGAACATTTCGGGGAGTAATTGGACGATTACACGTGCCCACACCAATACGTTAGTGCGTTGGTACAACTGCGTTGGTTGGCATTTCCAAGTATCCATGATTATTATTGTTATTAGTACTACCGAAAGAAGATTATACTATAGGTTTCAACTCACGGTTAACCGCTTATTATTAATTGTACTTTTGAACCAATCAGAGATTGTTATTATTTTCATAAACAAATAAAGTAGTTTTCACATTAATAAATATTAGTAGATCTATACAATTTGTAACAAAGTAATTGTTAAAAAATAATTTTTCTTCAATTATTTATCATTAGTGTGTCGAGTCTTGGTGATGGTCATAGCATAGGAATAGTATATTTAGGGGTTAGTAGGTAGTAGTTGATCATCATATTGAGCATTTGAGTCTTATTGTATGGTTTGGAAGTTGCCCCCTCGAAGTGGCTAAGCTATTATACTTGTATATTGAGATCATTTATCTGCAAGTAGAATATCCTAGCCACTTGAGGGCAGCAACTCCAAACCATACAATGAGACTCAAATGTTCAATATGATGATCAACTACTACCTACTAACCCCATATATACTACTCATATGTTATGGCTATCACCAACGCCGACCCACTAATGATAATATAACATATATGAAAGAAATACATTATCATAAGAAGTTATTATAGCCACAAGTCGGCTATATACATCCAATGTAAGATATATGATTAAGGGCGTTGTAGATTGGCTTACAAATGTATATGTTATTGGAGGCTTCAGCATTTTCAAGAAAAATGTGATGTCATAACATATTAATTACTAGTCCTGACACTATTAAGAAATCCACCATATTAACTGGTGTATTATTCTGATGTTTTTCTTTTCTAGTTATTAGAGCATCCTTTGCCTAAATCTATTCGGGTACAAGTGTGTTTGTAAATTCAAGGGGGAGTCTCACATATGTCGAGTGTTGGGTCATTTGGTCTCGACTAGAATACAATTATAGGGTTTCTAGGGACTCCTCTCGCAACTCCATGGTTTGCCATCGCTAACATCATGATCGGATTCTTCTTCATCGTTTATATCCTCACTCCTTTCCTCGACTAGAACAATGTTTATAGTGCCAAAATGTTCCCTATTTTCGATTCCCAACTTTATACCAAACATGGGCAGCCATACAACCAATACGGCACCATTCATATGACCACTTTCTTTCTTGTCACCTATGGTGTTGACTTCGCCACGCTTTCCGCTACAATCAGCCACGTCTGTTTCTTTCACAAAAGGTATGTTAATTTACATCAAACTAATCGTCGTGATCTCAATAATTAACAGAGTAGTTGTTTGAGCTCAGAGATATATGGCAACAAACGAGGGCGAGCTTGAAAGATAAAAGTGTGGATGTGCACACGCGGTTGATGAAGACAAATTACAAGTTTGTTCCACAATGGTGGTTTATTATCATGTTGGCAGTGATGCTCGACGTTGCAATAACAACCTGCGAAGGTTTCAACAAACAACTTCAATTGCCATGGTGGGGAATTCTGTTTGCCTGCGCAATCACCCTTTCCTTCACTCTCCCTGTCGGTGTTATCCAAGCCGCTACTAACCAGGTGTTGTTTTCATGTTATGTTGAATTTATGCAATTTTAATAATTTAATGTCGTGTATATCTCTATACATGGTTTGTTTGCTTTTCTGCAGCAACCCGGGTTGAATATAATAACCGAGAATATAATAGGATATGTGTATTCAGGCAGACCCCTTGCCAATGTAGCATTCAAAACTTACGGGTATATCAGCATGGTTTAGGCTCTTGCATTTCTTCAGGACTTCAAATTGGAGTTGTTGAGCAAGAGTTTGAGAGCTCAAACAAGTCGAGTCAATACAAAAGCGACTAGTTTGAAACAATTCTGAGTAGGGGTAAGTTGTGCGAGATCGATTCTCAATTAAAGAGCGAGCAAAGGTCTCCTCCATGCTACTGCAGATGCTAAGTTGGGGTTGAAATCAATGTTGGGTACAGGGAGCCGAATCTGATGTAGTTCATAACAAAATAATGCCAATGAATACTCGATCAATTCGATGTGAATCTAGCAACCAAATCCCAAATGCCATGAGGTAATGCAATGTAGGAGTCAATGTTATATTGTATTTGTTGAATGTAGACAGATTCATACCAAAGATAGTCCAAATTTGATACCTATCATGCCATCGTCAATGCAAAGATACAGCCGTTATGACTCTATTGAATTTGTCTACAGTGGCAACGATGTCAAAACGGTGGCGGTGGGCGTTGTTCCATTGTTAGTGACACTTCTGACAAACAAGATGACACCCTCGTTGTGTTGGTCGTTCTAGTGAGCAGAGTGGAAGGATTGCTCGAAATACAAAAACATGTGCAATTCTAATGCTAGTCAACCTCTTAAGATGTGTCGTTTCTTCAAGAACAAAATAAAATACAATAGCCTTTCTGTTGGCAATTTTTCAAACGGGGTAATGATATTATGTTGTCGTCTATGTATATGTTACTTACAGCGGGCACTCCCCCACCATTTGTCCAATTTGCAAGATGATTAGAGATGAAGGGGATTCTTTTAGAACATGAACATGTATACAAACTTTTTGAACAATGTTGTGTAACTCATCGCGTGGACTTTGGATTTTTACATAGTTTGAAGATACATTTTTTCAGCGGAGTAGGAGAATTTAAACATTTGGCCCATTCCAACTTTGAAAGAAAATTTTCTGAGAAACAGCTACTTTTCTTTTGCTAACATGGATGTGTTATTTACCGTCAAAACCAACTTGCATAGAAAATCACAGTCCATCATAGTCTCAGTGTTGGTAGACATCTCCTATTTTCCCATCTTGTGAGGGAGAATCTTCTCATAACTGGAGAGAAGGACTAACGAGCAGTTCGTTTTCTACTCTATGTAAATTGGCTCCAAGGCCATTTCCAAGTTCAAAACAAAAGCTTGAGAACCAGTGCTCAAAGTGTTTTTCAGAAAAAATATATATATATATAGATTCTCAACTTTGTGCCTCCCAATCTGGTGGATTTATTATTTTACTACTCACGTGTATTACAGCCAAATTCACAAGCATTTTTGTAGCACGGTGCAACTGAGGGGAATAAGTCCCCTTCACTTTGTGGCTATATAATGTTTGCATGTAGGATCATTTCTCTTTATTCCAACAAGAGTACATTGTAACAAGTGACTGCAAAAAAACGAGCAGCATCAAAAGGCAATAACTGCAAATCAACTAAATTAACCATTCCATCAACATTTGGCCTCATGGCTATAACTTATACATCAAAGATAAGTAAAATAACATCTAGACTTTCAAGAAACTATAGACAAAATCAACACACCCGAGTTACAACATTCCCCTCCTTGTCCAAGGGAGTGTAAATGTTAACCAATTTTTGCATCCTGCTATTCTTATATATGACCAATAAACTAATGATTTTTTTGCCACAACAGTACTTTGCAGCATCGTTGCTCTTGTTATTTGAGTACAATGACATAATATTATTCATGATGTGTATCTAACAATACGGTTTACATTCTCCTTAGTCAAGGATGAGACTAATACATCCAAAGCTTATAACTAATTGTGATAGAATGTGTGGGGGTCATTAATGAGGGAAAATGTTATGAATAATGTAATGGAAGTATTGATCAATATAATATGTTATAAATTCAAGATGAGTATCTTGATACATGCATGCATCCATTGCATACATGCATACATGCGACAAGTAAGTTGGTGTAATTGATGACCTCCTACCACCACTCGATCCAGCTAGCAACAGAAGGAGAATATGGACCTAGGTTCCACGGCCCCTAGAAATGAGTTAGCCCCTTCATGCGGCATCAAAGAGGTGTTGACATGTAGTTGGTTACATGGCACCTTGAGTTGGACTTTGCCCCACATTAGTTGAAAAGTAATGGGGTTGTGGTTAAAAAGCATAAATTCCTAATGAACGATGACCGAAGACTAGATGGTGTTGGTGAAAGAGAACATGTGTTGATCAAAGAGAGCATCGCACGATCAAGTCTTTAAGAACCATGTTGTTGCCACTTCACAAATTAGTCCAAGTAAAACCAAAGCAGGAGAAAAAAATCGTCACCAAAAAGGGGTCTAACAAGCCCCAATAGTTTTTTTAATACCATGCTTCGTGTTCCCTAGCACACCAATGTATTGGCAATGCACCTTCTTTGTCCTCGGGGTGTTCAGTCATGATAAAGTTACCACAAATCAACCATAATGCCAACGATAAATTATCGACCAACCATTGTTATAATTTCGTTCAATCTGGGCTATCATTAGAGGCGTAGACATTAAGCAAGCAAATAGAGAAGCCATTAATGTCCAGCATAACCCAAACAACTTTGTGAGTTGGATCTTTGCCCTGGGCATTAATTAAAGAAGCAAATCATGGGAACATGAAAATACTAACACCACCTTATCCATCATGCAAGATGTAAATGCAAGAAATCTGAAACAGTGCACTATAAAGTAATATGAAGCAAAAAGCTTGCAATTTGCTTGTAAACAAATCATATCGAGATTACCAATCATCTAACAAGCAAAGAACACAGAAAATTTTCAAGAGGACTCTATGAGACCTCTAACATTCCATGAAAAGAAATTCATGCATCAAACTTGTCCATGTTGAGCTTGCTCTAGCCATGCTAAAAATCTGCCTCATAGTCCAATAAAGTAAAACCATTAGATAAAAGAGGGCATTGGTTTGACTTATTTTCGTCAATGGCAAAGGAGCGGCACTTAGCCCCATTACCTCCCCTACACGGCTCGTAACCATCACGAGGTGGGCTACAAAAACACCACAAGAGAGTTGAGAATACATCGATGTAGTCCCAGCCTCGCTGCCATAAGGCTGCAAGTCTTATGGCTCTGCTTGAGAGTAGACTGGCCAAGGGCTTGGCATGGAATTGCTAGGAGTGGCATCAAAAGTCACATACTCCTTAGGGTGAGCTATTGGTACCTTTGAAAGACACTTCTTGTGCCTTCTCCTTGGACACCACACTTTAAAGTCTCGGACCAAGTCTCTCTTAAAATCCCCATTTGGGTCAAACTCCCAGGCTTGCCAGTTCATCTCTAAGCTTTTATACCGAAGATAGTCCATCATGTTGGTAGGATTCTATGTGAGGAGCAGGTCCGCCCGCTTATTCTTTGCCTGACTAAACAAAAATGATCTGTGTTGAGGTTGACCTTACCAAAGATTTGATGGAGCACATTGATATCCAGTTTGGCTCAACCCGTTTCTCTCAAAAGGTTACGTACTTCAACCTACCCAACACTTGTATTAAATGTCAAGCCCTGACCACTGTATCCGTGATTGTCCCCTTCTGGCCCGTAAGGAGGTCTTTAATGGTACACCTTTGTTGGTGATGGTTGGACCATGGTGGTTAACAAAACAACCTCCATTGGAAGCAAGCCTAACAGTGCAAATGCATGCCATCTTACATGTGTTATTTAGAAATTTTATTGGTATTGCTCGGATAAACAAACTTGGATGTCAACTTGATTTAAATGTATAGAACAGCGTTAGTTCCTTTAAACTAGAAAATTGTTCACTGGGATTCTAGTTTTCCACGGTATGTGGTCTACTTGTGTCAAATGCAATCTTTTGAAATTGCAAGGTGTTCGATTGAAACCAGTTTGCTACTTATTGTTCATGGCCCGTTGTGTGCAGCCCTTTGCCTAATGGCGCATTGATCTCTTCTTGTCAAAAACAAGATTGTCTAATTGCTCGTTGTTGGCAACAGTTGCTGGCTTTTTGGAGGCACTTCAGATCATAGATGAGTGTGTGCATCTACTTTACAGCCGGGTGCATTTCATTGTCATCATGCCCATCTTATAAGTATGGTTCAAACTCAATACTGCGCATACAAGTTCAAATCAGTAGGACAGTACCTTCATATGGGAAATTCTGCATAAAACCTCAAGATTGAATTCTGTGACTATGGATTAAAAGTAATGCAAAACTTTTGATTCATAAAAACTGGCATGAGTATTTGCATCCACATATGGAAAACGTGCAAGCAAAAAACAGTCAAATATTCAGGAATGTAGGTCCCCTTTGAGATCTTGAAATTAAAAAATGAAAGAATGCAAAGGAACAGTCCACGATCAAGTATATGCATGGTTGGCAATGTGTGTCAATTGCATTACACAGAAAAAAAGCTTGTATTATAAGAAAAGCTTACAATGACGTGCAAGATGACAACTAGTTTTACATATAAACTTCCCATTTTGATTTAGAAGATATCTGAAGCCTAAGAAAAAAATTCCTTGACATGATGCTATCTTCATGAACCATCTTTAGCAGAGATGATCCCGCCATGTGAACAATTGAGAGATATGTGTACACAACATCAACCTTAAGATGAATATTTAGTATTAAGTATTTAACCATACAGGGAAAGTTTTTGAATAAACAAAATTCAGCTCCAAGTCATAGCTCAATCAAGCAAAATTGATTCCCGTGTTACATGATTATAGCTGAACTGAAGTCTTCAAAACTACAAAACTTGCAGTTTAAAAACCAACATTTTATGTTTTTAAAAACATGTTCCGTGCCAAAGTGCAAGCCAGCCAGAAAGTTTGAAAAAATAATCATATGGTTCATAAAATCTCATACATCATGCACGTAAACCAGAGTTTTGTTTCATCACAAATAGCAATATGAGACAATAAATCATACATATACTCCTGTGGCTAAAAGCAAAAAAAAAGGAGCCAAAACCCTGCAAAATAAAAACAGTTACCTTTTAGAACCTTTGAGCAAGAACGAAATTTTAAAAAACAATAAAGCAACCCACATACTACTAAGAAAAAATTACATTACAAATTCAAACCAGAAGTAATTTAGAAAAATAAATGACAAAATCGATAGTCTGGCCAAAAAAAAGGAGAAAAAGAAAACTCTAGCACTTACTAAGAAAATTGATGCCACGCCACCAGTGGTAACCTCCCTTGGAAGACTACGGCTGCGTTTGGAGGTAGTTGCTTCATAGCTGAAACCAACAATTTAAACATGATAAGAGAACTAATTTAACAAATTTAAACTGTTTAGGATAACCAGATATCAAATTATGATTGCACATCCACATGTTTTTTTAATCAAAATTCTAACCTCTAATCTCTACAAGACTAAGAATAACATGTCACATCAAGCCCCTGTAAACCTTCTAGCTTATGTAGCAAGCAAAAGACGTACAACAGATGTTCCAGGACAACCCCATAAAAGGGGAAAAATTGCACTCAAGTGAAGATGTAAAATAAAATTCTCCCGTGTATAATCTTCTTCCTATTTTTAATGACTATGATACAGTCTCCTTACCTTTATTGTGACTTCTAATATTCGTGGTTATGGAATGTCATTGCAATTATGTTCTCAATGTTCAAAATATTCTGTTCACATAAATCTTGAAACTCTCAGGCCCGATAGACCCAACTTTAAGAATTTGAGACTTATATGAACAGATTATTTAAAACATCAAGAACAGAACTGAAATAACATTCCACAACTATGATAAATTAAAAATTCAAGATGAGGTAAGGAGAATGTATCATAGGCATAAAAAAATGGGATAAAGATTAGACACAATATGAGCTCGTCTGATGCAGACTTGCATATGTCTCTAACACAGGTACTGGCTCAAACCAATTGAGCATAGTCGCAGGCCCAATAGACATTTAATTTAACAGAATATTTTAAACATTAAGACCAGAATTGAAATGGCATTCCACAATTATGATATATTGAAAGCCACAATAAGGTAAGGAAAATGTATCACAGGCATACAAATGGGATGATGATCGAACATAATATAAGCTCTTTCTGATCCAGTCTTGCACTTGTCTCTTGACAACTGATTTAACATGTTGAAGAACAATCCAAAGTTAACATGTAACATGATTTAAGATAAGCTACATTCAGCTTATATATATCATCAAAATTATCATTAAAGCTACAAATAATAAGCTCTACCAACAAAATAGCTTAATCCCTATAACATAGCCTACCCTGAATGTGAAGCCCTGGTATTGGATATAATAGCAAATAACTCCATCAAACACTATCTGCTCGAGTTTTTATGTTTGATGTCTCTGTTCAAAATTAGTAAGACAAAAGCAATCAGGAGGCCATTCCCTGCTGACAGTAAGAGCCACAACAAGAATCAACTTTTCCAGAAAAGGAGTTTGTCGTGTCTCCAAGGGCAACCAAGGCCTGTGATTTATATGATATTACTGGTGTTGGAGGCTCTAATTACTGGAATAGGGCAGCTAAAGGATTTCTAAGTGATCCTAGTGCCGCTGACTTCGCCTTTAAGGATTCTCTAAGCTCAAATGCAATTATAAAAGGATGCCATGGAAAATGGAACATATCTGCAACTTAGATTCAACAGAAACTTTTTTAGGTGTTGTTTCAAGGAGGCCAACAAAACTGCTGTTCGATCGGACAATCTAGGAGTGTTTGCTAGTGCCCTATCAGTATAGCAGATATATGATTCTTGTATGGATGACATTTGAAGGATTTTTATAAATTTATCTAAGGTCTTCAAGGGTCATCTAGTGTTTCAATATTTTAAAGCATTTATATCACCACCAATCCCTTCATGCAATCATTAAATTGATGGCATGGGAAGAGCTTATAATTACCAGGAAAGGGTTAAACCCATGTCACTTTGACATGCTTGTGCCATTCCTTTACTCCTCAAACATACAAAGGAGATCTCCATTTGTTATGTGTAGCACATTGCAAATCCATTTCCTTCTACTCTCTCAATTTCTCTGTTGCTCCTGGAATTCTCAGGTCCAAGGTGGTTTGGACTGTTTGCTGCAATCCAAGTAAGAAATAATAGTTGAATATTTACCTAGATGCCTGGGGTTATATTCCAAGACACTAAGCCAAGAAGAAACATGCTACTATTAGATCCCCTGCTGCTAAATGAAAGTACAACAGTGCTCAAGTAAAAGTTGAAAAATCTGCCACCTCTACTAAAATAGAAATCGAGAATTGAAAGAAGTGGGTTAAAACTCGAGTCTAATGGCAAGGTGTTTGCCGGGTGATCTTAAAGTTGAGGGTAAGCTTGCCATTGTCAGAAGCAACGTTCAGCTAATGGTAGCCTCTTGCAGAACAGTTGTTAGAGTTTTACAGGACTGCAAAGCTAGGTACAATGAGGCTATAGATGATCAAGGCCAACAAGTTCACACCTAAGTCACCAGGTTCGTGTTCGTGTTCGGCGAGGATTAAATTCGGCAAAAAAATCGTGATTAAATTCGACTACTATAATTTGCAAATTTTTTAATATAATTAAATATTTAAATATAATTAATAAATAGAATAATATTATTACAAATTTAAATACATTATAATATGTAAATTTTAATTATAACACACTTAAAAATATAAAAACGTTATAAAAAATTGAAAAGTTAAAACATTATTAAAAGAATATGAAATGAAAAATAAAAAAATAATAATAATAATAATATTATAATTTATTATTACAAAGCAACTTCAGTATATTTGTTATATAATAAATATTCCAAGTTAATCGTGGTCACTTCAGTATATTTGTTATATAATAAATAATCCAAGAAACACCTTCAGGCTTCGAGAACGGATAATATTGGACTTCACGTGATAATACGCCAGGCCACGCCAATGTCCACAGCGACGAGTCACGGAGTGGAGCCACGCCCACGAAGAAAATCCACAGGGACGAATTCGCAAAATAAATTCAGACTGTCGACAATGAAAATCCGATTGTCTTAGTGTTGATTTCTTCAGAAAAATCCAAAAACCCTAATCGAAAAAACGTTTTTGAAATACAGTTTAATTAAAAAAAAACGAAGCCCTTTTTCGTGCGAATTTTCGAGCGAACTGCAACGATTTTTTTCGGTTTTCATTTAGTTCGCCGGATTTCGAACTTTTTACTTGAAGTTCGGCGAACCCTGTGACATAGGTTCATACTATGCAAGGAAACCAACAAATGACCCTAGACACAACCACCACTAGACTTTCATGTTTGCCAGGCAGCCAGCCAATCCTGATCATGTGAAATTCATAACTGTTCTATTTCTATCCTAATTTTTTCCCTCTTTTGAATCTCATTATGAATGTCTTTATAAGGTCTGTGAGCCCCCCTCTGCTTTGCGACTGTTATTTTATTCAAAATTTTGACTAACACCTATTTTACTCAAAGAAAATGCAAATGCCTCAGGAAATGGTTTTGTATTATAGCTTTTAGTAGTTTTTGAATGTTTATAGACTTTTCTAAGATTGCAGTACTAGTTTATATCTGATGGGTTGATGAACTGAAACTATTAGTTTCTAAGTAAATTAAAACAAACACAGTCCTAAAGATTGTAAAATAGTAACGAGGATTTCTCAAATTTGATGCATCATACATATGTGACGTGTGATATTTTTCCCATGTGCTTAAAAGGTCATGGCAATATGATTAATGTATTGTTCAAGATGGAATGTATGCAGGAGGCATAAATTTATTCTGATGAGAAGTGATGGACTCTCATTGGACTTGTTAGAGAGACGATAAGAGTATTATCTTACCTTTTTCCTAAAACTACTGATGAAGACGAGATAGCTTTTCGAAATCAGGACCTGGCTAACAATTTTCTAGTTTAAATGGAAAGTGCAAAAGACCATTGGCCATAGGAATTCCTACATGATTGAACTCCTCAGAGAAAGGTAGCTCATCAAATTCATCTAATTCATAATTCCTATCCGTCAAAGAAGCCTTCCTACAACACTTGTCCTATGAAAGATGAAAAATAAGAAGACGGATAAAAAAACATTTGGAAAAGGTAACATTGGGAGTGTATTGGTCCAAGTATAGCATGTTTGTTTTAACTCCTGAGGATGGAACAGGGCACATGTGTTACAATTGAAAATTGCATAATAGGATCGCCGTTAAGAACTGCTTCCATGTACCTCATATGGATGCACCTCAAGGATCAAATTTTGTTTCCAATATAGATAGTCACAATGCCAATTCTGAATCATGGAAGGGGTGAATGGATGATAGACATTCAAACCACAGATATAGCTTATATGAATGGTAAATAGTGCCATTTGATCTTGTTAATGCACCTTGTGATTTTATGCAATGGATGAATAAGGTATTCCATTCAATTTAACAAGTTACAGAAAAGTTATCTGTGAACTTGGAGAATGCTTTTCACGAACACAAGTTGGTATAAGTTGTATATGTAATTTCAGAAAGGTAAGATAAATGTAATTATGAGATGGCCAAATATGATGCATTTTCATCTCAGATTTATTAATGTACCAGTCAGATTGGAACTTCCATACAGAATCGTTTATCTCATATTAAGAAAGTTAAATCCAAAATTCATAGTTTGGGAATCAAAATTCAACTACTTCAACACTACAAAATAGAAAGTTCATTAACGATGTCATAAAGTAGAAGACAGAAAAGGAAGAGTATGTATCTAGTGTTGCATGTTACCATTGTCATGTAAAGTGGAGAAATTTCTGACATTATCATCCATCAGCAACTGTCGAAGGAGCTACTCACTCTCAAGATCTTCACTGATGGTTGGTGGAGAACATAATTAACGGTGAACTCTAAGAGCTCATCTATGGTCACTTCGTCCTCAGAAGCGTTGCTTAGCCTTGCTCTACAACTCTAAACAGTGCTCTCTTCATTATCTTCCCATGTATCCTACCACTTTTGATTTTGAATTTAGTGAACAAGCAGCTACATAAGGTATGTTGAGGTGATTCTACCAACAGTGAATCATTTCCTGCATCTTCCCATAACATTTTGGGCCCCTTGTATGTGTTTAAATCCTCGCACATAGAATCTGAACCATTGCTCCCATAAGTTTCTAACTTTCTCCCAAAAAAGAGGAACATTTGCCTTCAAAGAGAATGACATCTACTATGGACTCCACAACTTGAAAGTAAAATTCATCTCAAATCAAGATGCATCATCCAGAGTTAAATTCTTTACCTCCATGGCAGTCTCACCATATAAAAACTCCAGTTGCTCCACATTTCAGTGATAACCATGGCACTTAGCATACCAAAGAACTCAACCAGCCTCTGAAGTTAACATAAAACTGACAACATGTTTCGACAAGTTTCAAGAGTTCTACCTTTACGTGTCCAACACTGTAATGTCCCCTTTTCGGAATTAATTACTTTTGGATACCTGAAGCCTATTTTTATTATTTTCTGTAGGCTAAGGGGAAAGTGAAAGAGGAAAATAAATTAATTTAAGTGGTCCAAAGATATTTTATATTTTAATTGGAAAATGACACTTAAATTATATTTTTAATTCAAAAAGCATTGTTAGAATAAAATAATAATAGAAGGTTGACTTCTATTATTAGGCTCTTAGTTAGAATTAATAAATAAATAAAGAGAGAGTTGCATGCTTTTGTAAATCCTAATTTTAGGATAAGGGGTGGAAAAAGTATTATTTAATATGTTTGATCCTATTTTTAGGATGGGGCACCCACTTTGGAGTGTTTGAGAGTTATAAAGGCAGACTTGGGGGTTCATTGTAACACATCTTGGAAATTCATCAATTATTCTCTTTATTTGCAAGTGGCTTTTGCTTCTGCATCAGTAATTGAGGACGAAAACCCTCATTTACACACAGATCTGAGGACGAAAACCCTCACGTCTGAGCTTGGCAATTCCATTCAGGGGTTGCAGTGACATTTCAGGGTGCAATTGTTCCGCCAGTTCAGCTCCAGGCTATTGTATTCAGACACTGGTATTGTTTTATTGTATCTAGTTGGAAATAAATAAATAAAAGATTGTTTTTTCCATATTGGTTCGCTGTTTTTATTCAGATTATTGCTGCTGTTGTAAAAGTTCATTTTTGCAATACTGCTGCTCCTAGGATTTAACGAAAATATCCAGATTTGCTAGAAGTTTCTTTTTTAGGGATATTACAAACATGTAGCTTGTACCTAACAGTAGTTGCATACAAATATCTAAATCTTCCTCCAAATGAAATGAAGGAGAAACCCAATCAAGTTATGACATGTCTTTCCATGCAATTTTTGTATGTAAATTGAAACAAGAGGTATCCAATAAATAGGGATGTACTTCTGTTGCACAAGAAAATTTGGCACTTTAACATATAGGAGATGCACCTGTAATGACCTACACAGCATAGGGGTAACAACCTCTTTCACTCACAAAATCTTCAACGCATATCTACATTTTTCTCCCTAAGAGTGTAATAAATATACCTCAAGATAGTTCCTAGTACCAATCTGTCCATCCATCCACTAATATTAGATTGGCCCAACTCTTTTGTCAACATTAACTAAAAGGAATGTATGGAGTTTATTGTATCCAAGTACTGTGTTCACTTTGATGCATCATTAATGGTAAACACCATCTCATGATCAAGGGAGAGTTTGCAGCACTGAAATCTAAGACACAGGGTTTGTGTTTGTGTTCATCGAGGATAAAATTCAATACAAATTCGTCAACTGATAAATTTCAGGGAAAAAATCGTCAATAAATTCAAATTATGTAAAAACTACAGTTTTTAGTATGTTATCAGTAAATTAAGTTTTTAACTTAAAAATATATTAAAAGTCTAAAATTAAATAGTAAATAGTAAACACTAACTAAGTTATAAACTATAACTAATGAATAACAATTAATAAATTATGGATTTAAACTTCAAAAAATAAACCTAACTTTTTTATTATTTTATCCATAAATTATATTTTTAACTTTAAAATATATTAAAAGTATAAAATTAAATAATAAATAGTTAACACTAGCCAAATTATAAATAATAACTAAGTCTACTTATTAATAAATCATATTTTTATAACTTAAAAAATAGCCTAAAGCTAAGCAAAACCTAACCGTAAGCCTAATAAATTAGGAAAGTTCATGAAAATAAATAAGCGCATAAAAATAGAAACCTAATATAAAACTAAACACAAAAATTAAAAAGTTAAAGTCTTTGCATCTAATAAATAATAAATATAAACATAGCCTGAAGTAAATATAGACATTGACTTAATGTTTTAATTTTAGGTTTTAATCATAGTTACCTAAGTCTTGGGGATGGGGGGACGGGGTTTCCGGGATGCAAAAAAATTCCTAAATTTTGGGGACAGCTATTAAAATAATATATAAAAATTAATATTTCAATATTTTTAACTTTTTTCAATGACATTTAGGGATTTAAATTGTATTCAACATATTTTTAGGTACTTTCCATATTACAATTGAATGCTCTTGGTAAAAATAACAGCCCTTTAAGAGTAAAAAACATCAGAAAACTCTTGAAAGATTTTAGAAAAATTGGGGACGTCCCCTCCAAGTCCCCAAGTCCCCAAAATGTTCGAGATGTCCGCAGGACCGAATTAAGCGTTATGAACGCCTAGGCAATATTAGAGGTAACGCCTTCTATATAAAAATGAATCTTATAGTAGAAAAATTAATTAACCGTAACCAAATATTAGATTACTTGATATGTTATGCCTCTATCATCCAAGAAAAACTTCCTAATAAATTTAGTTGTAGCTGTCACTACCTAAATTCCTCAGCTAATTCTCTAACATATAGTCTATCATAATCCTCCTTTATTGATATTTGTCCCAACTATTTTTTCTCAATTTCCATACATATTTACCTTTCTTGATATCTCCTTCAGAAATAACTTAGAAGACTTCAAAACAATGCAAAGTATTAAAATATGAATGTATCGATTAAATTTAATAACAAAGACGCTTGCCTAGGTTTCACGGCTAGTTAAACATTATAATTTTATTTTCAACCAAAAGAATCAAATTGGTATGTAAGGGTCACCACTAAATCTACTAGCATATATGGTTAATAAAAAAATCTTATCTTCATAAAAACTACGATAAAATAAAACCAATTGACACCCCCTAAATGTTGGCAACCTAGGCAATTGCCTAGGGCTTAATCCCCCTACGGGTCACATCCGGGGCGTCACCAAAATCTAGGGGACGCGTCCCCAACTCCCCACGTAACACTGGTTTTAATACTTTGTAAGTTTAACCTAAAATGTGAACCCGTGGATTTAAAATCCTCCAACAAGGAGCGGCGGTGAAGAAACATTGGTTGTAAGGAATTCAACACAGGTTGGGGCTGTTGCCTGCAACACAAGCCCGCACGATAACTTGCAACACAGAAGGCCACATATATTATGCAAGCCCACACAAGACACAACAATAAGTTTCCAAACAAGATGTCAGGTATCTTCAACAACCACAGCGTGTAATGCACCAAATAGAAAATTTCACTCACAGTATTTTGAAAATGGTGGCTTGTCAATGAACATTTGCAGACTTATAGTTGCGAAAATTGCAGAGGTTATACCCATTTTAATTAAAAACAAATAAAGTCGAACTTTTGGCCAAATTTTAACGGTGTTTATTTATTTTCTTTGAAATCACAGAATATTGAATTTATGAACCCTGTGACATAGACAGAAATGGATACCACATGCAAAACAATATGGTAATAGCACCGTCAACTCTATCGCTGTGGTCAATATCAAATTAGGAGCAAACCGAAGGGTTTTATTTTGAAAAATTCATTTGTGTAGCATGCCAAGGTGAAATATGGGAACATGAAAGGCTTCCAGTACCACTGCCACCAGCTGCAACAAAAAAAAATGGGAACCTCTGTCAATATGAGTTAGTGTTTGAGGTATAGGGCTTTCATTCAGTGTTAGTTTGTCTCGCATCTATCCTCAAGGAACAGTTAATTCTTTGTTAGATTGTTTCACCAAAAACATCTACATCAGTGCCTTTAAATTTAATAAATTGAATGTAGGACCTAGGTGCCTTCACTCGGGAATAACATCCTATGAGTTCTCATGCCAAAGATTGCATCAAATGAATTTTATATCTCCTCCTATTCAGGCTTCTAAAAGTCATATATTCCCAAAATTGAAAGATAGGGTATAGTTTGGGAAGCACTGTTGTACAGAAAAAAATAAAAGATCACACAACAGAACACCCAAAACAAACATTGCTAAAAACAGCTTTCCAACTGACAATGGCAGCCTACATTGACCGACAAATAGCAGCTGTTCGAGCAAAAAAAAAAAGACCCCACCATCAATAAGATTGCTACTCCTCTTCCTGAAAAAATGGTAAAAATGCAGCTCCATTTCCTTAAAATCTGCCCTCAAGGTGTGAAAAATCTGCCCTCTTGCTGTAAACAACCCATCCGTGCATAGTTTCCGTGCACCAATATCTTGAAAAGATGTGTTCTTAAAATTCAAGAATTGATTTTGACATTTGTAAGCTAACTTTTTGTTTTTAGGTGTTCTTTTCTTTTTCCACTGTTTTTATGTGATTCCTAGATGTTTTTGCACCCCTGCACTGCTGGGCTGCACAGCTACACCAGCCAGGACATACTCCAAATGTTGGGCACATGCCCCAGCTGCACACATAACATAGAGTGCATCCCAGAAGCATCAGGTGCAGCCATGAGTATGGGTAACTAAAATGTATCTGCACCTAACACTTGCCTTTCAATAGAGCCTAACAACAACTCCACAAAGTAATTCACACTTTGCAAAACAGGCATGGTCAAAGCTCAACTTTTTCAGATTCTGACAGCAAATAATAATTTTATGAGTAGAGGCAAAAATGTAACCTTGCCTGGTGGTGATGATCGTACTACTCAGCCAAAAACGTAACCATTAGATTCTTGTCAGGCAAATGAGTGCTGCATTGACAAGAGGCTAGCTCCATTGAATATGCAGCATCTAGCAAACATTTGGCTTTCAGGAAGTTCTTTCAATACAATGTGAGCACTCTTTCACAGCACCAATGTATTACAGAATGGTCCTTTCCTCACAAAAGGCCACTCCTACCTAAAGAACCCTGTTCTCCTCTGTCCCTGCTTCTGTTGAATATTTTAATCACTAGCAAATATGATGCACACACATGAGAACATAGTTTAAAGACTCATACTCAGCAATTAATCAGCAGCCCAAAATTTTGAATCAAACTCAGGAATCGGCCTCTTACTTGAAGAACCTTGCTCTCCTCTTTCTCCCTGTCTGTTGAATAATATAATCACTAGCAAATATGATGCACACATGCAAGACCATAGTTTTAAGATTCATACTCAGCAATCAATCGGCAGCCCAAAATTTTGACTCAGACTCGGAACTCAGCAACTTTATTGCTACTTAAAAATATATAAATTCATAAAATAAACTTGAATAACATGTAAAACATTGTAAACCCTTCGAAGCGGATGGAAATCACCGATAATCACCTAGCAGCAACTGGAAAGTGAGAAAAATGTAGGAGACTAATGGGGCAGTTTCTCAGTATAAAGATATTTGCAGGTTCTCGGGAGTACTCATGAGTTTTAATTTTTAAAGAATATTCCTTGAAGTTTTGCTATTTAAGAATCAAGAAAGGCAGTGTTGTATGAGAAAGCACTCATTCTAGACCACATAGGTTCAAAGATAGAACTCAAACATTGCTTCGCATACAGATATGGCATTGAAAACAATCTTCTAAAAGACAACCATTTTCTAGATGAAGCATATTCGGTGGAGAATCCCACCTCTAGCAAGGCAAATAATTTCAAATGTGGTGCTCATCTGTCTAACAAGCATCCCCGACTATGTTTTTGTTGGGTGGTTTCATTGTCACCCAACAAGGTTGCAAAGGGAGGGGAAGGGACTATGTTTCTACTCATACAAATCAGTTTAAAAGTTGTTTCATTGTCACCCAATAAGGAAAGGATTGTATCTCTACTCATAAGATAGCTGTGGGCAGCCAGAAACCAGCAAAGATGAGTAAATGCTACTTGTGGAGGCATCTGGGACCTGGATTTGAAAAACGGCACAAACATTGACTGCACACCTAAGCAAGCCCAATTGTTTGGATACTGCCTGCTAATATTATAGTTTTTAGTTTAGATTCCATATCTCAGCTTAGGGATGTTGGGGAGCTTCGTTTAGATAAAGTGTCTTACCTTTTATGGAAGGAGAGAGAATGGTCTGCTAGAGAACATACAGAAGAAAATCTGGGCGGCGCACCTGGCAAAAGGTGGCAATGTCTTTCGAGTGGCCCTTTGCAAATGGATTTTAACATAACAATTTTGCGATTGTGCCTACATTTGAATTACAATCACATTCGAAGAGATTGTAGTGCAATGGTATTAGGGTACACATATTCTTAAGAGCGCAACCCATATTCAAATCTCACCCCCTTCCCCGACCCCAATAAAGGATTCCATTATCATAGCAGATTGAGGTGTGGAAATAGAGAGTACAGTAATAGCCATAAAGACGGACAATAACCTCACACAGAATGGTAAATCCTTATGCAAGAGGAAAGAAAAGTATAACGAGCTAGGGTACCACATACGCGATTTATTAAATGAAGAAATCTTTCTGCTACTGCTTCGGGAAAACAAATAAACAGACTTAGACTGTATATTCCAGATCTTTATGATTTTAGGATTTTCATAATTGAGTCTACAGTTCGCACGAATAATTTATTGCGGAGGCTAAACCCTGAGAGCCTCGTGAACAGGTTTTAAGAAAATATTTAAACTCGTTTTAAAAATACTCACATGAAAAAATTCGCAGTCACTACGAGTCCGATGAGGAGGAGAACGAGTGCCAGAGAAGGGTATAACGCTTCCGATACGGGACTGGTGAGGGGTTTCGATGCCTGCACCAACATGGAGGAAAACTGTATTAATTACTTACATACACAATGTATATATACATCTCAATCATACACTGCCATGATCCGGCAGTAATGCCCACTCGAAACATCGATCTTTACCATGCTTAAAAATTTGCAGATCTGCCGCGAGCTTTAAACGAAAAACTGATGGCCCGCATATACACTCCTTACCTTTAGATACTTAGGTAGCCGAGGTTTATAGGGCTGATCTTCTCATTTAAAATATAATTTCTTAAAATTCAATTACTCCCTTAAATTGGAAGTTTGAAGACAAAAACATAGAAGAAGAAAAAGATGATATTTTAACCTCCGCGAGACTACCAAAGCAGCGTATGGGACAAAGTCTATCTTCGCTCCATAAACACGAGCAAGAAACCAATTTGGTGTATGAATCTTTCTCGCCTCTTTGGGCTTATTACATATATTTATTATTGGACTCATTTAAATGTTTATTATAAGGATATATATATATATATATATATATATATATATATATATATATATATATATATATATATATATTAGTTTCCTCTTCAATTCTTGTTATGCTCGGAATTAATAATGGCATTGAAGCAATAGCCTTGGTAGAAGGGTTCCAACTAATAATAATTTATAGGCATCGTTATGTAATGGTTGAAGGAAATGATAATTTTATGTTTTTACCAATAATTCTAATATTATTATTGATTAATGTATGTGTGATTTTTTAACAAGTAACGAAGTCAACCAAGACTCCCTTAACAAGTTGACAAGCATCAACATGGTTGAGTGGATAGATTTATAGGCTCATTTGTGTAGATACCCAAATTACAAGATCGTGTCATTAGTGTTGTCCTCCCAATTCCTCCCCCACCCTTTCGAACCTAAATTCATGAAAATTAGAGCCCTGCCATGGAAGAAATTCGTGTTTTAAACTCCTCACGACTCTTGTTCTCATTTCCCACGGGTTTTTAATCATCTTCCTCATTCTGCTGCCGTTAAAACATTTTACCTATTTTCAGTAGGTGGGAAATGATTTTGGTTCTCCTTTGATGAGTTGGAATGCGTGGGACCTTGCATCTTTTGTTTCTAACCTTTTGCAGAGAAAGAAATCCTTCATCGGGAGCAGAAATGGCGTTTTCTGTTTCCTGCAACTTTCTACGTTCTTTTCCTGTCAAATTCTTGCTCGGGAAGGCAAGGCTACACGTTTGTTTCCCATTGGATGCGGTCGGGCGGGTTTCTTTGTGAACTTATGACTTTTGGTGATTTTGGAAAAAATGCCAGGTTTTTCCCGCATCCCACCGATCCCTGATTAGCTGGAGTAGTTTTGGCAGAGGTTCGGGCCAGTGGATCCATTTTTATTTTCTAAGGCATTATGGCAAAAGGAAAATTTCTAAGTTGAGGCCCGTAACCAATCAGAGAAGGACACGTGTCTATGTTGAATAGTCAATGGCGGGGACATGGACTTCGGGGAAAGTTGGAATTTTTCCTTAAACAGATAAAAAGTGAAGTACATCCCATGACCAATCGGGTGGCTCAGCGTGTCACCGATCGAGAAGGACACATGGTGGTTTATTAGTTCATAGGTGCTTCGGCGGACCGGCGGGAGACTTTGAGAATTTTAGCCTTGTTTCCACAAAAGGTAAAGAGTTCTAAAATGGCCCACCCCACCCAAGCGAAAGGATAAATTTTCAAGCGGAGGCCCGCACCAATCAGAGAAGGACACATGTTCATGTTGAAAAGTCAATGGCGAAGGTGCGGACTTTCAGGGAAAAGTCGAGATTCTTCCCTTTTCCTCAAAAATAAATAAAATCTAAAGCGATGCATCCTCGCGACCAATCATATGGTGCCACGTGTCCATGTTGAAATGTCAAAGTGAGCCGGTGGAAATTTTTGAGAATTTGAGCCTTTTTGTTAAAAAAGTTCAAATGGCAGTTCGACCTGCATTTCCTCAGCCACTCAGATGATGCCACATGTCCGGCCTTTAGTGGAGCTGCGAGGGGGCGAAGCAAATCGAGAAAATGCACTTTTTCTCCCAAATGTCAAGAAATGTAGATTTCTTCCTAGGGCCATCGTTGCTTGGATCTTGCCACATGTAGGGTCCAAATTTGAAGGTAAAAGGGGGAAAAGATAGCCAAATGCCCTCTTCTGGTTTTTATCGCCATTAACGAACCAAAGCTCTGCAAAACATGGAAAATGGCTCATTCTTCATTCTTTTCCCTGCATTCCTTGTCGTTTCTTCATGAGATGTGTTTTGGATTGGTTTTGGAGCCGAATTGATAAGTTTAAAGAGGTGCAAAGTTTAAATCATCAGAAAACAGATTTTATTGGGCATACATGATAAAATGGGATAAAACTTATCAGTAAGCACTTGAGTGCTATGAAAGTGGTTAAAAGGTGAAAATGGCAGGACCACGTGGAGGAGAAAATCATGAGATGTCCCCTGATAAAATAATCATGCTCAAACTGACAAGATATTCACCTTTTTGGAACCTCCTATTTTCATGAGTGTTTGTTTCATGTCACTTTCCAAAAGAGGATCTGCAACAAACATTATCCCTTTCGAATATTCTTTTCTTGGGGACAAAGTATGGATGTAAACAAATTGTTATAAATATATGGCTTTGGCCACGGAAAAAGGGGGATTTTGGTTTTTCTGGGAAAGTTGTAAATTCTGAAGTAATTCAATACAAAAGTTCTTTCTTTCTTATTTTCCTCTGTTATACCTTTCTCTCTCCTTGCTTGATTCAATGGATATTTTATTTTGCATTCAATAGAAACTTTGTGTTCTGGTTTGTGTGAATCTTTAGAACTTTGTGTCTGCAGATTTGTGCAGGTGGTGAAGTAATTGATCCTTTCTATATTTTTTGGTTCATGTGAGTAGGGAGATACTCTGCTATCTATATTTCCCAAAAGCATTGGTGTTTTCTTCCCTCTCCCATCTCTATATTCTTCCATCCCTTCGATTGATAATCTTTTAAGTATGAAAACATTCCAGGATATCGGGGTCGAACATTGAGAGTTGTATATCTGTACATTTGTTTTTCCCGCTTTTAATAAGGGAACCTCTCCCATTAAAGAGGAGGAACTTGTTGTCCCAGATTGTGTTTTCAGCCCGCGTTCCATTACGAAACCCAACAATTAGTAATTGGATAAAGGCGTTACATACATCTTCTCTAAGGCACTTATTTCTTTCATTGCCAAATCTAAAACAATATTTGTTTGCTTGTGTCGTTTGGGTCTTGGGAACATGACATGTAGTTGTAATATAAAAACTTGGGTTAATATGGTTATGATATTACAATAAACTATATATATGATAATCCAAAATAGTAGATATGAAAATTTAGTAAATAAAACAATCATAGATTATGAAAGGATCGATATTCGATCAAACACAACTTTTGAAAGTGTATATGATAAATTTGGTCATTGTTTACACAATAAAATTTGTTGATGTTTAATTTACCATAGAGGACATATATATATAATAGTTCATTCTTAAAAATATGAGATCTTTAATATCTCCTACAACCACTCAAATTATTATGAGTGAGTTGTTTTAACAAACTATCTCACTCAACAATATCTCTCTCACAATTATTCACACATACATACACTCACAATATTATACTCCGAATATAATTTCCCACACTCTTATCTTATGTTACATTATTAATATCACAACAATATTAATCACTTGCCATAGAGTACTAATTCCTAACATTCCCCTAATGCAAACATGGGGAGTAAGAACACCACATGAATTGGAAACGAAACACATGACCATATATGTTCTAGGCTTACATTCTGCTACTCACGATGTTTGTTGCATGTGGTCACCTACATATGGAAACACAATTGCTCGTGATTTCACTTCTAGTGAATGTTAGGATTTACATAAGCCAACAACATACTACTAACGATCACTAACATATGAGAGCTCAATTATTCCCACTTGCACTTCCAATGAGTGTTGAGCTTCTCGTTGGCCAATAGTTGCGAAAGTACGTAACAAAAAATACATAATAGATATTTGATCTATTTGTAGTTTTTTTACTTTTACATTACACCATACACAAAAACAAGAAAATAAAGGTAGATGACCTAATTCTCATTACCATGTATGTAGCCACCATTATAGATCACCCCACTTGATCACAAATGGTATAACACGATTACCGCTAGCACTTGGAATTAGTCAATTTGGCATAAATGGTTTGCCACTACTTCATTTATGTAGCTTCATCACTAGCACAATTGGTGAGAGGTCTCTTATTAACCTCCTTCCCTCGTTTCCTCAATCCTTGATTTCACGTTGCTTGTTCAACGAGTTTGGATTTGAGGTTTAGCTACATGTTTTTATGAAAGAAACCCCCACATAACAAATATACTTGTTCGAATTCAAATGTTAATTTTAACCAATAAGAATGTGTCCTTTTACATAGAGTTTAAATTTGGCTTTTAACTTTGGCACACTACTAATTCTAATAGGACAATAAATTACTATATCACACACTAACTTTAAAGACGTTGACTTTAGATTTAAAAGACACAATAAAAGTTTTATTAAATATAGCATGCCTTTTGAGTTTTTGATGATAAAATAACTAATGATAGACATTGACAAATTTAAAAATAAATAACTCTTCTAATGTAATGTAACTAAATTTTATATCTTATTGACACATTAAAAAAACTACAAATAATGAATCTAAAGTCTTTTCTTGATAATTATGATGCACAAAATTTAGAATGACGTTGTATTTATACATAGGGTATGGAGCTCAATGGGAAAACCTATGAACACGCCAAAATAAACACAAAATCAAACAAACCAAACTATTAATGAATGGAACTATTCATGTATGGATCTATTGATGTAAATGAATGAGGTGTTCCAAAAGGGGGCACCAAAACTGGTTTTGCTACATAATTATGTAGCACGATAATACTCACAACAATTAATAATGATTTAGAAACAATTATACACCATGTCCCCAACAAATATTATACTAAGCAAATTACATAATGATGGAGAGTGATCACCAACGATATAGTTTTACAACTTACATAATGATTGTGCCTACAAGTTGTTAACCATTCATTAGCTCATTACCATCCCTAGATTTACACACAAGTCTCTCCATGGAAGAGCGTCTAACTCCAAGGCACTATTCTCTCGAGCGTTAGGCTCACATCCACTCTTATCCTTGAGCTCTCACCTTAAATAACCGAACTAAGGATTGAATTCCTAAGCCATTTGGATTTTGGTTTTATAGTCATACAATTGCATAAATTAGACTCCTAACTAATATGAACTCACAATCTAAATGACTCAATATAGACTAAAGGACCCATTACAAGGCTCGTTCATACTTTTCGAGTTTTGTGGCTTTAATTGATCTTTCTCCAATGTTTCACAACTTTTAAACAACCTAATAATTCTCGCATCTTCAAATGTAGACTTGTAGTGTTACGTAACATCATTAGTGTTATATGACATTTTCCATTGCTTAAGAGACCAACAAAAGATTATGTAGACTATGCAAAAAAATCTATAAATTGTACAACATACCTCACATTATGTAGTAGGACTCCACACTATGTTGACATTGTGCAATAAGCTTGTACACTCTAAAAAGGTAGCACAACACTTTATGGTGCATCGATAACATATTTCTTCACCTGTGTGGCCTGAAACATAATAAAATGTACACATAATGCAAACACAAAGTGAATTTATTTTTGGTTAATACATGATTTCCTATGAACCCAAATACTCTTGCATCATACACCTCAAGTAAGAAGAAATGTGAGCATAATGCTCAAAATTACACTTTGAGTGGTAGAACTAACCTTTCATCCTTTTAGTAAGGACTTGGCATACTTGTGCACCAATTGGGATTACCCATGTTCTAACTATTTGTGGGAGTTGGGTCATAAATTTTCATCCTCCTCCAAATGTATTTCAATTCCTCTATGCATTAGCTCTATAAAATTTAAGATGATCACTTGTTTTTGCACAACTTACATCTTTCCTTCTCCATACTTGATTCCTTTACACAATGTTTATAAATAAAAATGTCCCTTTTGGTGTTTCCCAATATATGCATATCCTCCCATATTGTTGTGTACTTCTCCCCGGAGTTATTCCATACTTTCTATTCACCCACTTTCTCTATATCCTTATGTTGACCTTGTTATCACTTTGTACTATTGTGTGTGTTCCTTATTTTCTAACCTTGTGCACCATGTGAATCACGTGTGTTCCTTCATCCTCTTCTCTCAAAGTAGCTATAGAATGTATGTTTTTCCATCCTTACACACTCTCACAATATTTTATTTCCCATCATATAACATTCTCTCTATAAAATTGCCAAGTTCTTCCCGATTATACATGACATGCATCCATTGGTATAATATCACATAAAAATCTATCCTTAAATCATCCAATCTTCATCTCCACTTTACATTCTTCTTGTATAATAATTTCTTGTTCTTCCATCATCTAATTTACATTGTAAGGTTTTGGATATGGCTTGCACTCTAATCTTAACTTCCATACAATCTCTACATACACCAAATAGTTTGTGTTTTTGTTATCAAATACTATTGTACAACACTTCCCCATAGTCTTGTATCATGGATGGAAAATATGTCACCTCTCATGTTCTGACTCATCATTTTCTCCCTCAACCTTCAATACATTCCTTGATACCATAAGGACTTATTTTATCTCTAATTCTTCTTTTATCTCATCACTTTCTTCTACATGTGTGATATGCACACTCACATTGTTCATCTTCACATCATCCTGTGTAAACACTTACAGAATTTGTGCACTATTTTGACACATTAGAAATATGTCCCATTGAATATTCCACCCCAACCTCCTCATCTTGCAGAATTGGTTCTTCCTTTGTTCAATGTCTCTTACACTATGCCCATGCATTCTTCACCCTTCTTAAGAATCACTTGTTCTTTTTCACCACGAGGCCTTTCTCTATTTTTGTGCACATTCTTTTTACGTGAAAATTATCCCTTACCATAAGGGCATACTAATATTCCTCCTCCAATTTTGGTATCTTTATCAAATTGATGTCATCATGAATCGTCATCGTAGCCCACCGATGTATTACATTATCCTTCTCTCTATGACTAGCTCAAATTGTGAACTTATAAAACTCCTCTATGTACCATTTCACACTCAATCCATTTTGTTATAAATTTTGTAACTTCTTCTATGAACATATATAAATTTTCCATGCTAAATAAAAAAGCTAACACCTAGTATCTTCTAAGCATAATCAAACCTACTATAGAGCCGTTAAGATAAGAGCTTATGAGAAACAACTTCTTCAATGCATGAACAATCTCAAATCAAAATGTTAAGCTATTTCTTGCTCTCTAGATTGCTAATCTAACAAATGAACCTATTTAGATCACTTTAGCAATCAAAAGGGAGTGGTTCCTCAAGATTTGAAGACAAGATCTCACCAAGAAATGGCTACAAGGCCATTTTTGGATCTTCCCATACTACTCAAATTTGAGTGAATGGATGCAAGATAGAGAAGCTAATCCAAGTCAATGAAGAATGCTCAAAGAAAAATGCCTATAGTTTTCACTATTCAAAGCATGGTGTAAGAAGAAAGGTAAGGGGGAGGGTTTATTATATAGCTTGCATGAACTGGCAATGCTAACAAATTGATGAATGTGGGATAAACCCCAAAGAGGAAATACAAAGGCCATGTATGTTTAATAAAGTGTGTGCACTTTATAGGAGTTGAAAGGGGGTTTAATTAATCAAAGGTGATTAATTAATAGAAGGGGTATGCTTATAGAAGCTTTAGAAGAAATTTAGTATGATTCAAGAGATTTTAAGAGAGGAAATGGTTCAATAAATGACAATTTATTGATTTAGATTAGTGGTTGTAATTAATTAAGAATAATTAATTGACCTAGGTAGAAGTGGACATTAATTAACGAAAGGTCATTAATCGACATCCTGAGTGATAGGAGGGCTAATTAATTAGCGAAATGTAATTATTAACAATGATAGAAGGATAGTGGTGGTTTATTGACAAAGTGTTGTTAATTTATGGGAAAGAGGATAGTTAGTGAAATTTAGGTATTAAAATTGCTTGACCAAATTATAGGTGTCTACATTTTCCCCTCTTTGGGGTGGCGTAAGCAACGCCACTTCAAAGATAGTAGACAAGTATAAACAAGTGAATTTTGAAGAGATAGAAGAAAAATTAGTAGAGTGAAGGATGCCCCCTTGAGTGTCGATGGGGTGATAAAAGAGGTCGATCAACAATCGAAAAGATGAAGACCAAAGCGGGGGAAAATCCCATTGCAATGGGAGACAGACGGTGATACACTGAATATCGATATAGAGTAGAGATGTAGGCATCAACCCTGCATAATACTAGTATGAACTCTTTTTGTTGAAAATTTCATGGGGGTATCGTTGTGAAGCACAAGATACGCTTTTCTTAACATATTTGTAGAAATAATTTGTAGCAGGTGATCCCTATTACCCAAAGTGAGTTGGAAGAATAATGTCGATAGAAGAGAATGATATAGGAGAAAAATGAAGATGAAGGGGATGGAAATAACATTCATCCAACTAGTGTAAAAACCAATTTATATCATCATATTATTTGCAAGTGATCTATGTCATCGGTCCTTATTAAAATATACGCATACAACAAAAGTGTATCATGACATGAAAAGCCATAACACGAACATTTGTTCATTGCAAAGTAATAACTCAATGTAACATACAAAATGTAATGCAATACGAGAAAGTAAACAAGCTAACCTAACAGGGAAACAAGTACAAACACACATACTCAAACAAACAACATTCAAGATAGTTGTACAAATGTTTTTGTTATCAAGCTTTGATTCCAACTTATGCGAATTAATGAAAAGGGTTAAGAATGACACCCCAAGCAAGGATACATGCGAGGTGAATAAGTGAAGGATGTAAAAGTCCAATGGAAAAGAAATCGTTCCTCTAGAAACTACCCTAAGCAATGCGTTAGTACAAGGAAAGACAAAGATAGTGAGAAAACCAACTTTTGTTGATGGAGGGTAGATCCAAATGATCCATGAGTCGCGCACAAGAATAGGTGAGATTCAAAGAAAGATGTTTTGTAGGAAATTTTTTGATGTTTGAGTACAATGCATTTGACACAGATTTTAGTTGTGTGCATGTCATTTACCAATGCTTGAAAAATTTTGATTCTTACCTTTTTTATTTTTAAACAATTTTTAAATTTTTAGGTTTTCAAATATTTCGCCATTTTTTTTTTTTTTAGGATTTTTGCAAATTTTAGGATTTTTATTTTTATAAATTTTTAGGATTTTGAATTTTTTAGGGTTTTCTAAATTTTTTTAAAGCTATCTACAGGAAAATGAAGAAATTTGGATGCCCCTAATGCGAGAGTGAGAATTTACAAGGAAAATATCGTATGTATATACAAAAAGAAGAGAATTTGGATCAAGGACAAGATGGATATATTCAATCGGATGATGAACTCAAACCAATGAATAACTAGGAAGGAGCAAGAATGCCCCCACTGCAAGATGTCCAAGAAAAAGATGATAGATAGAAGTGGAAGGTTGTTTATTGAAATAAAGGACAATTTCTCTCAAACTTGGTAAAAAGGCAATCTTATACACATGATGTTTTAAACTAAGCGAGAAGAACAAAACATGTTATGAAAGGATATGGAAAATGTACCTAGAAGATTGGCAATGAAAAGGTGATTAGCCCAAGGCACAAATCATGACACAAAATACGGACTAAAGCAAGAGTTTGAACAAGGTCCAAAAAGAGACACTTGGTAACATACTAATCTTGTTTGCTCATAGAGATCCAATGCGTGCAAGTGGAAATGAAATACTTCTTGAAGGGAAGATTTGATTGGCAACAAGTGAGGAAAAACTAGCCAATGTGAAGGAATGATTGATTTGGAAAGTTGATTTATGAATGAAAGGTGGAAGGAGATCCGTACATTGCTCCACTATCATCCAGGACATCCATAGCCCCGACGGAGATGTATTTGATTCTAATCGCAACATTGCTCTATTACTAGCTAGGTCCATAACCCCATGGAGATATTGGAAATATCCTAAGAGAGTTTTATATATTTCTTTAATTTTTGCTTTTGATTTGTTGATTGATTTTTGTGCTTTCTGAAAAGTATTTCAGCTCTCTTGATTGTATTGATAAGGGGTTAAGAACCATTGATGGCTTGATGGAAGGATGTGGAAGTGATTGTGATGACGACATTGGCTAGTGTCAACAAATACACTAAAAATTTCTTCACAACAAGTGTATAAGATGTAAATAGTGATAGATCTCTAAGAGGTCTAGTCATTCTTTAATTTACCAAGGTGATAAAAGACCAAGGTCAAATGAATACTATAGAGATAAATGTCACACAAGGAGTGTAAATAGACTAACCAAAATATCACCAAAGGGATGAAAATGGTGGGTGACTTGCAGAGGAATGGAAAGAAAGGGAAGAAAGAACATCCATGTGTATGCAATACCTGATTGCAATGTTTGATCTTTGTACCTTTGATTTTTTTGGCAATGTTTTAATGTTTTCATTTTTTTGTATTTTTGTATTATTTGTTTTGATTTTTTTTAGATTTTGGGAAATTGGGACCAACAATGTCACTCTGTGTGATAGGATCCAACAATGATTTTTATGATTTCTTTGATGAGGGAGACTAGAGTGTTTATTTATCAAGAGTAATATTATATCCAATATCTCGATGACCGTGGTGAGCTCATACTTGATAAGTTAATGTGACTTATCTTTTAAAATGGATTTTGTATGCAAGAGCTTGATTTTCCTATCCATAGGTTTCTGCATTTTACACCATACTTGATGGTTATGTTGGTGTGCATTCTTGAATCACATTTGATTTTAACTTTATGGTTGTTTGACTTGTTGGGAGCTTTAGAGATCTTTGGAGTTTTGATCTTAGCTTGATAAAGAAACTATTTGGGTTTCATATAAGCTAATGCGTGATTTTTCTGATCCCAGAAGTGGGAGAAGAAAGTGGATATTTATGATTGATGATAGGAACATGAGGAATGATTGTGGGCTTGCCCCAATCATTGATAGAAGGATGATATGATGGAAAAGAGGATATTGTCCTAGAATTGAAGAGGATGGGCTATTGGGAGGTGTCCCATAGATGGAAAATGAAGGACTACTAGGACGTGGCCCAAGTATATAAAATGATGGGCTACCAGGAGGTGTCCCATAGATGGAAGACAAAGGACTACTAGGGTGTGGCCAAAGTATAAAATATGAGGGGATACTAGGATGTGGCCCAAGAATTGAGGATAATGGGCTACCCGGAGGTGTCCCACAAATAGAAGATGAAGGGCTACTAGGAGGTGTCCCACATATAGAAGAAGATGATGGGCTTACTAGGAGGTGACCCAAGGAAGATTGTGATTGAGGAATTGTGATATGTAAAGAATGATTGGGTGATGAGAAGATAATCTAAGGATCAATGACAAACCTAGACATTTCTTCATGTAATGGGGAATGTGAAGATGGAAGAATAAGAGGAGGATCAAGTTTGATGATCTTAGGATCTTCCTCTATTTTCTGACAAAAGGAATCAACCTCTTCCCCACAATACGTGAACACATCAAGGTCAAAAGAGAATCCTTGCTCATGGTCCTCTAGAGGAATGTCATCATGTAGCCCCATGAATTCTTTGATTGTTTCTTCATTCTAAAAGAAATCGATCGGTATGGGTCGTTATTGGTCGATGATAGTAGGTTGATTAAAAGAAAGGGGTCCAACAAGTGTGGAAGATTTAGAAGATGATGACTTAAGAGACAAAGTAGATTTGGATCTAGATGTCTCATGAGTGGAAGAAGATGTAGATTTGGAATTGGTTGGCATAGGTTTTCCTAGAAGATGACATAGTGCATGTAGATAAATAGAATTATGTATCTAGTTAGTGGATTATAACATAGGGGTCGACTTGGATTAAGAGGAATTTTGAGTTGCACATGGATCTTCAAGGAGGAAGAGGTCGTTGAGGCAACTAATAAAGGGGTCCTGCGAAGAAAGGGAGGACCATGATGTAGGAGTCGAATAAGATGTTTGGTTTGAGGAACTTGGAGTTACATAGATCCTTAATGGAGGAAGATGTCATTGAAGTGACTTATAAAGGGGGTCCTGTGAAGAAATAGAGGATTGTGACTCAAGAGTCGAATTAGTGGAATGATGGGGACATTTTGCAGCGACACAAATCCCTAAAGGAGGAAAATTTCGTTTAGGTGATTGATTACTCCCTAGAAGAAAGTTGATTGATGAGGCACATAAACTAAGAGGAATCTGAAAGATAGTTTGGATTAGAATCATCAGAAGATTAAGAGGAATCAAAAGAATAGTTTGGATTAGAATCAAAATAATAACATGGATTAGAATCATAAGAATGACATGGATTAGAAGCATTAGAATCATACCACCGACTATAAGATGAAGGTGGGGAAAGAGGGTAGCTAAATGGGTTCTCTAGTGCAAAGAACCAATCAGGTTTAGTTGTGATGGGCATGTTTTGATGTGAATTCCTAAACCTAGGTTCCCTATTGTCGTAAGTGTGAGGAACCATGTGATAGTTAGTCATTGGCATTGTTGGGTCTAAATGCCTAGACCTAGATTGTATGATTGAACTCCTTCAAATGGAAGGAAGTTCCATGTCATTCGAGTAGCATAACAACAACCAACTAGACATTTTGCAAGTATGGAGATTTTGTGATTTTCCAAAGGGAATCTAAGGAAAATATACATCATGATGACACAATTTCGATAATCCAACAAGGTTTGGACAATAAGTTGTAAGTGTAAATGTCAAGATGAAGAACCAAGGGATCAAAGGATCAAAAGGATTGTCCTTAGAAAAATAAGTTTACAAGATGAACGATCACAAGGAACAATCACGCAAGTTCAAAAAATAATCCAATCTACAAGAAAATACTCCTATGTAAATGTGTCTCAATGGTAGTTTGATGCAAGATGATCAACACAATGTCAACACTTAAGTCAAGTTTAAAATAAACAAGGTGTAAGTATTAACAAGGGGTTGAAGTGATTTCCAATGCAAAGTATACTATAACCAATCTAGATACAAACAAGGCCTAAATCCCAAAAAGTGGAAGTTACGAATGTGAGCAACACAACAATACCACTTAGATACATTAATCAAGATTTGTAGAAAATAAAGATATTAGTATCGAAATAATATTGATACGATGTGAACAACATAACAACAACACTTTTCAAGGTTGAGGCAATGTTTGAAAAGGAAACAAGGTCAAATTATACCAAGGAGTTGTTAAGGTGCGAAGCAACGTAATGATATAATCTAGACACTTAAATCAAGTTTACGAGAAACAAGATGTAAGTATTAAAATTGTATCAAGACGATGCGAGAAAAGTAACACCTCAAGGGAAAATTGATGATGAAGCAAGCCTAACTATGATGAAATGTCTTGACATGGGTATCAAGACAAGGCTACTCAATATTTGAGGACGTACCAACACACTTTCAACACTTACTATCGCAATCAATAAGGAAGGATGTAAGCGGGTGCAAAAGTGGTGGACACAATCTTAAGTAACACTATGTATGTATGATTTATTTTATCCCAAAAGGGCAATAAGAAAATAAAGGAGTAGACCAAGTGGTGATGAAAAATACTTGGCATCACTTTGGAAAAGTTTTGCCTTGTCTTAAGACAAGTGAAAAACTAAGACAAAGTAACACTTCACAAATTTCGTGATGAATGTCATGCAGATCTAACTTTGATGGACTCTCCCCTTGTTCAACTAACAAGGTTTTGACTCCAAAAAAGTTTTCACTTTGTGAGAGATCTCTTTGAAACACGATTGGTTTTGGTAAAGTTGGCTCTCAAAAAATGGCTTCCTATTAGTTCACTCTCTAGGTGTCACAAATTATCTCTGCGAGTGCGGTTTTCCAAGGAAGTCACACTGACTAAACCAAGGAGTATCCCAACTTTACTTTACCCCCTTGATACAATGAGAAAAAATTACGTTCAGTTGTATCTCATTGGGGTCGCGTGAAGATAATTTTGACTCTAATCTCACAAAGGCGTACTAGTCAAGTGGGTAAGTGGAGCGCTTCCCATTTCATTCACCAATTCCCTCAAGGTGTGAACTACTTTGGGGTTCCTGGGGTAATCCTCATATTGATTTTTATGGCTTATGCCAAGGCACTTCCCCCAGTTTTAAGCGGACGAGCCGTAGCTCTTAATCGAACCTGCAAATACAATGTTTTGAATAGTGGTGTGTTTTTATATTTTTAGCTTAGTGTGGTTTTACACATCGTTGGCAACCTGAAACAAACTGTATTAGTATTGGGTTGGATCCTTTTTATTTGACAAGTGAATAAGGTATTGTACTCAAAAGTTATTAGTTCTTCATGGAAACTTATAACATTTTTAAAAGAGGATCAATGTTGTTTTTGATTCTCAATATCATCTAAAAGATGCAAGAGAAGAGCATACACAACAAGTAACCCAACATGATAATAATGGAAAACTCTAAATCAAAGGACCACTAAACATGTTTTAAAAATTACTCATTTCCTTAAGTAATAATGAAATGAAGTTTTCAAATTAATCCAAAATGTTAGAAAAGAAGACCAAAGTTTCTTTTAATTCTCAAGATCGCCAAAAGGTGCAAGAGAAGAGCATACACAAACTTTGATCTAACTAAGTAAAAATGGAAAAAAACATTCATTAAAGCATTTAAATGTGTTATAAAAATATCCATTTCTAGTTCTCAAGGTCACTTGAAAGCACAAGAAAAAATATATGCGGTGTTGATAAAAAATGAATCTAACATGCAACGAAAATGACCAGTTTATAATAAAAAAAAACCTAATTTTGTAAATCTAAATCTCAAATTTATGTGTTCATTCCATAGTTCACTTTAATACCTTTCCAATGAAAAAAAAATAGATTTGTTTCGATTTCGGGAACAAAATTTATGGCCTCCAAAATATGGGTTACACATATGCTCTTATGCTACAGTATGCACTTAACATGTACTCAAAAATCAAAAAATGTCAAAAAAATGTCCCATTTTTTCAACCAAGATTCAATTTTGACAACAACCCATCTCATTAATATATGAATAGAATACTCAACGCTATCAAACATTAACATTCATGATAAAAAATTTAAGATTTTCAAGAAATTGACAAAACTAACATGTAGAATGATGAAAAAGTAAGCTCTAAAAATGAAAACATGGAGAAATATTGAATTTTTCTCACAAAGATTCAATTTTGACAACAACCCATCTCCTTAATATGTGAATAGAAGACTCAACACTATCAAACACTAACCTACATGCTCAAAAATTTAAGATTTTCAAGAAATTGACAAAACTAACATGTAGAATGTTGAAAAATGAAGCTCTAAACATGAAAACATGGAGAAATCTTGAATTTTTCCTATCAAGATCCAATTTTGACAACACTTTACCTCATTTATACCTACAAGGAAGACTCAACACATGTAAACTCAACAAAACAAGTTAAGAAAAATAATTTATGTCAATATATTCAAAAAGAGGGTTAGTAACCAAAATTGAAACTTAACTACAAAAACTTTAAATTAAGTGCAAAAACAATGGAGTAACTCCCATGGTCATGCCAAATGTGAACATATAGAAATTTTCCATGCTAAATAAACAAAGCTAACACCTAATAGCTTCTAAGCATAATTAAACCTACTATAGAACCATCAAGATAAGAGCTTATGAGAAACAACTTCTTCAATGCATGAATAATCTCAAATAAAAATGCTAAGTTATTTCTTACTCTCTAGATTGCTAATCTAACAAATGAACCTATTTAGATCACTTTAGAAATCAAAATGGAGTGGTTCCTCAATATTTGAAGATGGAATCTCACCAAGAAATGGCTATAAGGCCATTTTTGATCTTCCCATACTACTCAATTTGAATTAATGGATGCAAGATAGAGAAACCATTTCTTCAATGGAGAATGCTCAAGATCAAAATGCCTATAGTTTTACTATTCAAAATATGGTGTAAGAAGAAAGGTAAGGGGGAGGGTTTATTATATAGCTTTCCTAACCGAAAGGCTAGCAAATTGATGAATGTGGGATAAACCCCAAAGAGGAAATACAAAGGCCATGTATGTTTAATAAAGTGTGTGCACTTTATGGGAGTTGAAAGGGGGTTTAATTAATCAAAGGTGATTAATTAATAAAAGGGGTATGCTTATAGAATATTTAGAAGAAATTTAGTATGATTTAGGAGATTTTAAGAGAGGAAATAGTTCAATAAATGACAATTTATTGATTTAGATTAGCGGTCATAATTAATTGACCTAGGTATAAGTGGATGTTAATTAACGAAAGGTCATTAATCGACATCCTGAGCGATAGGAGGGATAATTAATTAGCGAAATGTAATTAATTAACGATGATAGAAGGATAGTGGTGGTTAATTGACGAAGTGTCATCAATTTATGGGAAAGAGGATAGTTAGTGCAATTTAGGTATTAAAATTGCTTGACAAATTCTAGGTGTCTACATCTTCAACAAATCCAACTTGTAATCTCTATGAATAAATTACCCTTTTAGCTTTGTAATCATGTGATCTCACTTTGTAATCTTATCTTTACCCTTCATATTATACTCTTGAGTTGAATTTCCTTCCACCACAATGTCACATGACCTTTTAACTTGATCTATGTTATCCTCACCTTGCACTCCTATGAAACCTCTTCAAACTCAAATAACTCTTCCATCTTTGTGACCCAATCAATAAGTTCCTTCGCATTCAGTGTCCCTGAAAAACAAGGAACTTCCATTCACACTCCTCTACCAATCCTAGACATAACCTACACATAATTTTCATCTTATCGTGTAGGTACTTACCTTTTTACACCACCTTCAGGTGTCTCACATGGTCTTATTTTTCTTTTGAATCACTCACATCATCCCTTAGGATGAATCCTCTCCCGCAGTTCTCATCTACCGTTGTCAATATGGCCTACATTTTTTGCAACATATTTGTGATCTTCTTATGCCTTCCAACTATTTTATTCACCACTTTGCACTTATTTTCTTACCCTTCTTCCAAGGATGATATTACTTTGTGTCACATCCCCAAATTATCAAACCTATGTTTTGGAAACATTTAGATGATTAGTTGGTTGTTTCCACATATTATATAACATATTGTATCGTGTTAATTTCTTTAGTCAACATTATGACATGTTTTGGGAATAAAACATTATTATCAATTGATTTGATTTTGGTAACTAATATTATGGATTTACATTATAGTTTTAGATTAATGTTTACATATGTTGTTTTAGTTCATTTTATTTGAATTGAGTATATGAAACAAATAAAGCACATGGTTCTTTTGTCTACATGCATGTAGATGTTATCTAGAATGAGAAAGGGAATCATCGGGAGAGGCAAAAATATGATGAAAATGGGTATGGATAGAGATATTTTCCATGTGGGATACAATGCATGGAAAACGAAGTAACCCATACGTATTATTACTTGTTTTCCCTTTGTGGTGTATTTATTAGTGTCACCTCATGCAAAGCATTAGGATCATTTAGTCGTGTTTTGATGACAATGATGTTTGTTTAGCATCTTTATTTGCTTATATGACGATAAGCGTAATGTCACCTAATGCCATTCATCATGCAACAATTTTGTTTTTGGGCATGTTGTCATTTTATGACTCATTATCATTTGGAAACTATAGTTTGTTGGCCATTAACATTGCAATATTTCGAGTCACATAATTTGGGATTTAAAATTGTCACCAAGCTTAGAGCTCACCTCGATCTTGTTGAGCTTTAAAATCTTTCCCATGTCGAGGATTTTGAGCTTTAAAAGGCCAAATTTTTGGGCGAGAATTAGGTTGAGTATTTTGAGCAAATATCGAGGATTAACAAGGTCCTTATTTTTCCAATTTGATTAACAATAAATTCTTCTTCTTATAAAATTTCTTAACAGATCTTCACCATTGAATATAAGGCAATAACTTAGTTGTCGATGTCAAAGCCACTTTGTTATTAGTGGAATTTTAGTGAAATTTTCAACGTATCGCATAAGAAGCACACAATAATTTAGTAGGAAGCACATAATTCTCACCTTCAAATTTTTTGAATTGGTCACATCGAATGTGGTACACGAGATATTTTAAAAATATTCAATGTGTTACAGATCTGTTGTGACTCATCCCTTGGGATACGTATAGATGCAAATTTACCGACTATATTAAATGTTGCTCAACGATTTCTTGATGTTAAATTTGGCAGGTTATAGGAATGTATTTACATTTTTGTAATTACATCGAAAGGCATGTTCCAAAGGGGAGTATGAGCGCTTGATTATGACATGCACCAAATTAGTCTATGGCTCATGTAACTACGTACATCAACGTTCTTTGAAATTTTTATCTATTTTTGACATATTTGAAACATACATCCATATTAACCACTACTTATTAACTCTATTTTGTTTCATTTTCATTGGTTGGTATGTTTGTCAAAGAAAGTATCTCTACTTGTTAATATTGTGACGACACTGGTACAAAAGACATGGATTTCCTTGCGAGACAAACACACTATTCCACCATATGCAACAAGTCTCCAACCTAATTAGTTTACATTTGCCAGTGAACTTTTTGACAAAATACCTCAAAAATGTGGTTTCGTGGACAACATTGACTACAATTCCACACAAGATTTGGCCACAAAAAATGATGCGGGAATTTTACGAAGAGGCGTGAAGCACTTGTTGTGACAGAATATTACTCTATTTTGTGGCGTGTGATGAGAGTTGTATTGCTTTGTTGATGATGTCATGATTTTTTAAGAACTTTAATCTCACAAACTCCTCATGTACTGTCCTTAGTGTGCAGGAATCTACTTTTCTTCACTTGGCTTCGCCACTGGTTTGCTATTTTCTTTGCTTTTGGGAAAAATCATTTGAATTTTCAATGCATGTAGATCTCTACTCAATCCTACTCGAGCCTACGTAGTAATTTGGTTACTCAAAAAGGGTTTCACTTATTTCATTCGTTGATGAACTCTACCAATATACTCCAGGATTGTGCCAAAATGAGAACTTTAGAGCAGGGTGTGGACACCAAAATTTATAATTAAAAGTGGATTTTTGACAGATAGCGCATTTTCCTTCTCCAGTCATTTTTAGAATTTTGTGTGTATTTGGGAACTTTTTTTTATGTTGGTATCAGAAATTTTTCATATGGGTTGCAAAATAGAATGGCGTGACACATCATGGAACTCTGCTCTTGGGTCAGGTGTTTGAAAGAATGGCAAGACATGTGATGGCCATCAAAATAGTTGATGGTTTATACATATTGTTCATCATGTTGTAGTTGGAATGAAACTAGTAGACATGTATACAAATAGTGGAAGCATAGATAAGGCACATGAACAATTTGACAGAATTCCTAAAAGAGATGTTTTCTCATGGATAACAATGATTGCAAGCTATGCACAAAATGGATTTGTTGAAAAGTATTTAGAAACTTTCAAGTAAATGCAATTAGCAAGTGTAAAGCCAAATTCCACAACCTTTGCTTGTGTTCTATGTGCATGCATCCATATAGGTTTATTGCATGAGGGTTGTACATACTTCAATCACATGAGCAACCCTTATTGCATTACACTTGCAATTGATCATTATGTTTGCATGGTTTACCTTTTTCCCGATCGACTACCTTTAGGAGACCTTGAACATTATTATTAAGATTTTAGTTAAACTTGTAGTGGTTATATTGAAGTGTTTTCTTGGTCCCTGTAGATTGTATATGAATATAGGCTTAAGATTATTTACAGCCATAATGCATTTTGATTTGGATCCTAAAAATGATGCAACTTATGTTTTTCTCTCAAACATATATGTAGAAGTGGGAAATTGAGGTGAAGTTCAAATGATACAGAGATTGATGAAAGATAGAGGAATTAAAAAGATCCCTAGATGTAGTTGGATTGAAGGCCAAGAGATAGATCATATATCACATATCACATCTATAGAAAGAGGAGATCTACATAAAGTTGGAGAAATTGGCTTGGGAGATGAAGGCAACATGTTATTTTTCAGATTAAAGACCTTTACTTAATGATGTGGAAGAGGAAAAAGAATTATTTCTCTCACCATTATGAAAAGTTAGCAAGTGCATTTGGTTGGTTAAACATGCCCCCTAGAATAAATATTACAATTTTTAGGAACCTTTGGGTATGTGCTCATTGCCACACTGCAATGAAAATTATCTCCAAGATTTTTGTGAGAGAAAATTGTTGTGAGAAATGGGAACCATTTCCTTCATTTTAAACAGGAGAATGTTCTTGTGGAGATTATTCGTGATGCTAAATGAAGCAATCTAAAAAAAGGCTTGCACTATAATAATGTGCCATTTTCTTGATTATTCTCGGTTTATTATTTTTTTTTTTTTTTTTAGATTTGAGTATTTCACAATCTAGACCACACATACAAAGCAATGTAGATTGTTGCTTATATACACTATTGGGGTATCTGTCAAAAACATGTTTTATGATTGCATGGACATTACACTGAATTTTTTTACGAATCCTACATATGTATGAAATGAAAAGCTCGAGGAGGAGGTGGCGAAAGGGTTAAAAAAGGTGAGGAACACTTCAAATGAATGAAAAGATATTTGACCAAGAAGAGATGTCAAGGTAACCATTTAAGATTTAATTACACATTTCACATTCGATATGCAATTACAATGATGGGCATACTTTACTACCAGCCATTTCTTTGTACTTTGTGTATTGATGGTGGTTCTCGCATCTGGAAGTGGAAATACCATTTCATTTTTCTCAATCATTGATTACTATTTTATATATTTCTTATAAAACAAACTAGAAGCTTTAGTAGATTGAACTTTTCTATTTTCATTGTTTTGGTCGAATTCATCCATGTAGTGAAATGTGACTAGGTTTCAACTCTAGCAACCTTATAAGATGGCACGAGATATATCATATATAAGCATTTTTGTTCTCATTATAGGCCTTGGCATATTTCATAGTCACGATGAGGGGAAAGTCAGATTTATATAGGGGATGTCGAAGCCCATATTTCCATCTGGTCAAACCCATAAAACATAATTTCTTGTCTCCTTTAATATTAAGGTTTTAAGATAATGTGACATTAGATCGACAACATTTGACAACATCCTTTGTAATATTTATTTTCCCAATTCTTTCCCGTGAAATTCATTAGTAATAGTGTCCTCCTTAGTTGATTCTACATGGACAATAAATAAATGCAAATTTATTAAATAGTACCTCTTGTTTGTATGGCGACAATTCAAAGTGTCATTTTTTCCTTTATATTATCTTCAAGTGGAAATGCCCTGTGAATGAGGAATGCTCTGTGAAGTATAAATGTATTTTGTCTACATTTTCAACTATTTCAACAAATGGGTTATATAGGTATTTCACTTATAACCGAATTCACAAATCTAATTTGTCGGGATAATATCTACCGACTTTGAAGTTACTTAGTTCCCCTTCTTGCATTGCATTTAAAGAAATACTTTTTCCTATAGAGAATTTAAATATGTTAATTGAGGTCTCCTCACGTCCCTGTAGGCTGTGAATGTCACACAAATTATGCCTTGCTTTAAAAACATGGATTCCTTCTGTAATGACCTCAACTTAAACCACCCTACCACACCCATCATAAATATGGCCGCGTCAAAACAAAAAAGAAAAAAACTATCTTATAGTTAAAATTAGTCACTTTTATAAATCAGAAGGCACATGAGCATTGACTTGGGTCTAAAGTTTGATTCTATACAAATATGAACTTTAGACCCAAGTCAAAATTTCAATCTCCACCAGTCTCGATTGATGGTATTAAACATATTTCTTTTGAAATATCAACCTTGAATTTTTCTCTTTTAAGTTCAACTTGAGACATGTATTAATGTCATGTTTTGCAACAAAACATGTGACTACTTATTTTTCTTTCTATAAAATTCATTACTAGATGTTGCAATATGTTATTACCATAGAAATACTTTAAATTACTTTCTATATAAAAGTATATATAAGTTTTCCAAATACTATTTTATTTAGAATCTAAGATGTTTTGTTTAATCTGGAATTTGTCTCAGGTATGGCATATAAGAAGTTCCATAGGTAAGTTTACCTCAAAGGATGATATAATAAATTCACGGATAAATTCAACGACTCCATTGCACACTCGACATGTGATACACTTAGACATACCATATCTTTAATTAAGAAAACGAGGAATCCATTTCACATCTAGACATTGTATGATATACGTTGATGAGTTTATTCGTAAAAAAATCCTTATAAATTATAGAGTGATTTATACTCCACAATGTAAGAAATCGTATGGAGTTTTAGTCTATCCATGATTTCTTCAAATGGAAGGCTCAAATGAAAATTTCATACCACGTAAAAATTAATAAAACAATTGTTTCCTACGCACACTACACATATACATGTGATTAATACTAAATAAAAATACAAAACATGATTATGAAAACACCGATAGTTACTTGCTCGAAGACACATAGAGCCTAGAACATACATTTCCATGTGGATGACTGGCGTCCATCCAGACATTAATGCAAAAATTTGTAGTCATCAACGACCCTACCATATGTTAGATTCAAGCACCATTATTTTGGAAGTATGCATGCCTATTTGTATAATTTTCCAATTCTTTATTCTTATTGATTGGGCACGTGTCTAACACTTTCCATGTTTATCTCAAAACAATTGATTTTTTTAACTTTATCTCTTGAAAGTCTACGCATATCCTGATCTTTCAATTTTTACGCTAAGGTGTTTCCAAATTGGATTGGGGTGGGTCATTTTGACATCGATTAGAGAGTGGGATGGTTTGGATTGAGTTCTCATGGATGTTAACAGTCTGACACACTTTTTGTTATCTATGTATGTCAATTTAAATGTATATACCTCCTTGCATATAGTTGGTGCTTCTCCGATGTTGTATGCATATAAACAAAGCTCCTTATTCATCAATGCCTCATCCACATTGAAAAACCCATTTGACATGTCTTACTCGTAATAAAATAAATCCATTATTTGATGTGTAAATTTTAGAATGCATTTTTTTCCTTGTTTGGTAAATCTTGGTTGAGTTATGGGTTTGTAACACTATGTGGGGTAAGCTTAGGCCAAATAAGTAAGATTTGTAAACATGGGTCATGTTGGAATGCACTCTTTAATCATTACTCTCTAAACATAGTGCATGTTTGATTGTACCCCATAATCATTCCTCTGTAAACATGGCTTATGGATCACACTCCAATATACCCGTAATCATTACTCTACAACCTCTGCCATTATTTCTCTGTAAACATGGGTCATGCTTGAATGTACCTTGAAATATTTACAACCTGGCTTAAAACATATTATTAAGATATTCAAGTCTTGGTTACATTGGAATTTATGATGACATTCTTAAGATTTGTGAACGTTGGTTTCCCATGAATCTTAAATCACATACTTTAGATTTCTAAACCTCAACTATGCTTGGCTATTATATCACATTCTTAGATTTTGTAAACCTCGGTTACACTTGAATGTTGCGTCGATTCTCATGGTTTGTAAATCTTGTGTATACTTGATTGTTGGATCATGATTTTTAGATTTGCAAACCTTGATCAAGCTCGTGTGTAGCACAATAGCGTTGCTCTTTTGCTTACACCCCATTATTAAGATTTGTAAACCTCACTAATAATGAAATATATATAATAATCATTACTCTAGAACCTAGGCTAGACTGCATTTGTAAGATTTATAAACCTCATTTATGCTCAATGCACCCCATAATCACTACAATACTACCCATCTTAAATGAAAATCTTAATATTTTTTAGCCTTCGTCATGCTTAAGTGTACCCCTTTATCATTATGGTACAACCTAGAATAGACTACATTTCTAAGATTTGTAAACCTTGATTACAAATGAATGTGCGCCACAATTACTACATGATAACTGTGGTCATGTCTGCGAATGTAGATCCCAATCATTACAATACAAACCTATGAAGATACATGAATGTGTCCTTGAATGTACTCATAGTTACACTAAAGGCATATACCAAAGTGGATTTGAACCCCCACAACCGATAAACACACATTGGGAACAAGGGTAGAGATAAAGTAGTAAACGACGTTGAAGTACGGGCTCATGTGAACCTTCGATCAAGGGTTCCAAAACTTGTTGAGTTTGACACACTCAAAACTTGGAAAAGAAATAAAAAAAACAATCATGAAGAATTTTCGCATCTTTTCTTGTGTCGCCTCCACTGTAACCTAGTGTAACTGCAACTAAAGTGGCACCAAGGTTGATTCCCGAGTCTTTCCCCTTAGGCATGGGTCATCACAGTTCCTCAGTATCCTATGAAGAGTTCAAATTTGGAACCATACATGACATTTCATTGTGTTTCCTCCTCTACTAGGCATGTGTATTATGAAATGGTTATGATTTCCAATGGGAATGTTGGCGACCCCATTCATATCATCCCATGGATTGGTTTAGGTCCTCCATTTGTCTTGTGAGATAACATTGCCCTATTTTTTGTTAGATTGTTAGAATAGATAATTGTTGTCAATATTCCTACATTTTCTGTACTATCCACCATGCCAAAATAGCCAAGGATGACTGATTTGATGTTTGCAGGCTTGCATTTCCACATATCTTCTATGTAATCCAAATGTTATACTATAATTACGCCTCATATAACATCAAGTCAATGCCGAGAGTGCATACTTCCCCCTCCCACTTGAATAAGACTGCATCAATGTGAGATTTTCCATCGTGGGCTCCTGAATGTGCACACCTTCTCATTTCTAATTTGTCAAGCAATTTAATTGTTTCTTCTATTTTAAATTAAAGCCACATTATAATTTTTTGAATTCTAGATCAATAAAATTTACAACACTTGCTAAGAATGTTACAAAAGATAATTACAACCTTCCCTTTATGCAAGATTTCCTATCTCTTTTTATGGTTCCATCCATCGGTGCCTCCTCTTCATATTGTCCTTTATCAAATTCCACTAACAAATTTATTGCCTTTAAATTCAACCCTTCACACCTCCTCCACTCTTCATCCCTCCGTTTGATCCCTTTCAACGTTCATATTGCCTTTGCTTGCATGCAATTACTATTATATATTTATGGCATATAAAATCTTACACGAGAAAACAAAAAAATTAAAAAGAAGAGGTGTTCATAATAGAAAAGGAACCCACATCCATTAACAAGGGATATTTATTTGTTAACGATATTGTAAAAGAAAATAAAAAGAAATGGCATTTTAAATAGAAAAGAGGGAATTTTAGTATTAAAAGAGATAGATTTTTAATAAATAAGGAGAATATATATTAAAATGTGTGGATGAGACTTGGGGTAAATTTCAAGCATCCCATCTAAAAACATGCATTAAGACTTTAAAATAAGATATTTAACCTTGAAAACATTGCACATCGGAGTTATAGGCGGTGGTGTTTGGAAAAAGATCACATGTAAACAAAAGGAGAATTTTTGTAAATCAAAATTTTAATTGAGTTTATTATTAGATTATATATGAAAGAAATTAATTGTCATAAATTGAAAATAATAAAGTGTGTGTTTAGAAAGTAAGGCAACGTAATCGAATGGGTTGTATTCCAATGGTATGGATGATCGTGTAAAATGTGTTTCCTAGCCATCCACCGGGGTTCCACTCTAGAAGATACCAATATTAAAAGGGATGAGGTTGGGATCATGCCCCGGGTGACTTTGGTGGAATGGATACCCCTCGGATCGACATTTAAGCCAAAGAGGACTAGATTAATCCCAAGACTTCAACAAAAAAGAAAGCAAGGCATTGTTCCAATGAAGGAGTTTTTATTTATAACAAATGCCTACGTTTTGTAAAAAAATAAAATAACCAAAACATTGCATGGGTGGGTAAAAAGGATCATACCGGTTTGCATAAAGAAAATTAGTAAGGTTTGAAGTAAGAATAAAATAAACAAAAAAGAGAATCATATGGGATAAGAATACGAGGAAAAAATTATAAAATAAAGGAAGCAAGATAAATGCACATACAAATTTCTCGGGAGGAAAGACACATAAAAGAAAATAGAGATACAAATTTGAGGATCAAAGAAAAGATACACAAAAATATATAAAAATGGGAGAGGGAGAATAGTTAGGGAAGAACTATGAAAAATTAGAGGAAAGAGGATACACACACATGTTATAGGGAACCATACAAGGTATTTATCTAACATGGGAGTGAAGCCAAAAATGGAACACACATATACATATTTGAAAGGGAGTAGAGACAGATAAGGCAATATAAAAGAAACTAGGTTCTCTCATGTACTTGGCTATATGTTTTTATCACGAAGAATAACAAGTTGAGTTGTAGTGGTGTTTGGTTGATTAAAAAAATTCTTGTTGTTAGAATATTAAAGAAAGACCACTTCATACCTGATTTTAAATTTGAATTTCTTATGGTAGATTAATCAAATGGATATGACATTTTGATAGCTCATTCATTACTTAATTTTTTTTACAAAATATTTAAATTTTATTTAAACTTAATTTATGAAAACAAAATTATGACTTATTGTTTTTGATTTTATTTTAATTTCATAGTTAGTCACAAATAGAAAAAAACTCGATTACCTAATTTTTAGATCTTGATTTCCCAGGTAGCTAAACCGAAGGAGCTGAAATATGGACAACTTATTCATTTTATATTTGTTTACAAACCCTTTAAATTTTATATAAACCTAGTGTTGGTTCCTGATATAACACCCCAAATAAGACAATGATACAAAGGGGAAAAAAGAAGAGATAGACATCTTGGTTTGTCATTTTTAAGCCGGGGACAAATCTATTTGTATCTCTTGACCATGCCTTATGGGAATGATAGGGAGGCATGTGACTAAGGATGTGGTTGTATTCCTTCTCCAAGGTGAGATAGATAAGGTGATAGAACCCAAGGGGTGGCTTGAAAGAGAGATAAATGTTATATTTCAAACCCTCAAACTTGTTGGAACCTCAATCTGAGATCAAATGCAACCACAAAATACAATGCTCATTCAAAAGAATGGTCACACAAGCATTGTAAACATTTGATACATCAAACACAAGCCACTGAAGACAGATAAAATGTGATCATAGACATCATCTTTGAAGAAATTGTTAACAACTTGGGATATGATGATGTTGGGATGCTAAACTTCACAAATCATGGCAAATACACTTGAAATATGCGAGATAGTTTTGATTTTTAGGCAAAAACATGTAAAATAGGCAAAGGTAATGTGATTTGTAGTGGTGGGGTAGGATGGTTCTTAGTTAAATGAAGTGGGGGTGGTGGATCTAATGGGGAGAAGTACTAGTGCTCACCATTTCAGCCTATTACTTCCAAAATGTAGGAGGACAAAGATCAAGAAAAAATAACCTTCAAAGGGGCATTTGCATTCATTAATACCAAATTCATGCAGACATTACCACATAATCTCTAAAATCTAACATAGACATTTGTGGATAAAACCTCAAAAAAATATTTATTGCATCAATTTTATAACACCCAAAATACACTCAAGGGATGTAAGCAATCACCTCCAAAGTAATATTGCAGAAAGGATTTTAAAACCAAAAAAATATTGCAAAGTAACACTACAACACAATATTTACTTAGTGACCAATCTCATTCAAAAAAAAAAAGAACTCAATATTTCATTGATTTAATAAACATAAGATTACATTAAAATCTATATTCCTCAACTATGCTCTCATATACGTTCTAGAATGCCCAACTGGAGCATGGAAAACAATCTGTATGCTTCAATTTAGATAAGGGAGACATATACAAAATGCTCTCAATGCCTACTAATGACTATACAATGTAATCACCTTAGCAAAACCCAAAATTAGAACCCCTAGAATAAATATATGCCTTCATTCTTATACAAAATTTTCCCCTAAGGGAATATGCCTAGATACCCCCACATGAGCATTGAGAACAAGAAAACTATGTGGCTTTTGATCCTTTATCCATCAAGTGGATGGATGGGTTATTTCAACTGAAAAGATCTCATTTTGAGATGCCCAGCTGGAACGGTTTTAAACCATGACTGAATTCCATGGAGGAGTAGAAAATATTCCTTTTACAAACAAAATCCTTTTTGTCCTTTGATTCTTTATCACCATCATGTGTGTTCCCCCGATAAGAGTTTGTTAATCATTGCAAATATGATTTGATTCTTCCTTTTTTGAAAGAATAATGAATGGAAAGAAATAAATAATGGGGAGGGGAAAAAGAATAAAGAAAACGCCTAAGGAGGGTCAAGATCACTTTGTTCAATTTTTGCCTCCTCTCCCAGTTTATTCATGTACATGTCAAAGCATTCAAACATCCCCAAAATGGGGTCCTCATCTGGCCCCATATGGTAAAGAAAGACTAATTCTTTCTTAGATAAAACACTATCAAATTCAATGGAAATAGATTTCTTTTTCTTGACTCTCTTGGTCAATTTATTAATGTACCTTTCCAAATGAATGAATTTTTGGATGAAAGAATAATTGAAGTCCTTTGGAGACTCCAACTCCCATACAATATGTTGTTGAAAAATTTTAATCATATTTTATGTGTCTGCAGATCCTGGAGTGTAAGTATCCTTGAAAGGAAATATCCTCTCAATTTTTGAATCAATATCATCCACGTATTCTCCTTCTTTTTCCCTCATATTCTGGAGCTTGCTTATGTAGTCCCCCAGAGTGTCCATTCTCAATATGATACCCCCTCATACTCATATTGTTTTATTTGGAAATGTGAGGGAACTATTCTATCCTTCTCCACCACTTCGTCATCTGAAGTTGTGATGGTTTCTAGCTTAGGAAACAATCCATCCCAATATTCAACTTTTGTTTGAAACTTGTCAATTAGTGATTTACTTGATTCAATTTGTTTTGTCACCTAATTGTAGCACTCAATTATGTCCTTGACAACTTTGTTACCCCTACTCATTAAATGTTTCTCTCACTCCTTTTTGGCTTCTCCACTTTATGGTGGATTCTCCTCTACATTTCAAATCATCAGGCATTCTCGCAATGCTTCTTGGGTAATATATGTAACAACCTCTTGGATTTTTAAGGGAGGTTGTATCCACTTTTGCACATAAGTTGACAAGATGTCAACTTTTTCTTTAAGTTGTTTTTTATCTCTTTATCCTTATCTATCTTTTGGAAGATACCTCTCATTTCCATAGTACTTCATGTTTTAGATCCTCTATGGTCAGTTTACCAAATGGGATCTTGGTGATCTGAAATCAAGGGTAAGTGTCATCCCTTCGAGACATAATTTTGTGGGGTGAAAACTTCCACAAACCTTTCTCCTTGAGGTCCCACCATTTTTCTTGACAAAATCTTGGCTTTCTTTGTTTTTCTAAATGGCCTAAAGGAGATGATGCTCCCCATGTCTGCTTCCTCCATCCACACTCTTACTTTTCTCTTTCTAGGGAGTTATGCTCCAAACCATCCTTCATCTAGAATGTTGCCTTCCCCTTGTACTTGATGTTGGGGGCACTTGGTACAACTGCAATTTCTTATGATTCAGAGAGTGTGAGGTTGGAATCATTAACTTGTACTTGTGCTATCTCCATATTTTCAACTAATTGTACCTAGGTTTCTTCCTTTTCTACCTCTTTATCTTTTACTTATTCTTCCATCTCGGTTATAGGGTATTAATAAATTGTATATATATGTTAAATAACTTCAATTTCAACCCCTTCTTCCTAGATGGAGAAGGCTCCTTGATTGGATCAATTTGTACCTTCATTTGATCCACGAGCCTTTGTTTCTACAACTTTCTCTGAAACTTCATGAGTTACACTTAATTTCTCTATCATTTCCAGAGTTAATTGAAGTGGGTCTATGGATTTTGGTTGTTCACTATCTGCCATAGAACTTCCTTAGCATTTGGTTCCACCGCCTTTGTCATTATAACCTCTATTGTGGTGGATTGTTCTTGAGATACTTGAGCTTCATCCCTTATGTTCAATTGATGCAACTTGAGCATATGCATCTTATAAATTTTGTGTGTGTAAGCAAGCTCCAACATCTTGACTTAGGACATGCACCAAGTCAGTGAATACATGTTTATGAGATGTGCATTTCTCTTCTTGTCTCTAAACTTCAAGGACATTCTACACTTGTTCTTCTTAAATTGGGGCTTAGACGAGGACTTCTCATAACACATGAGGTGGGGTAGTATAAACTACCTCTAGAGTTTCTGATACTTTAGCAAGTATCTCAAGACCTAGAGTAGCTCTTTGTATTGGTGCACTAATAACCATTTCTGTTGTAGGTGTTGCCACCTTTTCCCTTTTATCCCTCTCAAAGTGTTTAATAACCACTTCCTCTTCCACCTCCTCAAGGATGGGCTCTAATATTGGACTCATCCTAGGTTTTCTTGGTGAAACACTTCCCCTCATCCTCTATCCCGTGTTGGGTGATCCTTATGAAGAAAAAGATGAGGCACCTATTTGGGTTTTCCCTTGAGTAACAATCACTTTAGGTCTAAAAACAAGACGAGGCACAACTTGGATTGGAGTGGCTTCTATAACAAGGACATCCTTCATTGCTTTATTCAATATTTCATCAATATTTTGTGTCAATTCAAACACAAAGGTCCCTGTCTTGCTAATGACTACCCTTATTTCCTCCATTGATCCCATAGTTGGTCCCTTGATGGAAATCTATTGAGATTTTCCTTTAAAGGATCTAGACTTGTGGCCCCCTTTGTAAAAGGTGGAAGTATATCCTTGATTGCATAAGTGTCCCTATACTCCCTCAAAACTATATTATTCTCAGTAGGGATATATCAATTCTTTTTCTTATTAGCCAAGATATAGTCTTCTTTATGATATGATTAGTTCTTTCATGTAATTAGATAGTCTCTTGTGTAGTTCAAACAAGAGTTGGCACTAGTTGCAATGTGTTGTTATCCATGTAGTAATTGCTCACTTGTATCTCTTTCATCCAAGAAGCCCTTAAGAACAACTACAATTTTGTAATCAATGACTTGGGTGATGGTCATTCTATAAAAGTATTTGAGTCTCACCTCTTCCTCATCCCTGTAGTCCATCTAGTAGTCCTCATAATGAGGCTCATGCTCATATGTATTGTTAAGGGCTCCTTGCACTATCCACTTGATGTCATAATTGTGTTTGGCCTAAAATTTATGCATGATAACCCTATTCATCTCAGCTTCTAAGAGTTTGGCGTTAACCACAGTGGGGCATGTATATCTCCTAATAGTGATTAGGAATTTGACATTAGTTTTATGCTTTCATGCAATGAGCTTGTGGACATATAATCGCTACCTTGACAACTCTAGGAATGCCCATTTATCATCTAGGTACCTAGGAAACATGTATGGTGTGCCTTGAAATCCACTTACTCTAATGTAAGTGAAAAATCTGAATTAGATGAAATAACATTCATATTTAGTGATCACTTTTCTTTTGATGGTTGACATTTTATATGATTCCCATTCAGGTTTGAACAAACAAAGAATAGGGGAAAGAAATGAATCATGAACCAACCTCAAATTATACTTTTGGTTCCCAAGTTGAGTTATGGGTATACATCATATACCTTAAATTGAGAAAACTCCTTGGCCTTTATCAATCTTGGGAATGATATGTGGTATGAAATGTTATATACCAGATATGAGGTCATGTAGAATTCACATTTGGTTTTTGAATTTACTTTTGTCTACACTTCTATCTTGATGAGTTGATGGATGGATTCATTTACAAGCTCTCCTAATAAATAGGTTTCTTTCCACTCGAATTATTTGGATGTACCTAAACATCCAACCATGGTAATGATAAATAGACTCATTCCCACAATCCTATTCAACAAAGTGATGAGGTCCCCAATTTCCTCAATGAAGTCAATTCTCAAATAAAATTAGTAAATAAACATGTATTCACTATCAAAGGTTTACAAAAATCCACTTCAACATCAACTCAACATTTTGAGGATCAACAATACGTTTAAAATGGTTAAAACTTGCAAAACCTGTCTATCATACCCTTACATAGCCTCATATCTACTTGTGCACTTACCTTGACACAACCCTTGGTATAAAGAGTCCTCAAACAAATCATCAACTTAGGTACCCATTTGGCTTGAATCAATGGTTACAATCTTTCACTTACCTATTTTTAACATACACCACTTTATTTCCTAAAATCCTTTCTCCTTAGACCTCTTCCCTACCTCTCTCTGTCTAAGTATTATACAATCAAGCTTATCTCTTGATTTCTTGTTATTTCAAACCTATAACCAGCCTTATTAGTCTTCAAAATCTCTCCACAATTGTGTAGTACAATTTATAGGTTCATTTCTAAGGGACTAGACTTGCTTCTCACATTTCTATTGACGAGCACTATTATGGTTTAATGACATTGTCATATATTTCTCTTTTCTGATGCTACCTCATCCAATAAAACCTCTAGAAGAAGGTTAAGTGATTGTGAGCATAAATTATACCAATTTCCACCTTGACTCACTAGACTAGCCCTTACTTCTCAAAGTGCAACTCATTCCTAGTGGATCTTTATAAGTTTGTATGCCTCCTGCAACTCCAACTATTATGGTTTGTGTAAGATTGAGGAATGTTGAATCCTTCAAACCCTCAATAATATATATTTTCAGATGTAATAGTTATTATTTCAAAATTATAGCTATTAAGGCTTCCACTAGCATTTCCAAACGTGGATTTCTCACCAAACCCGAGATTTCATTTGACTATCCCTGGGTGTGCTCGATCGATTTATCAATAATAACTCGAATGCCACTTTGAATGATTCACTCTATCTCCTTAACCAGAACTTAAATAAAATTCTCATAGAGAAATATACAAGTTTTCAAGGAGTTTCAGTGGTTTGTTGTATAGAAAATGACTTTTGGTCTAGTAAACCCTAGCTCAGGTTTCTCCCACCATCTGAAGCCCGAGGGACAAAACTATTGATTCCTACACTGCTTGTTTGGTCACCTCAAAAACTTTTGAAAGCTTTAAAATAACTATGATGTCCTTAAAAACTTTAAAAATGCATAAAAACTCTTGAAATCACCTCTACCTTCCATTGCAATCTTGTTTTCATAGTGTTTTGCTATATGTAGATGCTTAAAACAGGGCATATAATTGTTGTCGCCAAATCACTGCACCCTCCGAATGGCCAGGATGTGAATAGGACGTTCGGTGTGATTAGGACACATGGGATCACCTCTCAAGCTATGGGACTTGGGCTCGAGGTGAACCTCCGGAGAAGGCCGGCTTCCTTTTCCTAAACTAAGTGTTGTACTACTCCTAGTGTAACAAAAATGATTATCTAGTCCTATGCTAACATTTTCATGGGGTTTTAGGGAAAGAGATTTACAGAAATGAAACTATACTAGGGATGGTGATGCACCAAATAAAGGGTGTCTTCTGACGTGAAGGGTTAATTGAAAGAGGGTGTGTGCACCACAGGTCAACTTCACCTACTGCAACTTAGAGAGGGTACAAGATACCACAAACTAAGAGACACGCATTCCCTTTGTTAAACTTTATCAGACCGAGAAATATACCAGTTTCCCAGTGAAGAAGGATGAACTCAAGAAGGGTGAACAGACACCACAACTCAACTGCATGCAATACTTCACCACTCGATAAGCACAGAACTCCAAGAACCTGCAATAGAACTTAAACTTGCACAGTGTACCTGCAAGTATGAGAAAGGCACAAAGAAGCACAAAAGGATGAAAGGACCGAGATTAGTCACAAAACACACACTTTTATTGCTTCAATAACATGTATAATGCATCATACATTCAGAAGAGGCAATAGTTGCCATTACAGTCTTGAAGAGGAGGCTTGAAAGTTCTCTCAACACACAAGAACAACTTGCAGAAGAGAGGATTCTTGAAAAGTATACACTTGCCTGAGATATCTAACTGTCCAACTTATCTGAACTATTGGAACCCTTTGAAATGAGCTTCCAACTTACATTTATAGAAGAATATGTGAGAAAGAAGAGGAAATGGTCATAATTACATTCCTAAAATGAAGGCCCATGATGTATTTATTACAGTTAGTTGAACCACTTGAGAAGGTTCCATCATGGGTCATTAATTTCCTGATGACCTAGTCTTCTTAATTAATTAAAAGAATATTTAAATAAAATATTTAAATAATAATAATAAATATTATTATCAAAATATTTAAATAAAAATATTAATTTAATTAACATAATGTCGGGACCCCCCCGTTGACCCGTTTGACTTGAAGAGGAGGGGGGTCCATGTGGATAGAGTCTGCACATAGCCAAACTCGATGAGCTTCGAATCCTCTAACTCGGTGTTGCACTCGATTTTTGACCCCACACTAACTCTTTCCTTGCCTTGGTAATCGGGCTCTTTTGCATTGAGTCCTTCGAATGGCGAGCTATCAAACTCGATTCTTATCATTTTCCTCTTGGTTAACTCGAGGCCATTTATGCATTCCACGTTCAAACTTCATGAAACATCACCACGAGCTCCCTGCGAAGTCACCGAGCTCTTCATCCAGCAAACGATCTTACCTTTTCTGGGCTCAAACTCACTTGAATACCGAGCTTAACCCAATATTTCTAAAAAGAATGGTTTTACCACAATGCTCAGGATTCTTCCTCATCATATAACACTTGTAGTAAGAATGTTTTGGCTTTGCCATAATAAGCACAATTTGTACCTTCCAAACGATGAGAAAATGCCATTATCAATAAAGACCTAGTGCTGCGATGATGATGACCTAGGCTCATGCCCATAACATGTCGATAGACACCCTTGAGACTGATTTTTGGCCAAAGAACCCTTTGGTATTTTGGTAGTGCACTCGGCAATCTCGGCTCCAATCAACAATTAATCCACTATTGGGATCTTAGTATGGCATAGGTAGCTATGAGCTACACCATATACTCATTTTCCAAAACTAAAAAGATCCTTTATGTTGCAATCTGCAACACATAAAAGAAGCCCTTCAAAAAATACATTGAACAACTGGGGCAACCAAGAAGACCTTGGAAAATGTACAGGTATCAACGATATGAATTCTTCCTTAGTCGTGGATCAAAGCTAATAGAAATAAAGCTAGATAAAATTAGCTTTAACTACAGTATAATCGTCCATTGTAAAAAACAAGTTTCTCTCGAACTGTAATGAATACTTTTATTGTTAATGCGATTGGAGACGTACATAATGGAAGGGTATAAATTGCTTATTTCCCTCAGAGTTTCTCAAAGAGACCATTTACGAGTAACAAGGATGTAGCATACAAAACGGCCAACCAGGTATTTCAGAGTTGACCTTCACATTCAATTCATTTCTCGGAGAAAAAATGCTGAGCAATATGAATCATTTCATTCTACACCGTAATAAACCTTCATCTCCTGATTCAGGGAAATTTTATGAAGCCTTGAATAGTGTGACTCCAATCCATCATACACGGCAGTGAATATTTGTTTCCTGCAGCTGCCATAGATCCGAGTTCAGAATAAGGATAAGCCACAGTTGGACAACCTGCTTGCTTTGGAAGCGTTCAAAAGGCTTCTACTGTACTGCAACATGCCTACTGCCTGTGTGTGGGAGCTTGTCTCGTGACCACATCAAGTTCAGAATTATACAGAGGACGAGGAGAAGGTCGTGGAGTTTTCAGCATTGCTTTCCCATCAAACTCTTCGCATATGAGCCACGACTGAGCCATTAACGCATCACCTTGGTTGGGTATGCCTGTAGCCTCCGCTGAAATTGGTATCACGTCGTGTTTTTTAACCCATGACCCGCTCCAATTCACAATTGTCCTATTAATCCTCCCGGTGACTCGCACAAAGACTCGGACCACCCCAAGCTGCGCGAAATTTTGTTTACATGGCCCGTGCGGAAGTCTCATGATGGATAGCCATCGTAATATTTCCGCGCTTGGCAGTTTGATCCGATTTCTCCCATTCACGGAAGTCTGATCATGGTTTTCCATCCCAAAATTTCCACTTGGCGGTGCTTGCCTGAATCTCCCCGCGTGGAATTTCTTCTTTGGCTTGCCATCCACGAAAACCCACTTGGCATTCTAGCTCCGAATCCCCGCATAACGGCTCGGCCAAATTAATCCACGGGCCCCGGCCTCAGCTTCGCCACGCAACCTTGGCAAGATAGTAAAATATTTCCCATGCGCGGGATTACCTACTCGGTCGCCATGATCGTGCTCCCGATTTTTTCTCCTTCCGAGTTTTCCTTCGCGATTTGAGGATAACATTAAACTCTCAGTGCAAACATTTCAGCTGTAGCTTGTAAGGTGTGATAATTTCAACAGAAACCTTTATGCTTGCCAACCTAGTGACTCATTGAAGATGCTCATATAATTGCAAAGCAAATTATGCCTCATGAATATTCTGATATGAAACAGTTCCACCTCTATGAGATTCGCTTCCATGAGTTGCATCATAAAACAAGTAAGGTCTCAATAGAGAATCTTTGTAATAAATTTCATCAAGTCTCCCAGTAACACTCTTACTGTCACTTAATCGATTTTCATAAAAATATCTTGAAGGAAAATCCCGAATTTGAGGATGCATTCGATGCTGAACAGATAAAAACATCGTTGGACGACCTGCTTGCTGGAAGTGCTCAAAAGAACTTCTTCTATACTGCAACATGTCAACTGCCTGTTCACCAAATGCTCGGCCGAGGAAGGTCTGAACAACGTCAGCGAAAATATATATACTGTATTCACTAATACCCTAGCCCAACGGCATTCTTGCTATGCCTCTGCGAGCTTACCATTGTAAAATTATTTCGAGTAGGCCTCCCAGTTTTGCATTAATCAATGAGCCCTGGAATTGTATCCTAGAAACCATCTTTAATGCATCCACACGAAATGAGTTGCCTTGAATTATCCATCATGCTTGATGAGTCCCATTGATAGGGCTCCATCACGTATCTCTATTTACGCAACGATCTCCATTCATTTTATGGCACTCTTGATGCCTTGGCTTGCGTTTGAATCACCCTAGCTCTGCAGAATGTGTCCTAAAAGAAGCTCACCACATGATCTCCAAAATGAACGAGTCACGAAGATGAGTCGAACTCCTTATCTCTGCCTTCGCTTCCGCCTGTTGCTTGAACCTTTCCAATTCATTGAGACTTTATTGATAGCTCGAACTTTGACTCTCCCTGACTCGGCTTTAACTTCCTTCTGCATCGATCTCTACCGAGATCCTTATAGAGTTCCCTTCATTCGTCAATTTTCAACGAGCTATATTTTGCATTAACAAGACCTCATCGAGCTCTTACAACTGAGAGTCTCTACTGAGATGATTATCAATTTGACACCGGGTTCTTTATCAACTCGACCCTGAACTCTCCACTGAGTTGAGATCAACTGGGTGCCTTTCGATGCTAGGTGATCTCTTCATATGCAATTTAGGAATTATTTTTAATTATTGCATCTCGTTAATAACCGAAGGTGGGTTCCTGGGACTATTATTTCATTTTGAACGTGATAGGACCCGTTGTCCAATCTTGCCATGTGTGCAAAATTGGATAACAATAACATTTCAAGGTATTTCATCAACTATTGACTTTCCTCCTTAATCGTAGTGATCTCTTCAAGATCTACACATGCCATCAAATCTTATCTTAGTCAAACTACCATGTATGTATGCTCACACTTTCTCAAAAACTCATACATGCACAAGAATCGGTTGAAGGCTCAACTGCTACAGTTTATTGAATCCTCTAAATGTTAAATCATTCCTTGCAACAATGAAGACACTACTATAGAAATGACACATCCTTGTCTTTTACTTACTCATTCAAATGAACTTGTGTATATGAATGTGATATACTTGTGCAACTAATTAAACCCTAGGGTTTTTACAAGAAACTCGGGTAACCCACCAAGAATCACTTAGAATGGCAATGGAAATTCCCTCTCACTCTTCATGCTCTTTAAGTAAGTGTTCAAATTGATTCCCTACAGAGATACTATTCACCGCCACAAGAACTCACAACACTTACCAAAACATACTAACACACAAAAATGAAGTCAAAACAAGCATTCACTCAATATCAACTCACACGAGTTCCAAGTAATCACAACCATGCTCCAAATCCCCTTTGCTCAACTCTAAGATTAAGAATGCACAATAACACACACAAATCATGCAATAGATTATTACAAACTAAGTTTCTCCTTTTAATTCCTTTTTGAAACCATACATCTAATTCATACCTAGGCGAATAAAAAAATTACGCTTACATTATGACTCATATACTCTCCCCTCACTCCCTACTTGAGATTCCTCTTCATTTGGTCATTACAAGTATGTTATGATGAGATTCTATTTAAGGGGGTTACTTAATAGGCCTAAGTTTAGTATTACTAGCTCATAACATGATATGGGATTCTAGAAAGGTCCTAATACCCCTTATTACCTCATTCCACCCTTTTACATAATTCCAAGGTTCAAGAATACATTACAACTCTCAAACTAAGCCAAAATGGCCAAATATTCAAATATTGCAAAATTGGAGAGAAATGCTCCCATTGAATTTTAAAAGACCCTCAGCTAGACTAACCACACATACCGACACCTAATGGCTCATAGGACTCATGAAGACACCTAAAAAACCTTTAATTGATGCCTTTGTGGTTTATTTAGATAGATAGGATGACACTGACATCATACTCGGGGTAGGAAAAGATTAGTCCTCATAACTTAGTTGTCTTCTTCTTTTTCCAATTTCTTTGCTTCTTCATATTTACTTTGATCCGATCTTCTCCTTCACTGGTTCATCCTCTTTGTCTTCATCCATGTGCCTTACTTGGATTTCATCTTGCATTTGTTCTTCATAAATGAAGTACACGTCTTTATTGGCTTCTTATTCTTCTTCATTTTCCTCTTTAGTCATCATATCTACTTCTTGAACATGCCATTGCTGATCTTACTTGATTATATCTAATTTTTCATGGATTTTGTTTTCTTTCTCCTCATTCACTTGCTTTGTCTCTTATATGTCATATTTTTCTTCATCTTTTACCTCCATTTCTTGGCCTATACCTTCAATGTCATTGTCTTCTTCATTTTCCAAGGTTTCTCTAGCACTTGTCTTAACTTTCATCTCATCTTCTCCACTAATCCAACTCCACATGCTTATGAGAGCTCTCCATGATCTCTTCATAACACTAACTATTGCATTGTCATCCTTAGCTGATCCACAGTGAGCTTGAGCTTGCCCACAATCTTCTTCTTCTATCTTGTCTTCACTCTTGTTATTTGTTTCTTCTTTCAAGGCATCATTTCCTGCCTCTTCTTATTATCTTTGTATACTTGCATTCACACATTCAAATAAATAGTAAGATTTAAAAATTTAAGGCTCCTTAACCCCTTAAGAATATCCATCAACGATCTCTTCCTCTTCATCACTCTGTTGCTTCACTTCACCACTCTATTCTTCATACACTATCTTCTTATCAAATTATTTTTCTTACTTTCTCACCCTCTTATCTTATTGTTTCATTTTATTTCTTGTTGTCTTATCTCTTACTTCAATTACTCTCTTATTCGCTTCCTCATAAGCAACTTTAATAACCACTTAGCTATCTTCTTGATCAATATTCCAATTGGTTCCTCTAATTCTCTCTAGATTTTTATCAGCTCCAAAACTATCCCACATCCCTCTTTAACTCCTGTATCTCTTCCTACATTCTCAACTCTATCTCTTTTTCCACCAACTTATTTCTTTCCTTTCTCTCTCTTCTTATTCCATCTTGTTGTAATTCAATAAATCTAACAACTTCTTAGCTATATATGATGCTAGTTCGATTCATATTCATCATCTCGTGTCATATTATTTGCAAGTCCTAACAACCTCTTGCTCCTATCAAATCTCCTCTTCCTAACACCATTTTTGCTAACCTTCTCTATTGCTCTTGTTCTATTATCTTCTCATGTACTTGCTTTGACTTATTCTCTTCTCTCTTAGCTACCAATTCCTTCATCCACTGTGGCATCTTATATCCATGGTCAAAGGCTGGTTTCAATCTCTTCTCTTCACTCATCTTCACTATCACTTTCCACTACACACACTCACACACATTGTTAGCCACAACAAAAACTATTCATTTAATAGAAAAACCAAATCACAACAAAATCCACCCTCTAATACCAAATGATGCAGAGAAAGTTAGCAAACAACCATGTATTCAACTATTAAAGGTTTACAACAATCCACTTCAACCTCAACTCTACATTCTAAGGATCAACAATAGGTTTAAAATGGTTAAAACTTGTAAAATTTATCTATCATCCCCTTGAATAGCCTCATATCTACCTATGCACTTACCTTGACACAACCCTTGGTCTAAAGAGTTATTAAACAAATAATCAAATCGTACACCCATTCGGCTTGGCTCGATGGTTACAATCTTTCACTTACTAATTCTTAACATACACCACTTTACTTCCTATAACCCTTGCTCCTTAGACCTCTTCCTTGCCTCTCTCTATCTAAGTAGCATACAATCAAGCTTAGTTCTTTATTTCTTATTCTTTCACACCTCTAACCAGCCCTATTCGTATCCACAGCTTGTGTAAGACAATATCTAGGTTCATTTCTAAGGGACTAGACTTGTTTCTCACATTTTTATTAATGAATACTATTACTAGTTTAATATAATTGTCATATATTTCTCTTTTCGAGGCTACCTCCTCTAATAAACCCTCTAGAATAGGGTTAAGGGATTTGTGAGCACAAATTATACCAATTTCCACACTTGACTCACTAGACTAGCCCTTCACTTTTCAAAGTGCAACTTAGTCCCAGAGATCTCTATAAGCTTGTTATGCCTACTGAACTCCAATCACATGGTTTGTTCAAGGTTGAGGAATGTTTAAGTCTTCAAACCCTCAATAAAATATTTTCAGATGTAAGATTTACTATTTCCAAATTTTAACTACTAAGGCTTCTACTAGCATTTCCAAACATGGATTTCTCACCAAACACTTTGAGATTTCATTCGACTATCCACCGTGCTCAATCAACTGTCAAGAATAACTAGAATGCCACTAAATGATTCACTCTAAATCCTTAACCAAAACTTAAAAACATCCTCACATAGGTATGTACAAGTTTTTGAGGAGTTTCACTAGTTTGTTGTTGAGAAAAATGACTTTTGGTCTAGTAAACCCTAGCCCAGGTTTCTCCCACTGCATCTGAAGCCCAAGGGGCAAAACTATTGATTCCTACACTGTTTGGTCACATCCAAAATTTTTACAAGCTTTAAAAGAACTATGATGTCCTTTAACAACTATAAAAATGCATAAAATCTCTTGAACTCACCTCTACCTTTCATTGCAATCTTGTTTTCATAGTACTCGATATATGTAGATGCTCGGAATAGGGCATCTAACATTTTAAGATCTTTCATCAACTATTGGCTTTCCTCCTTCAAAGTGTAGTGATATATTCAAGATCTACACATGTCATCCACTCTTATCTCAATCACACTACGATGTATGTATGCTCACACTTGCTCAAAAACTCATGCATGCATAGTATTGGGTTGAAGGCTCACTGCTATAGGTTTATTAGATCCTCCAAACCTTAAATCATTCCTTACAACAAAGAAGAAACTATTGTAGACATGATACACCCTTGTCTTAAATTTACTCATTCAAATGAACTTGAGCATATGACTATGATATACTCATGTAAATAATTAAACCTTGGGATTTTTACGACAACTCAAGTAACCCACCAAGAATCACTTAGAAGGGAAATGAAAATGCCCTCTCACTCTTCATGCTCTTTAAGTAAGTTCTCAAATTAATTCCCTATAGAGATACTCTTCACTATCACAAGGAATCACAACCCTTACCAATACATACTAACACATAAAAATGAAGTCAAAACAAACATTCACTCAATATCAATTTGCAAGAGTTCGAGTACTCACAACCATGCTCTAAATCCCCTTTGCTCAACTCGAGGTTAAGAATGCAAAATAACACACACAAATAATTGAAGAGATTGTTACAAATTGAGTTTCTCCTTTTAAATCCTTCTTGAAACCTTACATCTGATTCATACCCGATAGAATGAGAAATTACAATTCTGAATGACTCATATAATTTCCCCCTCACTCCCTACTCAAGATTTCATTCAAGGCGGGTTACTTAACAGCCTAAGTTTAGTATGACTAGCTCATGACATGACATGGGATTATAGATAGGTCATAATACCTCTTAATACCTCATTCCACCATTTTATATAATTCCAAGGTTCAAGAATACATTACAACTCTCAAACTAAGCCAAATGGCCAAATATTCAAATATTGCAAAATTGGAGGAAATGCTCCATTTGAATTTTGAATGACCTCAACTAGACTAACCACACATACTCGACACCTAGTGACTCCTAGCAATCATGAACACACATACCAAACCTTTAATTGATGTCTTCATGATTTTTTTAGATAGATAGGATGATGCTTTGACATCATCAACTCTTGGGGATTATGATAAGCGAGATCCCTAGTTATTTAAGACATTGTTATTCAAGATATTTGAATATTTTGCACTATTGGAATTCCAAATTTTTTTGCTTTTTCTTCTCAAAAGTCAGCCACTTGGTCAACATCTGAAGAGCCCTAACTTTTCATCAAAAGTGTTTGGGGTCAAAGAAAAACCGATCACCACTCTTATCTCTAACTTCTCTCTTTTCAAGGTCATTATTTTGTGCACATGTCCATATTAATTCCAGATATTGAACCGATGGGAAAATGTAGCCGCTAGTGTAATGACACTCCAATCGATTTTCTCCATGATTTCCTTTCTATCAGCCTACGTGTAACCTATGGAAGAAATCATCTAAGTCTACATTGCCTAAATTTGTATATGTTATCTTGTCCATGTCGAAGTGAGGTGGGATGAAGTTGGGATGTTAGTCAATTGGATCTTCATTATTCTAGGGTAAGAGTGCAGACAATTTTCTTCGAGGAGTGGATTTGATAAAAACTTAGGACATACAAAATCCCCCTCTAATGCTTAATGGAATCTCACAATACTAGAAAACACGTGGAGACCTCATACAAGAACTCACCTATGTAAAAAATAAATCATGAACCGGTAGGAGCATCCAAAACACTTGACATAGCTTTGAACATGATCCTTACATAGTTTAAATGTAGAAATTATGCCTTCTTGTCATTTTAGGGCTCTAAAACACTCAAAAACTTTGAAATTTGAATGTAAAGTGTGGGACTTAACATGAGATTCAACCATATAACACCCTTTTCATGCTTTCATTAATAATGGCCATAACATTGTAGCTATTTTCAAATATTTGACAATTGATTTCATAATCTGTGTTTGAATATGGGCCTTACACATGGATATATTGGCCGCATCGGACTCACTTAGATGACATTTTATTCTCTCATTTGCTTGGTACAGATATCGTGGCTTGACAACTTGACTTGATTTTATGATCCATGAGGTGTTGACACATGTACTTTCCTTTAGGAATGACAAGGGTAGGAAAGAAATCAATAATATTGCAAAACTATAAAATTGCCAACTATGGGGATGCAAATTTGCCTCTGTTGTATGATGCCACTATATGTCACCACATGCCCTCCTCGTCGGGCCTCAAAGATGAAAGAACAATTAACAATATTGTAAAAACTTTGAAACTACCAATTATAAGATTACAAAAATACTCCCTCGCTTAATTGGTACAGATCGTGCCATGTGTCCTCATCGTCATGCTTCATAGGTGTAAGTGTAACTTGAATCTTGTAGAATCGTGAAGTTAAACCGTAAAATCTGAAAGTTACTTTCTACCATATAGCGTTGAGATTCTACAAATATTCCTTTGTTGCTCCACATGGAAGAACTTACAAGTTACACACCAAGCATTATATTTGACTTTATAGAAAAGTCAACAAACAGAGGAATATTCCCAAAATATTCAATTTTTGAGGCTCGGATGTGTAACTCATTAACTTTCCAAGTTCCCTTACCAGAGTACTTTTGAAAATTTTATTGCAATTTTTTACCTTGTATCAAGTGTTATTTTCTACAAAATTGTTTGAGTAACTTTCCTAAGTATTGAAGTTTTCTTATGAATTTCAGATCATATTTAGGAAGTCAAGTTGTAGTTTGCATGCAAACTACTTGATGAATTCCGAAACTTGAAGCTCCTGAATACATAGGAAGTTAGTGCAAATAGGAAGTCAGAACCCGAATTACATTTTTCATGCAAACTACAAGTTGATTCCCAAAATCCAATCCCCCATGTGCATTTTGGGTTTCAAAACCTGAATTGTAGTTTTCATGTGTTCTCATGCAAATGTGCAACAAGAAAATTCCTAATTTTCAAGCATGACAACTATACCCTACCTAAAAAAATTTACTCAAAGGTCATCCTAAGCCCTCCTTCATATCACCCTAACCCCCAAGTCAGTCCTATCCCATCTATATGAGAAGTACCATATGTTGTGTTAGTTTGACCATAGGTTATTTAGGGATATCCAATCATTCCAAGTTCTTCCAAGGAAAGATCCATCAAGACAAGCTTTTTGACAAGCTTGTGAAAGGTCCTTTTCTGATCTTCTCAAAGCCGCACACACCCCGCAGTGAAACGAAAGGCCTGAAATCATCAAGGAGGTGTAATAGAGAGTTGATGACATTTTTAAATCAGTTTTGGAAGATTCTGGAGGTTCTCGACATTTTTGGAGTAGTTTCTAAAAGTGGGTCTTGGAGGCCTAAGAAGTGCATAGTGCCAAAATAGCTCATGAGCTTTGGGAAGCGATTCTAAGAATTTCATAAGGAGTTAGGAGTCAAATGAGATATCTCTGGAAAGATAATTCAAATCCATATAAGATGAATATTTCATGTTTTTGTAACACCTAGCGCACTCTCTATATAAAATGTTTTTGGCGTGCACAACCTTGGAGCTATATATAAAAAACCTATTTTAGGGAGTAAATGTCATAATAAAGAGATGATACCCACACCATTGGATTCATAAGGCCATTTTCATGCAAAATCACATAAAGTTTCATAAAAACTCCTCTAAAAACTCAAGTTATGACCTCGACAAGCCATTCTCTAAGGTACGACTAAAGGAGTTAGTTAAATTTTGCATTGAAATTTTGACCAATGGGAGAGTGGAACACTTTTATGAACCAATTACACCAAGGCCTTGGTGCACATGGTGGAATAAACATTTCCCCCTCCCTTTTTGGCCCTTGGTACCCCATGTGACCATGTCTTAGCCCTGTGAGAAGGTAGTCAAAATAGGAACTTGACCTTTGACAGATGATTCCAAGAGATCCGTAAGGAGTTAAAAGGAAAAAAAAATCATTATAAAGCTAATAGAATACTATATAAGGTGGATTCCTAATATTTTAAACAATACCTTAGCGCTTTTCGGGGAGCTCATTCTTCGAGGATAGCTAGCGATCTTTGATAAAAAGAGTCATTTCAAGGAGTTCCAGTAAGAATCAAGCTATGATAACATCACCATTGTGTTAAAAATGCATTTTACATGAAATTTAATATAAATAAGCATGTGAAAAGACATCCGAGAGCTCAAGTTATGTTCCTGACAAGTTTCTCCACAAGGTAAAGGAGTTAGTCATTTTTGGTGAAAAAATGGACCAATGGGAGAATGAAGCACTTTTGTGCACCAATTATACCAAGCATTTGGTGAACATGGTGAAATAAAATGCACCCTCCCATTTAGTCCCCTGGACCCCAATGTGACCTCCTCTAAGCCCCTTTTTACAATCTAAGCCCCTGTGCACATTTTCCTAGCCCCGTCACCTTTCCCCTTAACCAACCATGTCATGCTAAGTGGTCTAATAGGGATGGGGTGAATTTTTTTACACCAAGTGCACCAAGTCCTTAGTACAATTGGCCCTTCCTAACTTGAAGAAATATGCAAGTTTTTCATTTTTCTTGCTTCTTCCAAATTTTTTCACGCTTCACGAACACACGCACCAAGTTTTTTCACAACTAGATTCCACTTCATTCCTCCATTTCTGCCACCTCTAGAACCTTTCCATTACATAATTCATCCATTTTTCATCCTTCCCCACTGCTAAAACATGAGAAATAGAGATTTCGAGAAAAAAACCATGATCATATGTTGCTAGAAACCCTAGAGGCAAAAAATGAAGATTTGCTCGTATCTCCCAAACCGTTGATCAAATCTTCATGAAACTTAGAGCATATGTTCCTCTCCTAAATGTCTTAAAGATGTAAAAACATAAAATTCAAATATTCCTTAGACCATTAATGGCAGTGAAATCAGAATCCGTGCCCTAGCTTCCTTGTCCCCGATTTCCCATCAATCCGGAGAGCTGGTGAAGCCAAAATTGCAAAAGCATAGACTCGAAATAAAAAACCTATCATGATGGAAATATTTTCATTAAAATTGGAGGTGGGGAAGAAAACCTTTGAAAAATCTTGGTGACTCCATTAATGGCTTCCCCGTAACTCGTGCTCGAAGCCCGCACTCAAGCAAAAATTTCATTTTTATTTCTAAGCTCTTCGGTGGGCAAAACACGGTGAAATTTAAAGCACATGGTCGGGACAAAGAGCTAAAACCAAAAATGTCATTCCCATTGCAAACCAAGGTCATTTTCACCACTTACTAAAAATAGTACTTGTCATGCTCTTTCTAGATAGTATGAATAGTAAGTTCCCATAAATTTCAAGTTTGGTCATCTCGAGACAACTAGGAAAGATTGCAAAATGAGAAGAAAGATAAAAATGACAACTTTCCCAAAATAGTAGGCCCTAAAAATTAACATGCTAAAAATAGAAATGTACTAAAAATAACAATGTATTAGTAACATAAGAGGATGGAATTTTCAAGAAGTTTAGAAGGTGAAACTGGAGCAAGACAGGTGATATGTCCCAAAATAAAAGGGAATGGTCTCACATTCTAAAAATAGAAAGTTTTCATTTTGGGAGTAGAAAGTTGTAGATGGATTTATTTTCACTCACCTTTCTACTTTTTGGAATCTCCACAGGATAATTGGATGATTTCATGGTTTAAATAGAGGAATGATAACTTCACAGAGGTCCTGGAAGTATCATCCTGAGTTCAATTGTGTTCAAGAGCAGAACAAAACATTGTAAGGTGTAGTAGATGGATCCATCACCATATCTTAGTGAGCTAGGTAAGCCAAGGTGAGTTAGTAAGGGTGAGCTCAATGAGCTAAGGAGGTATGTCAATCAAGTAATAAAGGAATATCATCATGAACATTTCTCATGTTTGTCCTAAGCTCACATCAAGAGGTCTTGAAATAATGTTTCGGTTCTCCCATTCATGCTTTGGGGAATTTTTCCATTATCTCTCCATTATTTCTCCTTTTCTCTCCCCCTTCTTTCTAATTCTTCATTGTGAGCAATCACGACATTCGCCTTATTCAATAATGTGACCATAGTCCAAAAATGTAACAGCCACCCTTATTTTATAAAAGGGGATTTAATGTTATTTCTTAGGAATACCAAGAGTCACATTAGGAAAAGGAAAATGAAAATGCACCATGGGGTAGATGAATAGGTCTTTCTAGATCTATATAATGTAATGACATACTCTTGCTTAAGGGTTGTCAATTTTGTACACTCAAGAGAGATTTTTGAGCTAAGCAAGAGAGATAACAATTCTTCCACTTTCCTTCACCATTTTCCCTCTATTTCTAGCATTGTACAACTTGATGAAGAATGTCAATAAAGAAAGGGATTTTTATTTTCATGATTCATGAATGTGTGTAACTTTGTGTGCATGGTTTCCTCTGATCATTGACACTCTAAACTTGTTGTTTCTTTCTTATAAATTTTGGATGTGAACCTTCTAATTAGCTTTGGCGAGAATATGATTTTCTACTCATAAAGTTAATTCCCCTTATCTAATTTCTCACTCCCCTTCCCCCATCTTTTAGAAAATTCTTCCCTTACAATTTATTATAAGCATTTTCCATGGGTATAGTACAGTGTGCTCATTGGATCCCCAACCTCTTGGCCAACAATTAATTTTTATTTTAGTTCATTCACAATAAAGTGGAGCTGCACCTCTCATGTAGAGGGACCTAGATTCCTAGAGCGTTTTCTAAATAACCATCAATTTTTCCACACGAATTTTTTTCTCACCAACAGTTTTTAGCACCCACTGTGGGGTAGACTTGGAAGTAATTTGCACCTAAAATATGATCACAAGATTTAAAATCTAAAAAAAAGTAAAATATTGCAAAATTAATTTTTTTTGAAAAATTGAAAAAAGAACAAAAGAGAATTGTTGGAAGTCCATTTCCGAATGACTCATTGTCGATTCTTGCATGTGACCTTTCACATTCCATAGGCCCCTTTCATATTCCCACTGCAAGAGTTTCCAAAAGCTATCCGAAAAAATATACACCAGGTTGAATAGATCAAGAGGAGTTTTTGATCCAAATTTCGAGGCTTTCAGCAAAACTAGTAAGAACAAATAAGAGACAATCCATAATTTTGTCTCAAACCTCATCCCCATCCGGGTCTTCAATTAGTTCACATAGTAATCCCATTCAAACACCTACTAATACCCCCTAAAAATTCTCCCATTGTCCAACCACCATTTAACATTGAATTCCCTGGTGAGGAAGAAGAAGAACTATAAGAAGAATTTGCAAAAGCGAAGCTTAAATCAAACTAAAGAATCAATGGCGTACGAACTTAGCCTAATTCAACATTTATCTAAAAATACTAGCAATAAAGGATGAAGGATGCAGATTATTAAGAGCTAAAATGCACAAAACAAGAGCCCTTTATTCATAGAGAAAATAATACATAAGGCCAATACGGAACAAATTACAACTTTCTCCTACAACAGAGCCTTGCTAAGGCTAGCAAACACAATAACTAAGCCTAGAACCCTTTTCACAACTCTGGTTTGTTTCTCCTTCCTATTTTCCTCCTTCTAATTCATTTTTTCTTCTAGATCAGAACATTCCTATATAGACCCCCTTGTCTCTCGCTTCAATGTCTGGAATTAGATCTTCCACCACTAACATTCAATTTTCCTACAAAATCTTTCATTTTTGGGTAAGATCTCAATTACCTGGCTATGATATTTATGATCACCTTTAATCTATCCAATTTTCACTCCTTTAGTTGGTGTATATTTTTTCCGCCACATGGAGGTCGCACGTGTGTTCTAAGGGCCTTTCTTAGGGATTTGTCTCCAAACCTATGCCTAGGTGACACGTGGATGTCTCATGATTATTTGAAGGGCCTTTCTTGGGGATTTGTCTCCAAACCTGTGCCTAGGTGATGCATGGAGGTCTCACGCTTGTTTGAGAATGTTCCTTTTCTCTCTTTATTTGAAATTGCACTTGGGTGACACGTGGAGACCCTATGCATTTTTACTGTATCTTTGACTTTTTAATCTGTGGGTAACTTTATCGAGCCTGAGACATGTGGGCGGTGCGAGGAAAGTTTGAGAACATTTATTTCTCTACATTATGGCTTGAGTGTGCTAAAGGGACACATGGATATCTTCCACATTCAGATCCATACTTAGTTGAATTTGGGTTCAAAAAAAAAAAAGAACTAGGGCCGGGCGACAAAAAGATAGTGGCCGGTAAAAGAGTCTCACACAAAAAGAACTCTACAGTTATTGACGACTCACCAAGGGACTCCGTGTCAGTCATGGAAGGATTTGACAATCCTCTCTGCCTCAAAATCAAAATGTGGCTTACGAAATGCCACTTAGAGATGTTGCAAAGAAGTCTAGTATTTGAGCCATTCCACCTCTATAGGGTAGGTTCTTCACTGTAAGGCCTAGAAAGCTCGATCCAACTTGATTATCTCCTTGTGAGAAAATTTTTGGAGACTCGCACTATTGCGTGCAAACGGAACTCCAACTGCATGATTGGGTTTAGGATGGCTTCCACCTCGGTGATGCTAGAGCTCTCTTTTAAAGACTGAAAGACAGTCTTATCTTGTCATTTAGCGATCAAGAGATGTTGAATTTGGTCCTTTGATAGGACTGTGGAGTCATTGGGGAAGGGGAGGGGAAGCCTAATTGAACCAATTCATTGATACTTTACTTCGCTCTTTGATCCTTGTTAGAGTTGGGTCAAGAGATTATGACATTTGATGGATGCTTTGTTATAGCTCAGGATCTTGTTGATCTTTAATAATTATCTCGTTTGTCTATGATTCCTGCCCCTTATAGGGTGGAGTTGGAAAAATCATAAAGTTTTTGAATAAATAGTAGTGATTTAGGGATCTTGGTAGATATGACGTTGCTGATGGTAGAGGTTGTGGTCTTTATATTTGAGCATAACCTCTATGCATCATATACAAATCAAGTGTGGGGCTAGATTCATTTATGTGGTGGTAATTCGGTCATAACAAGAGGCATATAGCTCCTACACCAATGTTACAATTCCCCTTTCTTGGGGTTGCAGTCCCATTTTATGGGTCAAGTCCTTGATCACATCCTTAGATGATTTCAACCTTATCTGGAGGCCTCCCTTCTCTACATCAACACCGTGCAACTTTTCCTAGAGTGTATCCATCTCTGCCTTTCTTGAATCAACATCATGTTGGAGGGTCATTTCGATGTGAGAGTGAATTGGTTAAGGCTTTAGACATGTCGAGTTTAGCTTTTAGAGTCTTAGCTTCCACTTGAGAAGCTGCAAGGACTTCTCGTGATGGAGCTTCCTTCAATTCCTTATGGAGTTGTTTGATCTCCTTGCCTTTTCCTTTAATCTTGGCTTGTTGGTTGGCCATGGTGCCTTCTACCCTGCGGAGGCTAGATTGTTCCTTTTTGAGTTGGTTGCTAAGCTTGAGGTAGTCTGTTATGACTATAACCATAGTTTCGTTCATTAGCTTGACCTTATCTTGAGGTTGGAAATATGCGAGGTCGACCACACAATACCGATAGAATAATTGTCAGCCGTATCTTCTCTATGGGTTTGGATACTTAGGGAACTAACTGTGTGATGGTCAAGGAGCTTTGTTGATGGTCATATAATGACTGCATCTGCTTCGCTTCCCTGTTGAAATTTTATTCTTCTTTTTCTTCACCCTTTTGCTATCTCGGGTTGCCTTGGCCATTTTAGCTTAACTCAAAAATTCTGAGGGAGAAGGGATGACCCCAACTGTAAATGGGAACTTGGGTGGCAGACCATATGGGATTGTAACAGGTGGTTGAGGCTGTGAAGTTACTAGAGATGAAGAAGGGCCTATCACCATGTGGGGGAGAAAGTTGGGATGGTGGAGTGGGGTTGAGGCAAAAGGAGGCTCCGGTAGAGGGAGTGTCTGAGATGGGGTGAACGATAAGGGGATACCCCCTAAAGGTGAAAATGGTGGTGGAGGAGGAGATTGAAAGGGAGCCCTAAGAGGAGGGAGAGGGGAGGAGATACAGGGGTCTTGACCATCTTTAAATTTTTATGTGGGGGGCTCAACACTGATTCCTTCACTGGTCTCCCACCCTGGGGAACTAATGTGAGTTGTAGAGTGGGTGACTCGAACCGAAGGATATTGGCCGAGAAGTAGAGGATGGAGGCTCTACTTGAAATTGTTGTTGAGAGGTCTCGGAGGAATCTACGATAGTTCTTGTGGGTAGCTCCTTGGTTATTATCACCGTCTCCTCGGTCTCACATCAGACACATGATCCGCATCCTAAAACTCCTCCCATTTTCATCACTGATATGCCCTTAAAATTGAGGATGGTTTGTCCGATCTCCTACTTATACTTCCAACATGCTTCAATTTTTTCTATACTCTAGTCCTTATTATGTAGGGCCACTCTGAGTCCTCATGTCATGGTGAGGGTGGAATAATACCTATGTTGGAATGTGTAGAATGGCTCCCACTCTAGAATTGGAATGTGGCTGAGCTCGACAAACATGTTGGGTGACTCTACCTAAGGGGACCACTTGTCTTTAAAAAACTTCCTGGAATTGTGCTTGCAGGAATCTGAAACCTTGTTCCAAACTAAAGTTGAGGCCATCATTCCATCCGGTCATACCTCCACGAGTCTTGAATTAGGGCGAAGCCATAAGAAGCCAACTTTTGTGTGAGCATATGCTCTGCCTTTCATTTAATCACAATAATTCCTCCCTTGCTCAAGGGGAGGTCAAAGAGTGCCTTATTTTTAGACTGGATCCAAATTCAACATCCAGGAGTACCAACTTCCTAGTTATCTCTAGACCCACCACCCGTGTTGTGAGGACCCTCGGGAGCATAAAGGATTCATCTCGAAAACCATGCAGCCGAATCATAAAATGTCTTGCCCCAAAAAATAATCACAAGGGTGAAGGGGATTTGTGAGGATGGATTGAACAAAGCTATTCATTCTGATTATTGACCCCTTCTGGGTCAAATTTGTGTAGGAGGGGCTCCACAAAAGAGTTAAAAATTCATATACGTCCAACGAGCAGACAATACATGAGTCCAAGTGGACACTAGAATGATCTTTTAGGCATCACCTCCACATCCCATAGTGTTAGAGTCATGTATCGCTTGGTAATCTGGGAATTTTGACATAAAATGAGGTGGAAGACATACAAGGAATACCTGAAAGTGGATTTTGGCTTTGAGAACATGGATAATCGCTTGTAAATAGACTCCAAAATGACTTCAAAGAAAGTCAAAGCGATACGTTTTCTCTTTCTTCATGGACCTCATTTTGAACAGGGCCACCATCTCGCCAATCATGGACATTCCTGTCCAAATCTTGGCCAAAAATTAATGTTAGCATGGAGTAGGCATCTTGAGAATCTGCCATTAGTGACTTCAGGGGAATGGGGATTCCTACGGTTCCCAAACTACCCGAATCTGCCTCCTTTAACTCCTTATTGAGGACCAAAGATTTTTTCTAGCATTGAGCCCATATTCTTTGGAGATTGGCCATGTTATAGAAACTAGCCACTGGGTCATAGACTAGAGATAACATGTCTCTAATAGCTTGAGGTGTGATTACCACCTTTATGTTTCGCCCTAGATGACATTATTGTCGGTGTTGAAACAACTCGCACACATCACTATAATATTTTGAGTACGTGTGAATGAGAGAAACCATATATTGAGTAAGTTTTGTGCTCCAGATTCTTGAGCCAAAAGCCTTAGAACTCCCTGTGTTAAGAAACCTGACGTGGCCGCCTCTCGCAGATTTGGGCTTCTTCTGCACGAGAACAGGTCAAAGACATCATCGGTAAAGTCAGAAACCACGAAAGGGTCACTAAACCGTGATCCTCCATCAGGGAACCTTAACCTTAGTTGAAGAGGGTGTGTGGGCGCAGTTACCCCAGTATAAGACTTTTCTTGTGGTGTAAAGTCGGAGTTGCCATGGCAGATTTTGGGACTAGGAGAAGACTATGATTCTTTCTACTCAAACTCGAGGTTGGTTGAAAAAATCTTAGTGTTTGAAGTGGATTTTGGATTCTCCCAACTGCCTTAAATAACTACCTTAACTTATGTAGAGCAATGGCTTACACATAGATATAGTTAAATCATATAAAAAACTTTTTTATTTAAGGACACTAAGCACCAAACTTTACATTTTCCAAGATATTTTTTGTTAATTCTTCAATCTTTTTCCCAAAATATCTTAGAAAGACGTTGGATCATTAATTTTGGGGAAAATTAGGAAGATGCACTTCCTCTAAAACTTCAAAAAGAGGCAAGGGTGTCCCGCGAGGGACACATGTCCGAGACACTTATTGAAAGGGGCAAAAACAAACAAGGAAAAAGAATGAGGAAAAGCAAAAACTATACATATGATACAATACTTCAAACAAAGAGACTCAATGGAAAGGCTTTAAGTGAATCCCATTTACCAGAATTTCCAAGGGGTCACCTTCCATGGTCTCAATGAGAATGCGTTGTGCTACTTGTATGCACTGATTTTGAATGGTTTTATCCATAAGGGGTCAAACTTTCCATGATTTCCAGGCTTAACAACCCTTTCATCCAATTTCAAAACCACAGTACCAACTTAGAATTCTGGTTTTGATGTCTTTTGATCGAACCAAGTTTTCACCACTTATCGAAGCTGATCTTGGCTTCATGAGTAGCTTCCCACTTCTCTCGAGCTCTACTAGTTTGGTGGGTCTTACTTGCATTACCCTATTTTTCTATATCTCAATTTGTTTTAATAGTTGTAATGTAGGGATTTCTAGGGTAATCGACATCACAATGATTTTCCCGTAAACTATCTCATATGGCGAGGCTTTTAGGATTTGTTTAGGTGTGATTCGATCAGCCCATAAGGTTGTTTTGACATGTTCATGCCATAACCTCTTATGCTCATTTCCCATCCTTTTATGAGCATGATTAGATTTTTTTAGTGGATTCTGCCTAAACATTTCCTTGTGGGTAATAATTGGAGGATGTTTTCAGATAGATCCCATGCCTTACAATGAAGTCAGATACTTTGGTCCTCAAAAAGGCCTTTGCATTATCTGATATAATAGTGCGGGTGGGGGGGTCTGAAGCAAGTAGTGATATCCTGTAGGAGTCCCAGGTTCATGTTCTCATTGGCCTCTTTTAGTGGAACTACTTCCACCCATCGGGTGAAGTAATCGGTTGCAGTGAGGATCCATTTGTGCCCGATGCTCGAAGTTGGGTTGACCATACTAATGAAGTCTAGACCCCATTATGCAAATGGTTCCTCAATTAGGATGGGGTTAAGAGGTAATGCTTTGCATTCCTCTAGAAGCCCGTATAAACTTGACAAACCCCGCATCTGCTTGTTTCGCTTGATGATCCGCGAACAAGCTTGACAAAAGTATCCTGCTTGCAGGATTTTTATAGCTGTGGTTTGGGTAGAAAAATGGCCTCCCGAGCTCCCATGGTGCAACTCGCATAAGACCCTTTCAACTTCTTCATTCTCCAGTACTGAGTAGGTGTTGATTGGAGTTTCTTGCTTCCTATCCATATTAGTGTATGAGAAATCAATAAACACAAAACAACATCGAATATGTAAGGGATTAGTACCTTGGAGATGGTGATGACTAATATGGGTGCAAAGTAGATGATGAGCTCTTCGCTACGATCTCAACAAACCTGCAACTCAATGACACTAGAGAAATATTGTTTAGATATTTTATGCGGGGCTGCCCAACTAAGCATACACGAGAAGCCTTCACTTCCACGTGGTCATCAACCCCGTTTGACAAATAATAATGATAAAATGCAAGATAAATGGATAAAATGCAAGCTGATGAACAAAGAAACTTGAAAATGTTGGTATGTAGATGAGCTACTGATCTGATCCAAATGAAACATGTAACATGAACCATGCTAAGTGAACCACCAAATCATGAGCAGAGTATTGTGGGGATTCCAGTGTGATTATAAGGACATTATGAGGATACTATGATAAACAAGAGGCTAAAAATTCAAAACAACATTTTCCCAAAATTTTCAACTTGTTTAGACGAGGGGGGAAGGCCCATATTTATAGCCTAGGGGTGAGGTTAGACTGTGGGTTATTAGGTAATCCAGGTTGGGTAAAGTAACCTTGGTTAAGAGACATGATGTGATCAAGTGGGGCTCACAATTTGAATTATGAGGTCAAAGAGATAAGGATGGAGTGGGGAGCATGATTGACATGGTTAGGTGCAATAATGCATCCCATTTTTGAATTTAGGAGTGAGATGTTGGATGTATGTATTATTTCCCATGAATTGAATAAATTTGGGATATGTGAGATAATGCCAAATTTTAATTATTAAATGGGTTTACATGGATCCCATTAATTAATTAAAATTTGGGTGAGTAAATGGATGGAATTTATTCAAATTTAGGAAAAGAAAAGCGAGAGGGAAAGTTGCATGAAGGAGAATAAATGTGGGATGAAGGAGAGGAGTTACACCAAAAATTGGTGTCTACATTTGCCCCTTTTTGTGGAGTGGTTTGCGATAGCAAGCCACGAGACAAAAATAAAAAGGATTGGATGAAGTTATGTGTCCGAGGATGGATAAATACATGACCAAAAGAAAGATTCCCCAGGTGAAAAAGGATCAAAATAATAATGAAAAATATGGCGGTGACTTTAATATCACACATGTAGAGGAAAATTGCGGTCTCAATGGAGACGAGCTACAACATTCTACAAACCAAAGTGAGTGGGTGGAGACCACTACAAGATGGGATGTAAACCGTGATGACCAATGGGTCATACGAAAACATCTAAATATGCGCAATTAAATGCAAAGAGTATGCGAGATCCTTCGTACGTGAGGAATTGAACAAAAAATCATACATCCACAAAAGGGAGGAGGATGAAAATAATGATACCCCAGCACAAGGCATGATATAGAAGGTAAATACGTAAATAAAATTCCCCACGGGAATAATCATAAATGTGGATGCGATGAGTAGATGAGGTAGAATGCTCTAAAAGGGTGATAAATATGATGGTAATCATGTTTCATAGGAAAGTTTCATAAGTGATAGCATTAATAGGTGAAAAGAGAAAGAATTCCCACTTCTTTGGTAATTAGGATAAGGAGTCAAACTACTTTTATGAAAAAACAGAAGCAGAGAAAACATTCATGGAAGAGAACAAGATCAGATAGGTGGTGACTATTATGGTATCCTCCAAGACAAAAATGTCATAGGAAGATGTGATGAGGGTTATATATGATGATGTCTCCTTAAGAGGGTTGACAAGAATGGAAGATATGACACCACTCTCGAAAGGAGAAGAGATAAATTTCATAGAGAAGAGGAAGAGGACATTGAATGGAGTAGAGTGGACGTGGTGGAGGAGGAGAAAAAAATGAAAGAGAATAAAGGGGATGAGGTGTAATAGGACGGAGAAACCATCATCCGTAGATAATGAGGAGTGTGAACTGTGCTTGATTGTGATGGAAAGAAGAGGAAGAGAATAATAGAGAAAGAAGATAAGAGAGGAGAGAAGATAGATGAAAGCACAAAAGAGAGAGAAAGATAGTTAATATGAAGGTAGTGGGAAAAGATAAGGGGAAAAGAAATAGAGAAGGTGTGATGGGCCTGGAGAAAAGAAAATAGAGAAAGAGAATAGGAGAAGAAGGGAAGGAGGAAGAACAAACAAGAAGAAGATGAGATGAGAAGAGGGAAGAGATTAGAGGAGATAGTGAACGCATAGAAGAGAAACAAAGATGTGCCATAGTAAAGAAGCAACAGATATAATAAAGAGGGGAGATGATGGAAGAAATAAATGATGAAGGACAAAGAAGAAGAGGACAAGAAAATGATAGAGAAGATGGTGAAGGAGCAAGGAAAAGTAAAAGGGAAAGAGAAGAGAGAAGAGGACAGAGTCGAGGGTGAAAACAGAAGAAAGATGTGTAATATGAAAGCAGTGGAAACCAAGAAATAGACAATATGATTATGAGAAGAGAAAGAAAATTCAAGAGTGAAGGAGACAAAGGATGAAAGATGGAGAAGGATATAAGAGATAGGGATGATAGGGGAAGAAGGAAAAAATAAGAAGAAGACAAGAAAATGACAGAAGAGAGGGTTAAAGGGAGATGGAGATCAAAAATGAAGGGAGAGAAAGAATGGATCACGAAAGAGATGACAGAGCTGAGAAAAGGAAGAGGTGAAGAATATTAGAGAAGGATGATAGGAGAGATGAACAATAAGACATGATGAGGGTAGGGGATAACATCAAGAAAAAGGAAGAGAAGGATGGAAAGATGAAGGGGATGAAGAAGATGAAGAAGTTAAAGAAGACGAAAGAGGAGGTAGAATAGAGAAGAGAAAGAAAGGAACAATGAGGAGCCAAGAGGTTGTAGAGGAGATGAGAGAATGGAAAATAAATTGATATATAGTGATGGAATAAGGTAGGGGTGGTAGAGAAAGAGGTTTGGTAATGGGAAGGTGGAAATAATAGGGAAAGAAGAGATGATAGAGAAGAAACGGGAAGGGGATTGAACCAAAGTGTTAGGAATAAGACCCAGGTAAAGAATATGAAACAGACTGCATGGAAATGCATGTGGAGAATGGGATGATAAAAAATATGGGACAATGCTGGTGAGCTAGGTTATTAATGGGGAAGTAAGATGAAAGCGTGAGGGGAAAAGGGGATGAAGATGATATAGAGGAAGTGAAAGAAAACTAGGAGTAGAAAGGAGGAGAGGACAATAGAGAAAATGATGCAAAAAGGAGGAAACAAAATGAGAAATAAGAAGTGAAGAGTGAGCATTATAAGGCATGCAAAGAGAAGTTGGAGGGGGAGGAATGACACAGATTGGAAAATATGTGGAATTGATAATGATTAAATAGGAGAGGGTGTATGATGAAGATAGTAGATATATTGAAGAAGATGGAGGGAAGATGGAAAGGAAATGCTAGTGAAGGGATGTTAGAAGAAATCCTCCGATAATGATTAGAGGGAACAAAAGAAAAAAGGAAGGAAGAGAAAATGGAGGAGGTAAAAAGGAGTGAACAGGGACGTGTAGAATGGGGATAAATGAATTTTAGGAGAATTCCACCGATAATTATTAGCACAAAAATGGAAGATGATGATGAAATAATGTAAGAGGAATATTAACAATAATGGTGGGTAAACGAGGTGTAGATATGTGGGAGAACTCAAGAAGGTGGAGTGGAAAGAGTAAAGAAAGGAGGGATAATGATTTGTGTGGAGATGACGATGAGGAGAGGATGTAATGGATGAGGATGTGGATGAAGATAAAGGAAGTAAAGATGAAGGAATGAGACATAGTAAGAAATGGTATGAAGTGGTTAAGTCGATTTCCAAACAAGGGATGATGGGGATGATATTTGGGGAAGTCTGAGATATTTTGTGCAAGGAAGAAAGAGGAGGAAAGAGGATGTGTTTATGGGGAATGAACACAAAATATGGAGAAAAGGGGAAAGGAAAGGAGATAGATCATCCCTAAGAGAGACTCTTAAGTAAGATCGCCATGTCGTAGGAATGGTTAAGTAGGATCGCCAAGCCGAAGAAGAAGAAGAATGATGAAAAGAAGTGGATGGTTGGAAATATTGATGGTAAGAGTGTATGAAAAAATGGACTGAAGGGGAACCCTCAGGTATATTTTCCATACTATGAAAGTGCGTAAGTAAAGTGATCGAGGAGAAATGGATACTAAGACGATAATAAGGAAAGAAGGAAACAAAGGAGTGTAACATAAATGGATGGAGGAATGTATGCGGTGTAGGATGGAGAGTGTGAGGGGAATCCTTAATTAGGATGCCCATGTTGTGCGAGTGATGACACTAGAGCGTTAAGCAAAAGTTATGGAGTGGGAAGACATTTCTAGTGATGATTGTCGTTCAATGGAATGGAAAATGGTGGAGGAGTTTCTACAATGACATGATCTTAGGAAAGGAATATATTTCAATTAAGAAGCCTATGTGAAATGGGTGATTAAGTAAGATTGTCAAGCTAAAAGAAGAATGAAAGGGAAATGAAATGATAAAATAGATGCTAGTAAAAGGATATTAGGGGAAAAACACAAAAATAATTATCCGAGTGGAGGATGGGTGAAGGATTGAAGAAATAACAAAGAAGGACGAAGTGGGTGAGAAGAGCAATGGAGAATGAGATGGGGTGAATTTTAGGGAAAATTTGATTGACAAAGGAGACTAGGAGGAAGGAATGGTCAACAGATGTGATTATGAATGAGACCTTGTCCAAAATGATAGGTCTACTTTGAGTAGGATTTTTGTGCTACATGGGTAGTTACGTAGACATGCTAAGCTAGGGATGAAAATCCTAGAATGGTGAAGAAGATGATGTCTACGCTAAGTGATAGACATGAATAAGAGTGATGAGAAGGGTAATGGGTGGATAATTAGCGTGAAAGAGAAGGACGATGCGAGAGGATGGATGGAGAAAGGTCACATTGGTCATGGTGGGGGATGAGAAGCTGTTGGATAATGAATGTTACTTGAGAGATATTCTCAAGTAGAATTCACAAACTGCAACGAAGATCAAGTATAATTCCCAAACCAAATAGTGCATTAAAGAGAGTGTGTAAAGATAGTAACTAATTTCATTATTTTATGGATGATGCTTATAGAGGACATCTTTAGGAGTAAATATATGGATGTAGATTTATGAATTGAAATTTGATTTCGAAGAATGTGATTATGATAAAAAATGACTTTGACGAGATGAGTGTCATATGACCGTAACAAGGGACATGCAAGAAAACCGTGCTTCAAACCAGATAGGAGGTAAAAAAATAAGGCACCACTCAAGACATGACACATGCAACCAATAATAGGTGTTAACACATAACCAATGACATGACTATACCAAAAGACCCTGAAGGAGATATAAAGGAAAGATTCTCATCAAGCTAATGTTGACATGACAAGGGGGTTTAAGATGTATCTTGTATACGAGGAGAGGGTTCTCCAAAGGTGGTGTTCCTTAAAGCTATGCCCAAACTCTGGGAAATGGGAAGAATAATAATAGAAGAAAGTTGATCAATGCGGGAAGCTTTAGGGTTTATTGACAAAGGAAGGCTGATTAATGAGGGAACCTTCCAAATTCCATAATAAAAGAGTAACCATCCTTCGAGGGTATGGTCTACTATATACATAATATGGATAAGAATAATATATATTATAGTCATCCTTTGAGGGATTGGTCTATTTCTTATGATTTTTATTTTGACTTTGATTTGCATGATTTTCTTTTTATTTTCCCTTTTCTCTTTTTTTTTTACATGAACAAATTTCCTTCGAGGATCGACCTATTTTTAATAACTTTTATTTTTCTTTTTGCATGTATGAATTTTATCTTTACATGGGGGAGAGTTGGGAATAGCTAATTAGATCACTTAGGAGGGGATGATGACCATACAAGAGACACCCTAGACCCTTTAGATAAGGGAATAAGAGAATGAGAGGGTGATTGATGTAATGATTATGGGGTTCTCACCAAATGGGAGAAATTTTCCACAATGAATATGCTATGAGTAGAGCCATGGTACTCATATTCAAGGTCATATCAAAGCAGTGATGGCGGTAGACCACATAATTCATATCATTACCATGATAGACGGAAGGGGCTAATGGTGGAGAAATGGTCTAAAGATAGGACTATGCTCATAGGTGCATGTACTAACAATAGAATGGCCATAAGTGCAATGTATTAAGGGGTTTAATCTCTGGTTTACCATCAAGGGAAGCCAAATGATAAGCCCCAGACCCATACTTATGTGTGATAATATATGGTCCAATCTACTTGGGAGTGAATTTTCTCCATCGAATCCTTGATTAATATCACATTTGAGATAAGATAATAACTTAGTAGGATGTGATACAATGAGATAGATGAGTGAGGGTAAAAAGGACTATGCATTACCCTTTAAAGAATTATGACTACAACGGTGGATTTTGGATGAAAGTGAAAGATTAGATAAGACATTGCATGACAGAGATAAGATGGAATCTATGTGTTGCCTTTAAAAGTGAATAAACAAGAAAAATATATGTGTCCCATTGAGACGAAACATGGCCATAAATGTGGGCTTAAGAAAGACACAATCATGTCCACAAAGGTGGACTTTGGTGAAAAATATGGTCTCTCAATGGAAGGAAAAATATGGCCTCAAAAGAGGACTTTGATGAACATAAATGGTCCCTTATTGGAAGGACAAACATGGCCTCAAAGGAGGACTTTGTGTAGACACAAAATTTAGGTCACACTCCCCTTTACCCCACATGTATATTAATTTAATTACCTACAATTAAATTAATGCACATTCTCACAATATTCATTATTTAATTACCTTAATTAAACTAATTTCCACCTCACCCCACCACATCACCTAGACACCTCATCATAAACCTATTCTTAGCATGTTTCCTTTTTACTAGGACTCAATATCCACTTACCATAACTAACTAAGACTTATTCTTACTTACCATAACTAACTAAGACTTAGTTCAACCCTAAAATCACATGCCTATTCTTCCTCTAACCGCATGCCCACTTATCTATGCACAACATTGATTTTGATTTGAATAATGGACAGAGATGGTAAAAATACCGCCAAGATCTCTCATTTTTAGTAAACCTAGGATTTCTTGCCTTAATCGACGCCATTGGTCAACCCGAAATTGATTCCAAATACCCTAAACCGTCATTGGTTACCATATATTCACTTTGGTAACCTTGTTTGAGAGGTTGGAATAATTATTCAAGTTTTGGAGAGGAGAGATCTATTTGCATGCAAGCACACACCGAGCACTCTTGCACATCCAGACATCTTGAACTAGCATCAAACACTGATCTAAAAGACAAGAATTCATGGTAACATTATGGGAATCACAACCACGAAATTGAGCACCAGGTTTCATGGATCAACCATCACCTCCATCCAACCACCAAGTTTACAAGTACAAGTAAGTACATTTGGATCTACACCTTCCCATATTTATTTAGATTAGTTTCTTCATCTCTATTTGGGAGTTCTAGTCTCCCTTGCATCCCATCATCTCTCACCCTCCTGCCAATCCCTCCACCTAATCACCTACAACCTCTCAACCCTCCATACCCACCTTCGACATCTCTCGAGTATTCCTAGCATTGTCATCAACCTCACCATTCTCTATCCATTCTCTGTGCAATCATAGAGAATCACCAAAACCAAACTTCATTAAGTTTCTATCAACTCGACCCTTACCTGACACCGGCTAATCTAAACCATTGTTAGTCTATCCTAAACCGACATCGGTCATACTAGAATGATGTCAGTCTCTATATCTAGTAAATCTTCCTATAACAAAACCCCATAACATTTACCTAAATAAACCAAATCACCAAAAGCTTGACCCTGACCTATCCCAACCACCTTATTTACCTGTCTAACTTCTAGATCTGATCATAACCTAGCTTGTTAGATTAGATTTGTTTATTGTACTTGAATGAGACACCTAAATCATATCAACTACAATAGGATATTATTGGTTTACATCATTTCTTGCATTAAGTTGTTTTAAACAGTGGATTGACAACCATTTAGAAGTATCACACTTCCCGGATCTAGCATACGCTAGGCAGTCCACTGACATATATTATTTAATATTCCTCTTGTGGTCTTGTTTTGTATTCATAGGTAGTTCCTCCTAGCAAAAATGAAGTTCTCATAATCAACATTGGATTGGGAAATTAGAACACACGCACTCTACCTTCCACCTTCATTCACAAGTATTCCTCCTCACCCTTACCTTATATGTTTTTCTCTTACGTATGCATACTTTTGGTGAAACACTTTGATGACACAATCATGGCCACAAAGGTGGAATTTGATGAAAAAGATAGAAATATGGTCCCTTAATGGAAGGAAAAACATGGCCACAACAGTGGACTTAAGATGAAAATAAATGGTCCCCTAAGGGATAGATGCATATGGCCACAAAAGTGGGCTTAAAATGAGATGAATATTTGGATGGGGTTAGTTTAGATTGGATGGATTTGGATGAGGTAAATAAAACAATGTCAAGGAGTAAATCCTCCCAAAGGGTGTGAAAGGAGATTTGTTTAGATATGAAATGAGTTAATACGGATGATATGCTCAAGGATGAGGGGGGTTGCTCCCCTAACGAAAGAGATTATATCACTGTAGGCAAATCATATGTGGATAAGTGAAAGAGATGGGATGATGATAGCATTATATTTGGATTAGGTACATGAGTTGGGGATCATACGAAAACAATGTTGATGAATAAAGGAGGACTCTATGTATGAGGAATACCATGTGAAGGAGAGATGTTAATGGAGGATGAAGGAGAAGACTTAGAGACTTTAATAGATGTGGAGTTAGTTGCAGATAAAATGGTAGAGTGACAATATTCAAAATACCATATCTTTTAATGAGATCATGGATGACAATATAAAGTGCCTTACAACATTCAATGCCATGACCCGGGTGCGATGGTAGGCAAAAATGAGGTGGGGATCATAACACAATGACTTCTTACTATTTGGGTTAAATTCCTCGACAGGTGGGAGCGTGATGGCAAAAATTTGTAATAAGTATTAAGGGATTCCACATAAGATTCAATTGATACATTAGTATATGCATTTTATTTGGAATCATTAGACTTATATTTGGATGAAAATACTTGGGATGTGGTTGATGAGCTGTCTTGGAGGATTGTGTCATGTCGTTCCATAGTTTTGATTATGCTTTAGTGACACTTGAAGATTTAGAGGAAGATTTGAATCTCGAAGGAATGCTGGATGTTTTTGATTTTTGTTGGTGGAGTGATTGTGATGCCTTAGATGGAGATTGATGTTACCCCAAAACAAATGATGCATATTTGGTATTTTTGGTGAAATGTCTATCTTCTTTTGAGGACACACAAGAGATCATTGTGGAAGTGTACTAAGGATATTGGATTTGGATTGCAAAGGATCATTCTTGGAAGGGATGATACGATTTTAGTCGGAGGGTCTAAAGTTCATGTCGTAGTTGATATGGGTTGAAAAGATTATTATTTTCATCATGATGTTTACGAAGGTTGGTTTGTTGTGGAAGTATCTGTAGATGAGATGAGAGGGTCATTTAAAGTTGCTATAAGTGCTTTCCAATATTATTCAAATGATGTGGAAGAAGAAGATGATGTGGTAACAATCACACTAGTTGATGTGGTTGGCATGAGTAGAAGTGTGGAAAGAGGAATTGAGATAGAATCAATAGATGGTATGATAGGTAAAGGTGGAATAGATGTGGATGGGGGAGTGTTAGGAAACCCGATGGATGAGGATGTAGAAAGATGAGTTGTATTCGTTGTGGATGGGGAAGGATGTTCCCCCTGAATGAGGAAATCATCTTCCTCAATAAGGTCATGGATGATGGTCTGAAAGGCCCTACACTGCTCAATGTCATGGCTCAAACACAATGATAGGTGTAAATGCAATTGGGATTGAACCATGGAGGTTTCCTACTATAAGGATCCCAATGTCTAATGGGAGGAAGCATGATCAATTTTTTTTTAATTAGATGTTGAAGGATATCTACATAGACCCGATTGAGGTGTCAAAAAGAATATAACTCTTATGGGTTTTAAGATGATGTTTTGGCTTGGATTTAGATGTGGAAGTCTGGGATGTCAATGTATGAACCAATATAGATGTTGAGGATGGGGATGGATTGCATTGTGGTTTTAGTGTTTTGGTTTCAGTTTTAATGTTAGTTGATGATTCAGGGTCACATGGACCTGATCGAAAAGTTAGTTGAATAAATTTGATGGACAATGAAGGATCCTCTTTAAAATATTATTCATTTAGAGGTGACATGGTTGTGGAAGTTTGTGAAGAATGAGGGGACATTTGCATTTGGATAGATGAGGTCAAAGGTGTAGATGTTGAAGTGGAAGGAAGAGATTGGTTTGGTTTAGGAAGGATGTATCCTTCCTTAATGAAGTCATGAATAATGTCTTGAAATGCTCTGCAATGTCCAATATCATGTCCAGGGGTACAATGATATGCACAAATAGGTCTGGAATGAAATCATGATGGCTTTTTGCTATTGGAGTCAAAGGCCCTAATAGGTGGAAGTGTGATTGTAAAAATTTGTAATAAGTGTCGGAAGACCTCCGTACATGATTCGACCAAAGCGTTAGGAGGTGCTTTGTCTGTGCAGAATCTCTTGGTCTTTGGAGGAGTGGATTTTTGAGATAATTCAGATGTTAAGGACAAAGTTCGAGCATGTTTATGTCTTGATGGATGGAATCCAGTCGTGATTTTCATAGTGTTGGATGATTTTGGTTTTAGTTGAAGGGGTGTGGGGTTGGATTATTTAGAAGAAGGAATATTAATTTCTGTATAAGGGAATTTTGAGGCAATATTTGAGAGGTCATCCTTGGGAGGAACGATAATAATTTCTACCAAAGGATCCGAGGTGGTACTGATAGAGGCATAGGAAGGAATATTTGTTCATTGGAATCTAAGGAAGGTGGAAATTGATTTGGTTGCGTTGATGAGGTAGAAGGATTATTTGAAGTTTAATCCATTTGAATTTCTTTCAAAGGTTTTTCAAATGATGTAGGAGGGGAGGAAAATGTGGATGTGGTCTCAATGACTGATGTGGTAGGTGCAGGAATTGGGATTGGATCTATGGTTGGCATTATGGGTAAAGATGGAATAGATGTGGATGATGGAGTGTATGAGGTATAATCAAATGTGGAATTAATCGTGGATGTGGGTATGGGTATTGAAAGAGGTACTAGATGTATAGTATTAATTGAATAATAATCAAAATTGTGTGGTGTGGAAGGTAGAAATGGATTTTACGATGGTGGATTTGGGTAGGTTTGTTGGAAGATATCCAGGAGTTGAGATTGAATTGGTTGGGAGGTTGTGTAATGTTGGGAAGTAGGGACATAGTGGGATGGATGAGATTGTTGAGGTACATGAAGTGTGGTAAATGATGTAGGAGGGGAAGATGATGTGGATGTGGTCTCAATGACTGATGTGGTAGGTGTAGGAACTAGGATTGGATCTATGGTTGGCATTATGGGTAAAGATGGAATAGATGTGGATGATGGAGTGGATGAGGTATATTTAGATGTGGAATCAATGGTGGATGTGGGTATGGGTATTGAAAGAGGTGTTAGATGTACAATATTAATTAAATAAGAATCAAATCATGTGGTGTGGAAGGTAGAAATGGATTTTACAATGGTGGAGTTGGGAAGATTTGTTGGAAGATACCCTAGAGTTGAGATCAAATTGGTTAGGAGGTTGTGTAATGTTGGTAAGTAAGGACATAGTAGGATGGATTATATTGTTGTGGTACATGAAGTGTGGTAAATGAAGTAGGTGTAGCATTGGCATAAGGTGACGGGGATAGAGTAAGACTCTGTGGTTGAGAACTAGAGTTATGGTGAAAGTATTTGTAAAGGGGGCTAGATGGAGACAAACACAAGGTATTGATCATGCTAGCTATCCGAGGAGTAGCAATAATTGATGTGATAGGCATGGAGGCTATAGTTATGGTTGGTGTGTGTGTAGGATAGGTATAAGATGGTCTTGGTTGTACAACACAAGGAGTGGATAGATAAGGATATGAGGAAGCTTGGTATGTTAAAGCTGGAGGAGATGTTTGATAGGATTCTTGAGGTTGGATTAACATATTTGATTGTTGGTACATACAAGAAGTGTGAATGTTGGTAAATTGTGGTGATTGGTACATATAAGAACTGTTTAGGATGAAGTTTTGTGCCATTTGAAACAGACAAGTTAAGCAAACAATTATTTTTATGTTTTTTTTTTTTTTGATGAAGAACACATGTGAGAAAAAAGAAAATGGCTGTAAGAGGACCTAGAAAAAGGTAAAATATGTTTGGTTTCAGGTAAGTTGTGGTTGGGAAATGTCTGAAACAATTTCCTATTGGGTGATCAAATCCCAATTAGTGAACCAAGTGAAAGGAATGTTTCGGTGTATTGATTAATTTGTGAGGTTTCAGGCAGTGTGTGGTAAAATGTGTGATGTAGAGAGTTAAACCCCTATTTAAGCTATGTGAGCAGGAAGGATGCACGGGGTTCATTTTAGACCAAATTTGAAATTTGAATTTTGATGCAGAAAATCACCTAGGAAAGGGAAATTACAATGCAAAAAGGAGAAAATAGGGAAAAACAAGGAATACCTGGAGAACACTTTTCCTTGTTATTTGATTGTACTTGATAATGTCGTATTCGAAAGTGATGGTCAGCAGCTAGGAATGTTTGGGTACCCTAAAATTGCACCATGCACAATTGCAGAAGAGGTCAGTGAAAGGGATTTGTGGCAATGTTCCAATAATTTTCTTTGATGACGTAATGTTGTGGTCGCAACCTTGTGGAATTCACCCCAATACACATGGACAAAGAAAATACCAAAGATCATACAAGCGGGTGAGTCTACAAACAAAATATGTGTAACATATATCTAGATTGACAAGAACTATGAAACACAATAATGTTATACTTATGACACCTATACAAGGTGAGAAAAAATAAAAGTGACCAGAACTTGGTCTGGTCCCACCAGTGTGCCAAATTTTGATCAGAGTTTCCCACTTCCCATCTAGATTAGTGTACGAGAAATTAATAAACACAAAACAACGTCGAATATGCAAGGGCTTAGTACCTTGGAGATGGTGATGACTAATACACACGCAAAGTAGATGATGATCTCTTCACTATGATCTTAGCAAACCTGTAACTCAGTGACACTAGAGAAAAATTGTTTAGATATTTTATACGGGGACTACCCAAATAAGCGGACTCGAGAAGCGTTCACTTCCTCGGTGGTTGTCAACCCCGTGTGATAAAGAATAATGATAAAATGCAAGATAAATGGATAAAATGCAAGTGATGAACAAAGAAACCTGAAAAATGCTGGTATGTAGATGGAGCTACTGATTTGATCCAAACACAACATGCAACATGAACCATGCTAAGTGAACCACCAAATCATGAGTAGAGTATTGTGGGGATTCCAGTGTCATTACAAGGACATTATGAGGATACTATGATAAATAAGAGGCTAAAAATTCAAAACAACATTTCCCAAAATATTCAACTTGTTTGGATGAGGGGGAAGCCCATATTTATAGCCTAGGGGTGAGGTTAGATTGTGGGTTATTAGGTAATCCAGGTTGGGTAAAGTAACCTTGGTTAAGAGACATGATGTGATCAAGCGGGGCTCACAATTTGAATTATGATGTCAAAGAGATAAAGATGGAGTGGGGAGCATGATTGACATGGTTAGGTGCAATAATGCATCCCATTTTTGAATTTAGGAGTGAGATGTCAGATGTATGTATTATTGCCCATGAATTGAATAAATTTGGGATATGTGAGATAATGCCAAATTTTAATTATTAAATGGGTTTACATGGAGCCCATTAATTAATTAAAATTTAGGTGAGTAAATGGGTGGAATTTAATCAAATTTAGGAAAAATAAAAGTAAGAGGGAAAGTTGCATGTAGGAGAATAAATATGGGATGAAGGAGAGGAGTTACACCAAAAACTTGTGTCCATAGTAGGATCATGTTAAAGTTTCTTTTGAAAAGGAAATCGTCAATCATGGTGAACTTGGATCTCTGTTTCCTATAGTACCTTCTCTTTTTTGAGAGGGAGATGGTTCGGTATTTCCTTGTCTGCATGAAGTAGATCCTATCCGAGACCTAGCTACCAGAGTCACTTTATTGGATATAGAGTATCTTCTCAGGCTCGTCATTAGTTGGGGGCATGGGGTCTTGTGTAAGATATTGGCATAGGCCCCTTCCCATACTAGCTTTGTAGGCTTTATCTCAATGTCATATTCAAAGATCTTAGTGATCTAGTTATCTCTTTTATCTGTTATCTCACCCTCTGTTATATATTCCTTGACACTAGAGTGTGCCACCATAACCTTGATTCTACTATGGGTGACAAGGTGCCTGAATTTCTTTAGACCCTTGACTATAGCGTAAGCTTGTATTTCTACAAAGTTATACCTAGTTTCATAGTCATGGAGATTTTTGAAAAGAAGGCGACCGAATGTTCCTCTCCTTGAGACTCTCCTTTCAATGTTAACACGGATGCTACGCTATGCTCACTCTTGTATACATACATGATGAAATCCTTTGAGAATTCGGGGTTGCACGCATCCAGGCGGATGCTGATAGCCCCTTTAATTACCTCAAAGGCCTGATGACATTCAATGGTCCATTTGAAGTTAAGGTCCTTCTTGAGCATTAGCGTGATCAAGCGGATTGTCTCAAAAATTCTGAAATGAACTTGCTGAAAAAATTAATCTTTCCTAAGAAAGATTGGACCATTTTCTTATTGACTGGTAAGGGTAGTCCTAAGATGGATTCAACTCTTTTTGGATCAATAGAGATTCCTTCCTTTTAAACAATTTTTCTTGGGAGATTTCCCAGGCTACTCCGAAACATATTTCCTTGGGTTCAGGGAGATCCCAAATTCTTAACACTTCTCAAATACGAATTCCAAGGCATCAAAATGATCCTCCGCAATCGATCTTTGTAAATACTATGAGACTGCCTTCAGGTATATAAGAATTACCTTATTGATTAGCACTCCAAACGTGACGTTCATGGCTCTTTGAAAGGTAGCTCCATTGTTTGTGAGGCCAAATGGCATTTTCACGTATGTGAGGGTTCCCCAATTTGTTGTGAAAGTGGTCTTATGTTTGTCTCCTTCTGTGAGCCATATATGCTTATAGCCTAAAAAAACATCCAAACAGAGTATCTCTATGAGCACAGAATCGTTTTGTAATATTTGCTCTAAGGAGGGTAAGGGATAGTGATACTTAAGGGACACTTTATTTAGGTCTTTAAAATCTACACATAGCCAAATTTCACCATTTTTCTTCCTTACTAGAACTAGGTTAGAGACCCATGTTGTGTGCTTGATAGGGAAGATTATTTTGGCCTTTAGGAGCTTTCTTAGTTCCTTGGCCATGAGGGATTCTATCTTTGGGTTCACGGGCTGCTACTTTTGGCGTACATGTTTAGTTCCTTCTTCAAGGTCAATGGTGTGTTGGATGATATCCTTGTTGTAACTGTGTAGGTTTTCATACATCCAAGCCATCACTTTTTCATACTTATGGCATAGAGCCACAAGTCTTTCCCTTTCCCTTTGGGTGACTAATCTCCCAAATTTTAGCTTCCTCCCATTAGTCACTTCTAGCTCGACGTAATCCTCCTTAACCGTTGCAAACCTCCTTTGATCTGAATTAACATCATTAGAATAAAAAAGGATCTCTAGTGTTATTAACCCTTTTGGAAGTTTGTTCGTCTTCAACTGAATAATCTGATCTCCATAAGCTTCTTCAATTTTGGGATGGAGTTGGTTTGAAAACTAGTCGACCGCCCGAGAGGAAGTGTACAATCTGTCTGGTCATTGTTAAAAACTTCCAATGATTGATGTTATCAGGTATAGATGGGCGGATGATCAATTTTATTGTACTTTCATTCATTATCAAGTCCTGAATCAGGTTGAATTATGACCTAATTAAATCCATCCTATCACCTCCATATTTTGGTCTCAAGGAATAACCTTGATATTAAAGGATTCGAAATCTTTGATGAGATCCCACACCATGTGTCGATAGGACCTCGTTCTTGATTCTTTGTGGCAATGGTTTTCTTAATTGTTTCACCATCAACTCTAATTTGTCAAATACTCTCAATTGTTTGTTGCCCTCCTTTTGTGCCATGTCCAAGCCATGTACTAAGGCTTCATACTCTACTTCATTGCTGGTGTAGGTAAACTGAAAGTGAAACACCTAAAGTATCTTCTCTTCACTTGGGGATGACAAGCTTCTCCCAGCTCTTGATCCAATTTTTCTTTTGGCTCCATTGAAATGCAGGGTCCATATCTAGGAATCCTTGATGGGACTCCCTTCTCTCTAACCTCTTCTTTTACCACCTTTGGAATCATGGAGTCTTCATCGAAGATGACATAAGTTCCCAAACCAGTTGAATCAAATTTCTTGAAGGGATCGCTAGGGGGAGGTTGGCTAAATAATTTCCACTTTGAAGGTTACCATCCTCTATATATGATTCCTCTTCTTGGGTGATCATGGTGTGGGAAGCCTCAAAGCTTGAGACCACTTGGTCCATTATATGTTCCTTGGCAAGGGGTTCTGATAATACCTTCATCTTAGACCCATACTTGGTCCGTAGAATCAGATGGGACCAATCAAGAGACATGTAGCCTCCTATCTTGGTCGTGAAATCATGGGAGAGACATAGTTCAAAGATTGGCAGAACGTCAATCACCACTATATCCTATGGAACGGTTATGTTTGGACATGAATAAAGATACATCGGAGTCCTTTGATAGCTCCTATGGTTTGGACTAATTTTCCATCCAGTTGCATGCCTCCTTTCTTTAAGGTCTCATATTTGATTCCCAAGGTATATGCAATTACTTTGGGCATGACCGTAGTGCTTGCGCCAAAGTCTATCATGGAGTTATGCAATAATTTCCTACCTATTATAAGAGTCATGAAAAAGGGGTTAGGCCTTGGTTTACTTACTTCTCCCTTTTGATTTAACAACACTACCTCTGTTAGGTCCCGAATTGTTTCTACCTATTCCTTCTCTTTCTTGGGGAGGTTGGGTCGTCATTTGACTTCATTGCTTCCTGAAACAATTCCTTTTCACTGGAATTCCTGAAGATCCCACAAGGATGTGTTAGTTGGCACTTTCTTGAGTTGTTGGACCACGTTTATCGGTCTAAGTGATGATGTCTTAGATGGTGACTAGTGTTTCATTTCTTTGATTATGGGATGAAGGGTACCACGATTTTGGATAGTTCTTGGGGATTCTTTTATAATTGTCAAGTGGTGAGACTGTAATGGTTAGAGGATCTTTTTGCATCCCGCTAGTCATAGTTGGGATAGGAGTGGCCATCTCTATCATCCTTTTTTTGAAGTGAGTGTTGTAATTAAATTGAACTGGGTTGGAAGAAACTACCTCATTTGTAAATATGAATTCCTCTCCTTCTACCCATGAGAAAATCACATGCTCTGGTGTGATCTCCACTTCTTGCTCTAGGGACATCCCTTGAATCTACATAACAAAGGTTGCATTTTGGACTCCCACGGACTAGTAAGGTCCTGATGTGTTAACATCGTAGCCTTCCCTTGCTCTTTGTTTGGCTACCTTTTGCTGCAAATTTCCTTGGGGACAATCTCTTGGCATGTGAGGAATATTACAAGGGAAACACCATGTGTTGGGGTCTTTTGCCAAATTATTTTTCCCGGTACCATTTCCCTTCCACTATTGGGTGGGATGGTTTGAAGTGGTGTTGGCACTAGGATGAGTTGGTTAGATGACTACACAGATGGAGGCCTCTAGGTATTCTGATGTTTTGGGGGATAGGCAAGCCTGCCACCCTGATAGCTTTGATAATTTTGTCTTGGGTAAGCACTCTGATTCCTTTTAAGATTTACTATCTCGTTAGAGAAGTTTCTGAGGATATTTTTGACTTCCTCCATTTTGGGAGAAGAAGAGGATGACACTGTAGTGGGGATAGGCATCATTGGATGAGAGGATGTGTAATTATATATGGACGTAGGGGCTTGGGTAGAGATCAAGACTTGTGCTTGTGGAAGGGGAGCTATTTTGGGGTATATTGGCAAAGGGGCTCTTGGGGAAGCTTACCAACATCTATTAAATTATTCTCAGCTTGGATTGCAATATCATATGCTTGTGGTAAAGAGTCCCCTTCTAACGATTGAATCATCACAAAAATATCTGAATTCAGAGATTTTAAGTAAAAAACAATAGCCATACCTACAAGCGGCCTTGCTAAGACATGAATCCTTTTCCATGTTTTATGAAATCTAGTGTTAAAATTAGTCATAAGTTCTTATAGAACCTTCTTGATGTTGATGAGCTGCTATAGGAGTGAATATCTATCTCCTTTCTCATTGAATCTTGCTACCAATACATTTCCTAGTTGGTCCCAAGTGCCGATAGAATTAGGGGTTAGGGACCGGTACTAATCCAGAGCCTTCCCCTTAAGGGAAGTAGCTAGTAACCAAAAAACGATGTCCTATTCCCTAATATAATGTACCACACATATCTTCGTGACATCCTAGAGGTGTTCCTCTAGAGTTTTGAAGTCTTCTCTGTTGAATTTGGGTAACACCTTTAACGCATTTTTCGAATAGGATTCCACACCGCCGGGGTGTTGGTAAGATGAGTGGACTCCCTTGATTCCATGAAACAAACTGTCTCATAGGTTGAGCTTGGAGGTGGGCCATTAAGATAGGTCTGAGGATTCTAGTTGATTGTAAGAAGGGCCTACCTGGTGGAGGTGTAGAGAGAGTTCAGTTCAGAGGAGATGGAGACCTCTGAATTTGTCTACCTCTTTTGTTCCTCGGTGGGGATAACTGTAGATATTAAAACACACCTTCTTCTCTTGTTCTCACTCTTGTTTACATCTGTCTCATAAACTAGAGAGGACCAAACTTAGTACTACTGAAATCAGTAGATTTTTGATGATGAAGTCTTCAGATGTGTAGTTGTTCGTGTCCCACTCGGGCGTGCCACGAAAAATGTTGATGATTATCTTTACGATGAACCATCAGAGTCGTGGAATACCTTAGGAAAGTGGGACATGCCCCTAAGATAACCTCCAAGTTTTATAGAAGCTATCTCTTCTCTGTGGTGCGAGGTAAGGGTTAGGGGAAAAATAAAACAAAGCGCAAAACTAAGGAGATATGCTGAAATTGATTTAAAAAGGCATAGACATAGATTCTGAGAATCTGTTTAGAATATTCGAAGAAAGTTTAGCATGGTCTACTATTTTAAGAAGTATCTTGAATTATCAAAGGCCTAGAAGGTGTAAAACTTAATAATATATAGATGATAGATGCATATAGAAAACCCAAGGGCATATAACACGATAGATATTTAAAATTTATCTAAAACTACCAACAATAAAGGATGAAGGATGCAAACTATTGAGAGCTAAAATGCATAGAACAAGAGCCCTTTATTCATAGAAAAATAATACATAAGGCTGATGCGGCACAAATTACAACTTTCTCCTAGAACAAAGTCTTGCTAAGGCTAACAAACCCAATAACTAAGCCTAGAACACTTTTTTGCAGCTCTGGTCGGTTTCTCCTTTCTATTTCTCCTCCTACTTATTTTTTGATTTTGGATCGAACATTCATATATAGACCCCTTTGGCTATATCCAAAAATCAGATCTTTCACTGCCAGCATTCAATTTTCATACGAAATCTTTCATGTTTGGGTAAGATCTCAACTACCTGGCTATGATATTTATGATCACCTTTAATCCATCCAACTTGCACTACTTTGGTTGGTGTTGATTTTTTCCTGCCACATGGAGGTCGCGCACTTATTCTAAGGGCCTTTCTTGGGGCTTTGTCTCCAAACCTGTGCCTAGGTGATGCATGGAGGTCTCGCACTTGTTTGAGAACATTCCTTTTCTCTCTTTATTTGAAATTGCACTCAGAGACACATGAAGACCACGTGCGTTTTACTTGTAATTTTGAATTTTTAATCCTCCCAGGGAAATTTTATCAAGACTGAGACATGTGGGAAGTGTGACACAAGTTTGAGAACATTTATTTCTCCGCATTATTCCCTGAGTGTGCCAAAGGGACACATGGATATCTTTCACATCCACTCCATACTTAACTAAATTTTGGCTCAAACAAACAAAATAAAAAGAACTAGGGCCGGGTGACAAAAGACAAAGGCAGTAAAAGAGTCTCACACAAAAAAAACTTTATAGGTATCCTCTTCCCCCTTACATGGATTCCACATTGGAGAAACTTGATCCTATGATAAGAAGGAGGTCACCCGTAATTCCAAGTAAGTCTTCCAATGCTTCTTCTAGTTCAAAATATAAAGCTAATCCTGCAACATATAGTGCTTCAAAAGCTTCCACCTTACATTTTAAAACATACTTTGTTCCCAAACATATACCCCTACTTTCAATCCTATCCCAACTCCAAAAGTAGTCCCTTCATCCCCATTGTCTCGCATCTTCTCCTTTTGACTTCGTAGAATATGTGAACAAAACCAAAGTGTAGATTATTGAAACCAAATATTTGTGGACTCACCCCAAAAATTTGAGAGATTTATCCGATATATTAGGAGTGGTAGTTTAACACCCAATGTTGTAACTCCTATTTCTAAAGGAATACTACCAAACCCACCTATGCCTCCATCACAAAACATGCTTATATTGAGCACATCATGTAAATGAAAAGGTTGATCCTTTCTATGTCTCCCTTCTCATTGGAGAATATGTATTGAACAATTATATAATAGATTGTAGTGCCTTCAACAACGTGATTCCCATGAAGGTTTTCGAGGACCTCAAACTCACTATGACTCGCTCGGTGGCTCTTGTTACTCCATGGAGTAAACAAATTTCCCTCTTGTAGGGAAGATCAAAGATGCATAAGTGGCTCTTGTTGAATTTCCAGATAAAAGATGTCAATGACTATTTTGGTTGCGAACATCCCAAAATTTTTGGAATGTTGTTAGGTCAAAGATTTTGCCAAGACTTGGGAGGGAAAATTCAAATGAATTGGTCTTCCATAACCATACCAATTAAGGGAGATATGGAAAAGTTACTCACGAGAAGAAGATGAAGCACATAGTGTAAAAGTAGGAAATACAAAAGCCAACATTTTGTACCAAGATAATAAGAGGATGAATCATTTTGTAATAACCGAGGAAGAAGAGGATATTCCCATCCTAATAGGACTAAGCATTCCTTTACGAAAAGTATTGATCTTGAAGAACCATTGAGGAATCTTGAATTACAAATGGACCGTAGAATTTCTAGATAATGCAAACCATAAAGAAGAGGAAATGGTTATTGTTGAATCTAAAATGGAGAAACCAGCTTGTATGTTTACCCAAGAGGAGGAGATATTCTCATTCCCATTTAGGGATGAAGATGATCTCAATCATGCCATCCATGGAGAGACAAAGCCAACCTATGATGAGCCCTCAAAAGGTTTGAAAGAACAATCTATGCAAGATCTCCTAAGAGTTCTTTGAAGAGACAAAAGATCCTGAGCTCAGTCTTGAACTCCTGATGCAAGCCATGAATCTGTAAGACAAGTGAAAATCTGATTTGGAAGCCTCAACCAGTGTGAATATTGGCCATGTTGAAATAAAGTGAGATGAGAAATTTGATGTCCCTCCCGAGCCAATAGTTGATGGATGCAACAATGAAATGGAGGTATTTTCTTTCTCATTTGAAGAGGAAGACTCTTTCCATGCTGTAGAAATTAAAGCAAGGAGTTTTGAGGTCATTGAAGCCAAGGCTCCCCTTGATAAAGGAGAAATGGAATGCAGAGAGTCCTAAGGTGATGTAGTAATCCCTCCCAATGATTTCCTTGAACTTCAAGATGAGGATGTTTTGAATGAATGTAAAGGTGAACTATTGGAAATTTTAAAAGAGAACTTTGTGCAAGAAATATTGGATGCAGTAGAAAATGTGGAAGATATTGAGCTAAGTCTTGACCTCTTAGCTCATGTCATGGCCATACAAGATAGGTATGAGGTTACTTCTGATCCTCTAGTTAGTATTAAAACACCTCATAGTGGAATGGAGAAAAAGGATGAATTCATGATTTCTTGTGGAAGGGATGTCAATAAGCATGAATGCGGGAAGAAGGAAATTCAAGAAATTCAAATAAGAACTAGCCTCGGGGAAGTGATGAGATTATCAATGAGATATCATCAATGTGGGTAAGCTCGGAAGACAACATGTATACACTATGAAACTGATTTCAAAGGGAATGGAGACAATGTAATTTCTAAGCAAATACATGAGTATTAAGAAGCTTATGTAGGCTCACTCCTACCAAGTAAAAAAATAACCATGAAAACACATGGATTTCATAAAAAATTAAGGAGAGGAGAATAATTTCTTGAATCGATCAATGGCTTCACATAAAAATGTCACTCAATGTTTCCCACTTAGGGGTAACCTCTAAGAAGAGAAGAGTGCTACAGTGAAAGTGGGTTGTCCCTCGCCTTGTACTATAGGTGATTTAGGTTTGTTTCCCCTTTCCCTTTTTTTGTGTGTTTTTCCCTTTGTTGTGTGGTGTGTTTCCTTTCAGTGTGTGTTTGTGTGTGTTTCCCCTTTCGTCTATCTCTTACAAGTTGTGTGTGTTCTGCAAGGCCCAATGGATAAGGCACTAGTCAATGTTATGTATGGAGTTATCATGTGATGTCATCAATGTGATTGATCCATGAGCCTTCCTTCATATTACACTAACCCTCAAGTCGGCCCTATCCCATCCATCCGAGCAGTCCCATATGTCATGCCAAAGTGTGCCCATAGGTGATTTAGGATATCCAATCATTCCAAGTTCTTCTAAGGCAAGATCCATCAAGATAAGCTTTTTGGCAAGCTTGGGAAAAGTCCTTTATGATCTTCTCAAAGTTAGCACAAACCCACCAAAGTGGTACATAAGGCCTAAAATCATAATAGAGGTGTACTAGAGAGACAAAGAATGTTGTGCAATAAGTTTTGGAAGATTCTGGGAGGTTCCAATAGTTTTAGATCGGCTTCAGGAAAAGTGGGTTTTGGAGGCCTAAGCAATGCACAATGCCAAAACAACTCCTAAGATTTGGGAATCCATTCAAAGAGTTCCTTAAGGATTTAGGAGTCAAAAAATATATTTTAAGAAAAATAATTTAGAGCCCTACAAGATGGTGATTTCAGATTTTTCACAAAACCTAGGTGCACTCTATTTACAACCTATTTTAGCGTGCACAACCTTGGAGCTAGAAAAAAAATCATGTTTTAAGGGATTAAATGTAATAATAAATATTTGAGACCCCAACCATTGGATTCAGAAGGCCATTTTCATGCAAAATCATATAAATTTTCATATAAAATCTCCTTCAGGAACTCAAGTTATGGCCTCGACAAGTCTTTCCCCAAAGTACGACTAAAGGAGTTAGTCAAATTTTGCATTAAAATTTGGACCAATGGGAGAGTGGAAAAATTTGGTGCACCAAGTTCACCAAGGAATTGGCTTACATGGTGCAAGAAAATGTGCCCCTACCTTTTTGGCCCTTGTCCCCCATGTGACCTGATCTTTGTCTAGGAAAAGGCAATAAAAATATATACCTAATCTTGACGGATGATTTTGAGAGATCTGTAAGGAGTCGAAGGAAATAAATTACACATTTGAAATATAAGAGAATAATATACAAGTTGGAATCATAAAATATTTAACAACCCCTTAGTTCTTTTTAGGGGATCTCATTCTTCGTAGGGACATCTAGCGATTATGATAAAAATGAGTCATTTCAGAGAGTTATAGGAAGAATCAAGCTATGAGACCATCACCATTGTGTTAAAAATTCCCTTTCCAAGAAATTTAATGTAAATAAGTGTGCAAAAAGATGTCCGGGAGCTCAAGTTATGTTCTCGACAAGTTGTTCCATAAGGTAAAGAAGTTAGTCATTTTTTGGTGAAAAAATAGACCAATGGGAGAGTGGTGCACTTTTGTACATTAAGTGCACCAAGGATTTTGTGCACATGGTGAAACAAAATTCATCCCACTCCCATTTAGGCCCCTAAACCCCAATGTGACCTCCTCTAAGATCCTTTTGCAATCTAAGCCCATGTGCACATTTTCCTAGCCCCCTCACCTTTCCGCCTCAACCAACCACATCATGCCAAGTGGCCCAATAGGGATGGAGAAAATTTTTTGCACCAAGTGCACCAATCACTTAATGAAATTGGTTCAAAAAAGTGTGCTCCTTTCTAGCTTGAAGAAATATGCAAGTTTTTCATTTTTCTTGCTTCTTCTAGCTTCTTTTGTTGCTTCACGCATACACGCACCAAGTTTATTCATTGTTGGATTCCAATTCATTCCTCCATTTATTCCACATATATAACCTTTACATTGCATTATTCATACATTTTCATCCTTCCCCACTACTTTAACATGAGAAATAGATATTTGTGATAAAAACACCATGATCATGTGTTCTTAGAAACCCTAGAGGCAAAAAATGAAGATTTTTGCTTGTATCTCCCAAACCGTTGATCAAATCTTCATGAAACTTGGAATATATATCCATCTCCTAAAATAATTAAATCTGAAAAAGCATAAAATTCAAATATTCCTCAAACCATTAATGGTAGTGAAATCAAAATTTGTGCCCTAGCTTCCTTTTCCTCAATTTCCCATCAATCCAGTAGACCGAGTGAAGCTAAAATTACAATCACAGACTTGAAATAAAAACCTATCACGATGGAACTATTTTAATTAAAGTTGGAGGTGGGGAAGAAAACATTCAAAAAATCTTGGTGACTCCATTAATGGCTGCCCTGGTAACTCCGTGCCCAAAGCTTCGCACTAGGAGAAAATTTCATTTTTTATTTCTAAGCTCTCCGGTGGGCGAAACACGGTGAAATTCGAGCACGTGGTCATGACGAAGAGTCAAACCAAAAAATGTCATTCCCATCACAAAACAAGGTCATTTTTACTACTTAGTAAAAATAGCACCTACCATGCTCTTTTAGATACTATGAATAGTAAGTCCTCTTGAATTTCAAGTTTGGTCATCCAGACAGTCATGAAAGATTGCAAAATGAGAAGAAAGATAAAAAGGACCACTTTCCCAAAATTTCATGCCCTAAAAAAGAAACATGCTAAAAATATAAATTAACTAAAAATAATAATGTATTAGTAATAGAAGAGGATGTAATGTGCCGAAGGTTCGGAAGGTGAAACTAGAGCAAGACAGTGATATGCCCCAAAATAAGAGGGAACGATCTCACATTATACACTAACCTACGACACCTTACCTACCTATGAGTGTACTCATTACTTGGATTTTAGCAATTTTCACATTTTTTACAACCCACCTTGTATTTAGGTAAGTTTTTATGTTTTAATCATTTTTGTAGGGTTTTCGATTTCCTTCTAGGTTATTCTTGCCCTTATTTTCCTAGAATTATGGGTACCCTTAGTGTATTCATTTTTGTCCCATTTCTCGAGTGCTTTCCTTCTTCTATTTTGGGATTAACTTCTTCATGCCTTTCCCTCCTTCATTGGTTTTTTTGTTGTTGAATCTTAGGCTTTAAGGTATCATTTTATTGAATAAAAAGGAGAAATTATCATTGAAAGGTGATTTCGTAGGATTCAAGTTTGTAGAAAAGGTCTCCATTCCTGTTATAGATTAGGTTAGAACTCCAAGAAAATAAAACAAGTTTTAACTTCGCATTCGAAGTGTAAGAGATTGATGTGCAAGGGGAAGTGCAAGTCGGAAGCGCAAGGGTGCGATGTATGGATAAACTTCTACTTTTAGTTTCATAGAGGTTTTCGAGGTTCTTTTAGGGAAAATATCTAAATCGTCATCCAAAGGGAAAGAGAAAATGAAATATAGTTTCTAAGGGGTGGCTCCTCCTTCCAGTATCACATCGGATGTTGATAATATCAAAGATACTGACCTCGCACACATTTATCTCGCGAATTTTTGAGTAGAGTTAGGGCCCCATCTAAGAATACTTGGATGAAGAGTATCTATGATAGTGTACTTGATCTAGATTCTACATTTCCAACATTAATGTAATGTCTGAAATTTGTGCTCTCAACTGCAACACATTCTAATAAGAACTCTTGAATGGTGAGAGATGATGAAAAATCAATTGTTATCGATTCAACATTGATTATTTTGAGGATTTGTTGAAGCTTCTTGATGTCAAGGGGTATGCCTAAATTTCTCCCAGTCCACTCTGGAATATTAGAAATTGAATTTAGAGACTTGTTCCAAGGTTCTTAAATGAGCCAACCTAGAAAAGACTAAGCCTTCATTATCTAGAGTTCCAAATAATATTCCCCACTCAGATTTCATTCAAGAAGTAAATGATATTATCATGCTATTGAGAAAAGTTACAGGGCTCCCATCTTCCAAATATTTCCAAGAATGGATGTACCTATATATTTCCACTATCCGTAAAAATTTTAATCTTATTCGATGGGCAAAACTCATCAACAATGCCATACATATTCAAATGTCATATGTCCTAAATTAAGAAAATTCCTACATGACTTCATATCTTGTGTACTACAATTTTATGAGTTTTATTCTCATCTCATAATGAATTAAGGAATAATTTTTTAGAAGAGTTAGTGATGCTTTCTTCACCACTATCCTATGTATCTTTGACAAAGAACTCTACAACTGAAGGATATCATATAGTGCTTTGAACATGGTCGGGATTTTTGGGAGGCATTTTTTGATTTACAACATCCACGTATCACGTATAAGTGGGTTTCAATGGATAGTTCGACAATTTTACATCTCTATAAAATCCACCACGATAAGGATAAGGTAGGGATTCAGGTTTCAAGTAGTTTTGGGGTGATATACTTGTACATCCATGTACAAAGAAAAGAACGTTGAAGGAAACATGTAGAAAATGACATTGAAAACCTATCACCCATGGGTTAGTTTTGATTATTGGGTCAAAGTCAGTGGACTCGGGCCAATTGGTATTCACATACCATAGTTGGAGGACATATGGATAAATTGGAGGGACGAAATCACAATGCGGAGAGGGAATTTGAAAGGTTAACTCTCGAAGAAGTGGTTAAGTACAAAATTGCTGATGTTCCTAAGAGATTTCAAGATGATGGACAAGTCTTAGACCCCATTTATGATCAAACTAATGTGAAATATCAGCCATTTCCATGGATCGATTGGTCACTCCAAGAGTGTAAAAAATTGAAGGAGTGCGTAACTCATATCCTTAACCAAACCCACCAATGGCTGATATCATTAGGAATTACTCCAAAAGCATCATATAAGCTTTCTATTGTAGTAAAGATAGGCACAACTACCGGTGGGCCACCCCACCTCTTCAAAAGGAAGGAATTCCACTACCAAACCCACTCCCAAGCCTCACAAGATCACCATTGTCTACGAGAGGTTCAAGTTCTTCCTCCAAGGTTCCCTCCATAGAAGTTTCTCCTCCCAAGGTTCCTTCTATAGAAATTATTGATATTAGTGCTTCACCACCACATACAACTCAAGTGTTGTAGTCACACCTCTCCCTTCTTCCCCATTTCATCTCCTCCATCTCCTCCACCTCTCACTCTCTCTTTACCCACATCTTCCATTTCTTCTCCTCCCATTTCTCCCACTCCCCTCACCTCATCCCCTACCATGGCCTAGGTATTTTCTTCCCTTCCCTCTCTCTCATCCAAGGATGTTTTGGCTCTAAGTTCCCCTTTAGGAACTCCCCTTCCTCAACAATTTCTCCCCACTTCCTCTCCCATCAGTCTTCCCACTTCATCCATTCCCGTACCAATCCTTTCCACTCCTTCCCCACTTGTCAACTCTTCACCGCCACTCATAGTTATCAAACCAACTCCCTTGTATCACCTATTCAATTTACTATTGCAATGACATTACCTATGTCATCCTTCGAACAATTATCTTCTTCTTCTTCTACTCCTGCATGGTTGAACAGAAAACTCCCAAAAAGAAGAAGAAAATTCCCATTGGAGATGTGATTAATATGAGCATCTTGGATTTGACTCCCCGATGACAGGTGAAGAGACCAAGGTTTATTTCTCACCTTTCGGTCGATTAAAGAGGGGGAAAGATTCGTTGAAATAAAAAATCCAGTTTCCAAAAAATCAAAAGAGAATATCATTGCATAAGACTACTATATTTCAAGTTCTCTCTTAGAAAGGCCACACATGAAGGCACGAAACAAGATGTCCAGGTTGCCCTTGACAATATTTTGGACAAATTCGATAAAGACAAGATCACTAAGGATGAGCTAAAAGGCAAGGTAGAGTAATTGAAAGCTATCCTTCATGAGATACCACGACCTACTCATATGAATTCTCTTTCTATGTCTTCAAGCTTTGATGACACCTCTTACTCCACAATTGAGAAATTTGGACAACAAGGTCCTAGTAGTCGTGGCTTAGATTGAAATCTAGATTCATGCAAGAGAGAAAGTGATAAAATATATTGTTTCTTTGTACAACTAATTCAATCGAGAAAGATATAGTTACTAAAATGTATGGTATTCTCGAAGAAGAATGTGATAATTTGGAGCTCACACTAGAAGCTTGGAAGGAGGTCCAGAGCATCAAATTTGATCTACTCTTAGGAGAAGGGATCATTGATGACTCCTCAAATTTGTTCAAATATAATGAAGCCATGGATTTCTATACCGGATTCTAGATGAGGCAATGACCAAGTTGAACAATGTAAGGATTGAGGTAATTGATTACCTTAATGATATCAATAATGAGTTTAAAATCATTTATCGCAGTTCCTTAATGAAAATATTGATGCACTCCTAGTAGATAAAATTATTTCTAGGTTCAAGAGTTTGGTTAATGAGGATACTGAGGTAACAAATTCATTTGGTCTTGATTCCATTCATAAGCTGGTATCATACCAAAATTTCTTGAGCCAACTTAAGAAAGTCATAAATCAAACTAAGAAGTTACCTGGAAAATTGAATAGAACAACTGAATCCACCGAGGTCCTAAACCACTATGTGTGTGGACCTAATGATAAATGTCCAAGAAATAATCAAATGATTTCTTGATTACAGGCATAAGTTAGTTGGTGAAAAGGAGGAAGAAATCGACACAGATCGAGAAAAGGGTGGCATTAGTCCTAGCTGAGCTTGGCTGCCATTTTCACACATTCTCTGAGCCACAGTCACCATTCGAATTGTAGGTTTGAATCAGTAAAACCTGCACAACCACTTGGATATTTTTGTGGGAGACTATTTCTTGAATGTAAATACATCCTATTTTTAGTATGTAATGATTAAGAAGAGTAGCTATAATTGCTCAACCTTCTTAATCTATAAATAAAAGGATGTATTATGTAATCAGGACTTTTGGATCATTTGTGTAAGGAGACTATGCCATTTTTAATCCTCATATATAGGCTTTAGCCTCAATACTATATATAAAACAATATTTTACCTTCATCTACTTAATGTGTTGTGTATTCCAATGTAGCTCATTTTATACTTGTGAATGTTCTTATTTCCTAGTATGTGGTGATCTATCTTACCTTCACACTAATTATTTTTCTTTAGCAAGATTACAATTGTGATTAATGAGACTTATTATTTCAGTTATGGAATAGGAAAAATCCCTTCTGTTATTAATAAATCTTACCTTCATAAGAATTCTTTATTGAAGAAAAGAAATAAAAAGTTGTGCATGTCATATATTATTCTGTAAAAGTATTCTATGCTTGTGAAGATAATCTTCTTGTTCATTAAACTAATGGCACATCACCATTTCTAACTATTTTCAGTTATTCCTCTCCCTTTTCTTTGAACAATTGAATGATATAGTTTTTTTCTAGCACTGTAGATTTCACAGTCTAATCTTATATTAAATGCACATAGTTTAGAAGGAAGCCAATCTTCTCTAGAGGTTCATCCAAAGGAGCCAAGGTTATACACCTTGGGGATTCTCCCATGTTGCACTCGATCATCTAATGATCCAAGGGTGCATGATCCAAGTGATAATAGTGTTTTGCATTCCGGTGGAGACAGACACTAAGAGTTGGTACTTCTCTTAGCATTTGCATTAATCAAAAGTACCTAGCAACTCCATACCTCTAGGTTTTTAGATCTAGTGCATGTACTTATGTGAAGGATTCAGACAAGAGATTCTTCAAAGAAAGGAAACCAATAGAATATTAAACTATCTTTGTCTCCTCCAAGAAGAAGAAAAGGTGAAGCTTCATCATCTTCTTGTAGAGCACATTCAACACCTCCATTTGGAAGATTCCCTCCACCAAGGAGAGATCAACCACTCATTTTCATGGTGGTAAGGAATCATGTTTTTCCCACCTTCAATAGTGGTAGCCCTTTGGTGCTCAATCAACATGATGTTATACCCATAGTATTTTTGAAAGGTTTACCATTCTTCACTAGTGAAACCAACATTACTCCTATAGAAAACACATTCAATATGTTTCCAACCTCTACTCGGTTCACAACAATCATGGAAGACAATGTGGTAGTGAGGCTTCTCACTACTTCACTAAAAGGAAAGGTACTTAAATGGTTTTGTGGTTTGGAACCGAAGAAAATACATAATTGGGACAAGTTGGGAGAATAACTCTGTAAAAATTTTAAGACAAGAGTGATCATCTATCTCTCAAGGAGAAATCAATGACTATTAAGAGATCTCCTCAAGAGTTCATGGGAGATTTATATTTCTATTTCCAAAAGACATAGAATTGAATCCCACCACTGATCAAGCCTTCCTTGAACAATGCATTCTTATACTACTTGTGAGCCTTGAACAGTGATGTTGCGGTTATGATCCAATAGATGGGTGGAACAACACTACTCAAGTTGTATATGATATTGCCATATGTGCTGAAAATTACTTGATCCAGGATGGGAAGATAGCCCCAAGGCCACCAATGCCTTTGTTTCTAGAGTTTTCCACTAATCATCCAACCATTTCCCCTCTCTTCAAAGGTGTCCAATCAATCATCTCAACTAATACCTCCTCCCTCCAATGATATCTATAAGGTCAAGTATTTACTCCAAAGTGGTGGCAATGAATTGGTGGCTCAAAAGAAAGTAGTCTCAATATAACCACCCCTACCAACCTCCAAATCACATAGAACATTTTCGCAGTAATGCCTAGATTCAATCAGATTTCTAATGTCAAGCCTTTGAATACCAAAAATCCCCTTTTTGCTAGCTCTTCCAGAGCCATTGTTCTAGTACAAAATAACCTTGTTCAGGACTATGAATGGTGTTACCCATGCTCTTATCCATATAATCAAAATATGTGTCCCAACAAAGTGCTTAGTCAAGAACTTATGGTTTGAATCATATCTCGCATCCACATAGCAATAAGAAGAAAATTCTCCCCAAGAAGATGCAAATCAACCTCAAACGTCAGGGGAGGAAACCTTGTTGAATTGGAAAGAAGAGGATTTTTGTGGATTTAATGTGGAATATACAACAATAGCTTCTAATACTTAATCAAAGAATAGAGCAATAAAAGGCCAACCACCAAAGGTTGATCAAGCATCTACTTCTCAACCTCATTTGCAGTAGTTGTAAAAATATACGAAGCTAAATTATTAGGGGCACATGTTAGTTAAGCTACGAGGCAGAAAATAAACCCGACATTACAATGCCAAATTCACACCTTTCAAAAGAGGAGGTATTGACACTAAAGAATCCATCTAAGTTAGGGATTATTCCCTTCAATATTATTGAACATATGAAGAAGATGAAACTTAATGTCACTATGTGGGAGGCAATTTTTATCCATTCATAGAGGAAGGCCTTGAAAAGTTTCAAGACACCGAGTGAAGTGGAAAAGTGCGAAAATCTAATTCCACTAGGTTTTGCTAACTTGAGGGGAGAAATGTTGCTAAGTATAGAAAATCACCGCATTTCTACATATTTCTAATCATTAGTAAGAACTTGGTGCATAATTTTATGATTGATGATGGTGCCAACAACTCTGTGATGCCTAAACAAATTGCTAATGTACTAGGTATTCAATATACACCAATAACAAGGGGAGTTGTTCAATTAGATGGAATGACTATTCAAAACATTGGGATGATTAAGCATCTGAATTGTACCATTTATGCATGCCCAAGATTATCAATCATGCGAACATATCGCTTATTGATCTTCCTCCTTTCTTTACCATATGCCTCTCTGGGGACTTCAATGCCAAGATGGGTGGGTACTTGTCTCTGACCGGTCACACATGCTCCTCGTAACTAGATGCATGATTAAGGTGACTATAAGAGCATAGCCAATCTACAAGAATCATGTCAAACCTTATACTCCTAGTGCCATCAACATGAATTACACCATACATGATCAAGATAAAAATATTGAATATCATGAGTCTTCCACTCATGTCGAAGAAATTCCAGACATATTACTTGATGATTGGGGAATAAGAATTCAGTTTGATCCATATGCCCAAGAATTAGAATAGATGGGATTAGGAACTTATTGTATTCATGAGGAGGGAACTATGATACCTAATCTTTTCAAATCCCAATATGATCTTGAAGGATTATGAAAACTCTTCTTCGATGGATCAAGAAGCAAAAATGGGGTTTGTGTTAGCGTTGTGTTGATTTTCCCACAGGGTAAGAAATATTTCTCATCCTTCCAACTTTAGTTCAACTGCACTAATAATGTATCCAAATATGAAGCAATGGTACAGGGGATTCAACTAGCTCAAAAAAGGGAAATCAATGCGTTGACCATTTTTGGGGATAATGAGCTTTTTGTGCATCAGGTCAGGGCTCGGAGCATGGAAAAGAACAATCTGTTGAAATAATACAAGAATAGGGTATGGGATTTGATCAAAAATTTTAAGCCTTCGTCATTCATGTAGTCCCTAAGAATCAAAATCAAGATGTAGATAGACTTGTAACGGTAGGATCTCAGTATGATATCCATGTTGATATCATGAAGAAAGAAGAAAAGTTTTTCAAGATGGTTGTAAGACCATCGGTTTACGATAATGCAAGTAATTGGTAGGTTTTTAACAATGACTAGAAGATCATTCTTTTTTTTTCAAGAGGCCAAATTCTCATAAAAAAACCACTCCGATTAAAACCATAAACATTTAAATACAATATTCATATGTTGAAAAGATATTATGAGTTAAATAAGAATTACACCAATAATGGTTTTAATATGGGTTTTGTAAGAGCTAGTCGAGACGAGGAAACCTATTGAAATATTTGTATTGAGAAATTGACCTAGTCAAACTCTTAGAATGTTGGATTATTAGTGGATTCGAAATACGATGATATATTTTTCCATGCATGATGTTATAAATAATTTGAGAACATTCCATGGAGAAATTAAATATGCTTGTTTACAATAATTTTGACGTCATAGTTCTATCAAAATGATATCTTGGGAAATGACACAAAATGATTAAATAATGATTGAAGCATGAGCTGGTTGACTTAATAGAAAAAAGAGTGAATGTAAGACAACAAAGGATATTTTATCTTGAAAGAAAAATAAGTTTGAGATATGAGAATATGAAAATATTTAGATTAAACCAATGGAATGAATTAAATGACCAAGTCTTGTGGAAAATGTATGGAGACATTTTTACCTTGCATAGATGATACTACAAATTAAACCATTGAATGAGGTCTAAAAATATATCACAACTAAGAAACTTGGACATTGATAATTATAAATGCTTAGTGTATCTTGATTTATGTCTTGATGAAAATTGGATAATTATGAAATGAAAATATATATGAATTAGTTATAAATCAATGGATTTTATGACCCACAGGTCCTAGGATTGGAACCTAGCTCTTAATGATGAGCAATATATTCTAAGTTATGATTTAGTGGATTCATTGACTATGGAAAATTAATCCATTTATTTTTATTATGATTTTGGTAGAATTTGGAATCCACTTGATGATATGACCATGTAAATGACATGTTTTTAGAGATATTACCTGGAGAAAATCTAATAATTATATTTTATGAATAAGATGATGTTTAGATTATGAATATATTGATTTCTGGACATATAAATGAATATCATATAGATTGGAGATGACTATGGTGAAATGGATTTAGGATTCTTATAATCATGATTCTCGTAATTGGTATGAGACAATTACAAGAGTTTTTATTGCTTGAGTGATACTCCTAGTTTGGAATGATGTAATTATTATTAGACAGAAGAAGCCAAATTTTATGAAATGACATCAGTAGATATTAAATCATGTACTTTGGGTATTGTTTAGTCCTAGTCTCATACTACTATTCATATGGTTTTTGAGTAAAGAAAGTACTAATTAACCCACATCCTTTGGCCTTTTTACTTTGATTTCATTCGTCATTGCCAACCTTCAAAGACATACTTGCCTAGTATTTTTTTCACATCCCACATCATTATACCCTTAATTGGGGCACCCAAGCAAGTACTTGGGGGGCACCCTGTGGACCTTGATCCCATTCAGACACCCTGATCCTTTTCCCACTTTACCTCCATCTTTTGGGAACTTTCTATCCATTTGAGATTTCCTATATTTTTAGTGGTCGGCCTTTTCAGGGTTAATTACAAAATTAGAACAAGATAACCATATAAATATAAAGTTATGAGACCATAATGAGGGACCAAACACTAGGCACTACTATCATCACCTAAGGTTGCATCCATCAAAGGCTCCATTTGCATCCATCTAGCTCCATCACAAGGGACAAGGTTGGTTCATCTACATCACACTGCATAGGAGGGAAGTTTATTCTATTCCATCCACCATTTATTACATTTCTACATCTAGTTATAGCTCACTACTTCACAAAGTGTGACTGGCACAAGAGCACCTAGGGCACGAATTTCACACACACACCTAAAACTACATTTGGGTCTGAAATGTAGTGCAATGCTCAGTTAGTAAGTCCACCATTGTGGCTATGAAGACAATCTAACCCCTTCATATGGATTTTTATTTGTTTAGGGTTTTGATGCTTGGCTTGGGGTTTTATAGGTCTCTTCTTCATCACTGATTACCAGGATATCCATAATAGTGTAGTGAAATACACATGATAGGTAGCGAAGGACCTAGATCATCTAATGACCCTACAATTTTGGTTTCTGGACCTCCTATACGTACTACCAGTGTGCCCCAAACACCATCATCCTTCCCTAAGTGCCCAAATATGCTCTGACAACTCGATCTACCCTTTCTTGAGTTCCAATGAGGTCGTTCCTACATTTTGTTCATATGGTCTATTTTGTGATATAGTCCCGAGGCATCGTCGAATTAGCTAAGCTCTTTCCAACCCTTCTTTGCATATTAGGGTTTCACATTTTATCTACTTAGTTGCTTAGGTCATTTACCTTATTTATTTAGCTGTTATTTACTGATTTACATAACAATAGATTAAACTACAATATTGATCCCCATATTTCCATTTTAGTTTAATAATTTTGGTGAACTCGTCATTCAAATCCACCTTTTGTCTTAGGTTTATTCTTCTCTCACCATGGCTCAATCTCATGATGATTTTATGGAAGCACATCTTAAGGTCATTAATCATCACATTGTTGAACAACCCTAAGATCTATAATTACTTTTACATGTTTCTCGTGAGGAAGATACTAATCTGACGAAGCTCACCGCTTCCTCGGCCATACCATTTTTTTGCCACTTAATTGCTCTTTTCTACTCTTCCACCTATTTCTACTATTCCCGTTTTTGTCAATACTCCTACCAATCACTTCACACCACCTTTAGTTTCTCATACATGACAGGTTTCATCTATTGGTACACAAGACTTAACTTCTCTTTATCAGGACCTTCAAGCACAAATTCATAATTTATAATAGACCACTTCTCATGCATCTCCATCTTTAGATTCCACCTTGTTATTACATACTCCATTCACACCCGACATTTCCACTTACCTGCTTCCTCCTAGTTTTTTCACCCCCAATCTTCCTATTTTCAATAGGAATGGTGACCTGTTGGAACATATTAGAGAATTTCATGTAGCTTACCTTGATTTTACTAATGATCACATTCTTTTAGCTAAAATATTTCCCCATATTCTCTATGATTATGTGATGCATTGGTTTTATGACCTACCTATTCATTCAGGAACTTCGTTCTCATGCATATAGCCAATACTTTTCTACTCATTTTCTACCAATATCGGCTCTAAAATATCTTATGATCAACTAGCACAACTGAAATAGGGCTCCAATGAACACCTAGCCAATTATGTTTTACAATACAAAAATAATCTCACTAAGATGTCAAATGTGCTAGCAGGACTCTGAGCTTCAGGATCTGTTCATTCAGATTCTTTTACCACCACTTTAGGAGAGTGTTCTCTTTGAGACTTCTCCTTCATTCAACCAACTTTGTCACACTCTTAAGCTTTGTAAACCAAACTTCTATCCACATGAAATATTTAATATTAGGACGAAGCCTCATCTTCCACTCGTTTCCCAAACAAGACACCATTCAATCCATCTACAACTAAACCAACCAACACCAAAATTATTGTCAATGCAATCACTACTACTAAAGAGGTTCAATCACCACCACCTAGGCATGTGTTTACTAAATTTCATATGGCCCCACATCTCATATTGCAACAACTTCTTGAGAGAAATCTTATCACACTTCCTCCACCACTCGAATTAGATCCATCACAACCAAAAGGTAGGAATTACAATGAGAAATTTCGATGTGACTATCATAGATGTGTGGGAAATTATATAAATCAATGTTTTAAACTCCGCATAATCATCTAAGATCTTATTGATAGCAACAAACTTGAGTTTCTAGATCCTATAAATTTTGTACCAAACACTGACAAGGGTAAACTCAAACTCTTTAATAACCAACCCCAACAACGTGACAAGAAAGCATCTGAATCTTCCACTAATCATGCATATCATACAGTGCCTCCTCCTACATTAGGGGCTCTTGAATTTTTAGTTGCACATACTGACGCTTCTCCACTGGTCATCTACTTTTCTGACCATGATTATCATGCAAATTTCACATCTAACCACTTACACATCAATGCATCTATTGGTTCGGTTCCCATCAATAATACTAAGGTTGACCCATCTTGGCCCATTAGCACATGTTCTATTCCACTTCTTGGTGCTATTGGTTTCCCTCTCTCACAAATTGAATATCCTATGAAAAAACCATATGGTGTTGTCAAACTACACGTTACGATTGATCCTCTTACTAAGCTTGTGCCTTTCCTTGTTGGAAACACAATTGTGATGTGAGAATAATTCTTGGTCTCAATTATATTTATAGGTCTCAATATATCATCTTTATGAATCACTTATGGCTAAAATTTATTCATAATAATCAATTTATGTATATTAATGGTATACCTCCATTTACCCCATGGTCATCATCTCCTCAAGATCGATTCATGCATCTCCTACTTCATTTAGCACATCACATTCTATGTTACTAAACACACAATCTACTCCTAGTTCACCTACTCACCCACCATCTACACGGCCTCATTTCTCTGCTAGTCCTACACATGGGTATCATCCCATCCCTAGGACAATTGCTACATCTTGATGTAGGTCACCACCTCGGTTTATTCTAAAAGGGTTTCCATCACCTTCACGCTCAGCTTCACATAGATCTCTATCACCACCACATTTTGTTACACCGCAATAATCATCATATATCCATCCCTCGCATGCACATATAATTCATTCACCCGCACAACGTTTATCTACTATACCACCACTACTAGAGCATGGTCATATGCTTTTGTCACCATATACATCGAGATGGAGGAATTTTTCCTTCATTGTTATTGGATAGTTCATTTATATTTCACACCTAGGGGTTATAAGATCTAATGCATCCCCCTTCTCATATTAGCATGAATACATCTCATATATTTACATAGGCATACATCAATATCTTCACATGGGCATACTCATCACACATTTTAGCATCATCATTATCCAATGATACACTCTTGTGATTCAGTTCACACTTGACTGTTGAGGGCATACTACACATGAACCCCACACACTACACAATAGGTACTACACATCACAAATTTTTACACACCTCCCATCATAGGTCATACATCCTACATACTACATTCTACATTTAGTCCACTTCTACATATCATACAAGTTCTACACATCACATTAGTATTCATCACATATGTGTCACACTCCTATTGTTTACGAGTCTAGCATTACATCCTCATCTTCCTACATACTACATAGGGTGCACTCCATGATATTAGTCTACCTACACATCTTGCATTACATATTTCACATTGCACATATTATACGTCACATGGTCAACTATCATCATCATACATCCTACATATTTTACATGCTTGCACTCACTACCCTATGATGCACTCTAGTTCCTCGGTCCATACTCGATTGCCGAGGGTTTACAAATCAAATGGACCTCATCATACTCACACATTCATCATTCAACCTTTTATCATGTGGCACTCCTAGGTTAGTGACATACGCTATAGGCTAAATGGTCACCTATTCCTTCATCTTGTAGTGGTATACGCTTTAGGCTACATCACCACTCCCTCTATTCATCTTGTAGTGATATACACTTTAGGCTAAATCATCACTCCTACACTCATCTTGTCATGATATACGCTTAGGCTATAGGGTCATGCAAACACTTCATCTCTAGGTTGCATATCATCACCATGCATACACACTCATCACAACACGTTAGACACAATACACACTTCAACCATTTCCTGATGACACACTCTCATTTATAGTTCATTCTTGACTACTGAGGGGGAAAACTAAATGAGCCTCACTGCATATAACTCCATTCACTTGGGGGCACACAAATCCTATCATCCATCTTGCATTCCACTCCATCCATCCACAACATGTTGCATATCTTGGTTGCATTTACTTTTTCTTGCATTTTCTCATCTATGTTTTCTTTATTACACATGCTAGATAGGTCTCTTGTATTCCATTATCTTTACCATACAAACATGTGTGTTCACACCTTTCTCTAGTTGTGATCACATATATAGGTCTCTTACACACAACATGGATGCTCTCCTCCTACCAAATCCTACGACAATTACTAGGGGCATTTACATTCCTCTCTTATAGGTGCTATTGTTTCATTTTTTAAATTAGCACTTTTCATTACTTGGTTATAAACGCTATTGCCATATGGGTTATCTTTCTAACATACTAATGTCTACTTTATGTGTAAAATTTGTTTTGTAGGATTACTTGCTTCCATGACTATCTGTCTATTTGCCTACTATTGTTTGTCTCTTGTTTTCTCTTGTATGTGGGCATTGCCCTTTGTTTGGTGTGCACACTTGTTTGTTTGTATGCGGTCATTATGGCCTTGAGTGTCTTGCGACATTGTGAGTGATGTCCCATGTTTACAACCCACTTTTCACGGTCTATGATTTCCTTCTTGCATGTTACTTTCTTTCTATCTTACACATTGTCTACGTAGCTTACACTTGTTTTATACATGCATGCTTGTTAGTACTAACAATTGTTTTCTAGCCACTTGTTTGTGTGTGCCTTAGTTTCTACCAAGTGCATTCCCTTCCCCCTAGGGCACAATTTTCATGACTAGTCATATTTTGGGGGCTGCATCCTCCTATCTCAGAACGTCACATGTGCCCCCAAAGAGGGGGCATAATTTGGGGTTTTACATACTACAATTCAGCTTAGTTTTCCATCCTTGACATTGTGAGTTATACTATGAGTGGGTTCAGACCAATCTACAAACCCCATACACAGGGGATTTTATAGGACATGGTTTTCCTTAGCATTCTAGGGAGTAATTACAGGTTAGAGGATAAAATGGATTTCCACTCTACACTACTTTAGCCAGAGATGGCATTGATCACCCACAAAACTTGGCAAAGATAAAGATCTCTTCAAACATTATCAGGGAAGTAGTTACAGGTTGGAGAATAATGTAACTTTCTCCCTATACTTTTACGTCGTCCAGGTGGCATTAGATCTCCCAAAAAAACTCGTAGTTATAATATATCCTCTCTACACCCTTTCTCTCATCATGGATCAGTGCACATGTTCCTTTTAAATTTTATTTCATACTTCCATTTACAATATTTTTACTATATACACGCTTTTTACACATATACATGCGTATTTGACTACTTGATCGTATTCTCCTTGCAGGTCCATCTGTATGAGAAGCAAGTAGTCAAAAACAATAACAATGAAAATGTCAAGAAAAAATGTTTTGCGGAAGCACACACCTCATACTAACATACATGTACATTACACACATCGAAAACTACACACACGTTTCCACCCTAGGTTCACTCTCATCACTTTTTTCTCTTTTGCATATTTAGTTTCCATACTCCATCTTTTTGTCACTCCATGCTTTGTCTAGTCCTTCGGCATGCTTTCTACATCATTCTACATGGACATCAGGTATGCATCTCTATCTACTTTATGTTACCGAGTGTTCCACTCACCAACATAAAGTGGGGGAAAATGTAGACACTAAATCATGCACTTTGGGTATTATTTAGTCTTGGTCTCATACTACTATTCATATGGTTTTTGAGTAAAGAAAGTACTAATTAACCCATGTCCTTTGGTCTTTTTACTTTGCTTTCAGTCATCATTGACCTTCAACACATACTTTCCTAGTCTATTTTGTCATTATGCATCATTCTACCCCTTAACTAGGACATCCATGCCAACACTAGGATGTCCGAGGTGCCCTAGTCGCATTCGGGACACCCTGATCCTTTTCCCACTTTACCTCCATCTTTTGGGAACTTTCTAGCCATTTGAGCTTTCCTTATTTTTTTAGTGGTTAACCTTTTAGGGGTTAATTACAAAATTAGAACAAGAGAACCATATAAATATAAAGTTATGAGACCATAATGAGGGACCAAGCACTAGGAACTACTATCATCACCTAAGGTTGCATCCATCAAAGGCTCCATTTATATCCATCAAAGGCTCCATTTACACCCATCTAGCTCCATCACAAGGGACAAGGTTAGTTCATCTACATCACATTGCATAGGAGGGAAGTTTATTCTATTCCATCTACCATTTATTACATTTATACATCTAGTTATAACTCGCTACTTAAAAAAGTGTGACTAACACAAGAGCACATAGGGCATGGATTTCAAACACACACCTAAAAATACATTTGGGTCTTAAATGTAGTGTAGTGCTCAATTAGTAAGTCCACCATTGTGACCACTGAAGAAAATATGACCCCTTCATATGCATCTTTATTTGTTTAGGGTTTTGATGCTTGGCTTGGGGTTTTCATGTCTCTTCTTCATCACTAATTAGTAGTGATAGTTGACACAATGCAAAGAAATAAATGTGACAGAAGTAAAGGCCTTAGATCATCTCATGACTCTGCAAGTTTGGTTTTTGACTTTCGACACGAACAAGGTGCCCATATCTCGGACTAGGGTGCCCCATACGCCCTCATCCGCTCGCACAACTTAGATCTACCCTTTTTTGAGCTCGTATGTGGTTGTTCTTGCATTTTGTTCATCTGGTCTATTCTCGATATAGTCCCGAGACATCGTTGAATCAACTAAGATATTTCCAACCCTTCTTTGCACATTAGAGTTTCATATTTTATATACTTAGTTGTTTGGTTCATTAACCTTATTTATTTAGCTATTATTTACTACTTTACATAACATTAGATTAAACTACAATATAGATCCCCATATTTCCATTTTAGTTTAATAAGACATGGATTATGAGATATCATGCTTTCATGCGTGAGATATTGATTGTTATCATTTACAAATATTATTGAAACTTTAAAACACACATAATTGAATAACATGTATATGGAAACTATCACAAACAATTTGTAGTCCTGTTTTGTGATGATGAACCGAGATTAGGGTTCTCGAAATAATGACTTCCTTGGGTGGTATGGGACATCCAAGAAGGTTGTGATTGCTTGCGTCCTATTCATGGTTTGATTTGTATTATTTAGGTATAAAAACTAGGATTAATACCCTTATGGCATTAATGTGAATGGGTGTTAAGGGACATTTGGAAAGGTTAGTGCTATTTTTTTCTAGTTATAGTTTTCCTAAGTTGTTAACATGGAGATAAAGATGTCATGCTATGAATTACAAGTGGGGAAAAGGGTATGTTCTCGAGAATTTTTTTATTGGACCGGGAGTGACATGTAAAACGGCTAGGTAACCTAGGTATAATGGACCACACATGACAAGTACTTAGGGGGTACTTGTAGGGATCATATAGATCCTAGGCCCATCTTCATGATTATCTAGTTAAGATGATTTCATGTCCCGTGATTAACTAAAAATGGGGATATATGATAGTTAATATACTCTAGAATGACATGTAAATGTAATAAATAAACACAATAAATGACTATGGAAAATGACCCAAACAACTATGAAAATGGAAATGCTAAACCCTAGAGTACTAAGAGAGTTAGAATGAACTTAGTTGATTAGAGAAGCTCACTGGACTATGTCAAAAAAATGACTAGAGGAACATGAAGCATGAACTAATGTGTAGAGGTCTCAAAAAGGATGGATCTAAGCTATCTATCTTAACTGGAGAACCTGGAGAGGGACTAGGGCACCTACAGTAATCTGGTCTATAGAATGGGTGCCCTGGTTTGTGTAAAAGGTCCGAAACTGAGTTTCACATGCCCGACAGGTGGTCCAAAACCCTCGATATGTGTCACATTAGATTCCATGCAATGCTCCAGCATCACTGATAATCCCATATGTATAGAATACCTACAAAATACCAAAGAGGAGTATCAAAACCCTAAAAAAGGAAGAATGCAAATGAATGGGTTGGACTGACCTTATTTTCCACAATAGTGGGCTTACTAATTGAGTGTTGCACTACATTTTAGACCCAAATGTAGTTATGGTGTGTGTGTGTGTGTGTGTGTGCATCATGTGCCCTAGGTGCTCTTGTGCTAGTCGCACTTTGTGAAGTAGCGAAAGAATAAATGATGTAGAAAATGTAATAGAATGTGTGCATGGAATAGAATAGAATCCCTCCCCCTATGTTTGTGTGATGCAGATGAACCAGCCTTGTCCTTGTGATGGAGCTAATGGATGTAAATGATCTCCAAATGGATGCAAATCTAAGTGGATGATAATAGTGACTAGTAATTGGTTGCTCATTATGGTCTCATAATTTTATATTTATAGGGTTCACTTGATATAATTTCGTAATTAACCTCAAAATGGATGACCACAAAAAGATAAAGATCTCAAATATCTAGAAAGATCCCAAAAAGTGGTGGGAAAGTTCAAAAGGATCGGGCACCCTTGGTGGGACCAAGGTGCCCATGGGCACCCCAATACTAGCTTGGGCACCCTAGTCAAAGCTAAAATGGATGATAAAAAAAATGCTGACATGTGGGTGCAAGAGGTCAGAATTAATGAAAGGAAACAAAGTAAGATTGCTAAAAGATGGGGTTAATTAGTACTTTCTTCACTCAAAAACCTTCTAAATAGTAGTATGAGACCAGGACTAAATAATGTCTAAAGTGCATGATTTTGTGTCTACATTTACCCCCACTTTATGTTGGTGAGAGGAAATCTTGGTAACATAAAGTAGATAGAGATGTGTACCTAATATCCATGAAGATTGTAGTAGAAAACATGCCGAAGGACTAGACAAAGCATGGAATGACAAAAAGATGATGGAGCATGGAAACTATAGATGAAAAAGTGTAAAAACGTGATGAGAGTGAACCTAGGGTGGAAACACATGTGTAGTTTGTTGATGTGTGTGATGTACTGCATGGTTAGTATGGTGTGTGCTGCCCAAAAGTGTTGTTATTGACTTTGTTGTTGTTATTGTCCCCATTTAATTGATTGTTTGTCATACGATCAAATACAAGGACAAAGTGATAAAGTAGTCAAATATGTATGTATGTATGTGTAAAAACGTAATGCAAAAGAATGTAAATTTAAAATACACAAATGAAAAATGTAAATGGAACATGTGCACCTAATCCATGTCGAGAAAGAGTGTAGAAGGATATCTTGTATTACAATTTTTTTGGGCGATCTCATGCCACCATGTTCGAAGAAGTGTAGGGAGAAAGCTACATTGTTTTCCTTCCAGAACTACTTCCCTAAATGTGTGTAAAGAGATATCTCGTACATCATGGTTTTTGGGAAATCCAACGCCACTTGGATGGAGTAGTGTAGGGAGGCACACCCAATGTAACCTCCTAGCCTATAACTACTTCCTAGAATGCTAAGGACACCATGTCTTATAAAATCCCCATGTATGCGAGGTTTGTAGACTAGTCCGAACCCACTCACCGTGTGTAACCCACAATGCCATGGGCGGAAAGTACACTTGAATTGAAGCATTGTAGAAGCACCGTATAGAATATAAAAATCCAAAATGATGCACCCTCTTTAGGGGCTCATGCGAGGTTACTTGATAGGAGAATGGAGCCCCAAAAGAGGACCAACCACATGCAATATAAAACTCTTCCTTGTAGGGGAAAGTAATGCGCTTGGTAGAGACCAAGGCATACACAAACAAGAAGGCTAGCAAAGATAAGTGTTAGTACAAATAAACATGCATATATAAAATAGTGTATATGCTAGAAAACAATGTAAAAGCTACTAAACAGAGTAATGTAAACACGCAAGAAGAAAAAGTAAGCCGCACAAAGTGGGCTACAAACATGGGACATCAGTCATGATGTAGTAAAACACATAAGGCCATCATGGCCACATACAAAAAAAGTGTGCACACCAAACAAAGGGCAAAGCCCTCATACAAGCAATAACAAACAATGTAACAAACAAGTATGGAAGAAAATATCCTGCATAAAAATGTTACACATAAAGCACCCATTAGCATGTTAGAAAGATAACTAGTATGTCAAAAGTGTGTATAACCAAGTAATGTAAAGTGCTAAGTATGAAATGAAATAATAACACCTAGAAGAGATGAATGTGGATGCCCCCAGTGACCAGTGTAGGAAGGGTAGAAGGTGAGCATCCATGTTGCGTGTAAGAGACATGTATCTAGTGATCAAACTAGAAAAATATGTGAACGTGCATGTGTGGATGATATAGATAAATGACATACAAGTAAGCTAACTAGCATGTGTAATAAAATGACCATGAAAAAAAAAAAAACAAGCAAGAGTAAAAGTGACCATAATATATAGTATGCCGTGGATGGATGGAATGGAATGTAAAATGGAGTGATAGGAGCCGTGTGCCCCGAGTGAATGGAAATGTATGCAGTGAGGTTCATTTAGTTTCCCCCTTAAAAGTCAAGAATGAACCGTAAACGAGAGTGCGTCATCGGGAAATGGTCAAAGTGTGTATTGTGTTTAACACATTGTGATGAATGTGTATATGTGTTGTGAAGATATGTGACCTAGAGATGATGTGTGCATAACCCCTATAGTCGAATCATATATCACGATAAGATGAATGTATGAGTGATGATGTAGCCTAAACTGTATATCACTACAAGTTGAATAAAGGGAGTGGTGATGTAGCCTAAAGTGTATACCACTACAAGATGATAGAGTAGGTGACCATTTACCCTATAAAATATGCCACTAACCTAGGAATATCACATTATGGAAGGTTGAAATGAGAAACGTGTGAGTTTTATAAGGTCCATTTGATGTGTAAACCCTCAAAAGTCAAGTATGGACCAAGGACATAAAGTGCGTCATAGGGTAGTGAGTGCAGCATGTAGAAAGATGATGTAATATGTGTGATGATAATGGTAGACCATATGATGATATAATATGTAATGTAAATGTATAATATATAAAGAGAGATGTAATGTATGATGTATAAGCTAATGTATGATGTAGAATAGTGAGTGTAAGATGCACGTGAGGTAGTATGTAAAATACTAGAGTCGTAGACCATGAAAGTGTTGGATATGTATGATGAAGATAAGTATGATGTGTGATATAAATATATGTAAAGATTGAAATGATATAGACTAATTGTAGAATGTATGACATGAGATATGATGTGTGGTGCCTAATGTGTAGTGTGTGGGGTTCATGTGTAGTAATCCCTCAACAGTCAAGTATGAACCGAAGCACAAGAGTGTGGCATTGGGTAATGATCAAACTCTTCTAATTTAAGCATAGTATTTGTTAAGATGCAATATATTGAGCATATTTTGAGTGGTTTACCTAAAAGGGTGGTGAGGCGATAAACTCCACCACCAAGTTTATTAGTGACAATGTATGGACCAAATCAATTGGGTTTAAATTTTCCTTTAAATGGTGCTTTAGCATTTGTATTCTTTTGGTTTTCTTTCAGACGAGGTCACCGATGTTGAACTCTCGAGAGTGAGTTTTGCAATTTTAGGCATGAGCAATGTGAGATTGATATACGCAAAGATGTTCGAGTGCTTGGACATGACGTGAGTCCAACATTTCTAGTTCATGTAATCGGTTTTCACAATATTCATTTTCTTTAAGGACTGCCTTTGAGAGAGATCCGTAAGGATGGTATCTCAAGTTCAAGTGGGATAATGACCTCAACACCATAAACTAAGGAAAAGGGGTGGAATTAGTAGGTGTACGAATGCTAGTACGATAAGCCCATAGAGTGTAGAATAGTTGGTTATGTCAATCGGTGCCACTAGAGTCAACAATCTTGCATAAGATTTTGAAAATAGTTTTGTTGGTGGCCTCAACTTGACCATTGCCTTGTGGATAATAAGGTGTGGAGAATGATTGTTTGATTTTTAATTTAGCAAATTTTTTTAAGATCCTTATTTTTGAAGGAAGTTCCATTATCAACGATTATAACGGAAGGTACACTAAAAATGTGATAATATGGGTGGTGAGAAAAGTACAAATGTCTATGCCAGTGGTCAATCATAGGGGAGTGACCTCCACCCAATTGGTAAAATATTTGGTAGCCGTAATGATATATTTGTATCCATTGGCGAATACAAGATTGATCATACCGATAAGATCAAGTCCCCAAAGGGAGAAAGGCCAAGTAGGTGTAATGGGTTGGAGGTCATATGTGGGTGCATGATGGAGATTACCATGCTTTTGGCATTTTTCACAATGAGTAACATATTCAAGGAAATCTTGTTCCATTGTAGGATAATAATACCCTTGGCACAAATTTTTTTATGACATAGCTTTACCCGAGAAATGACCACCACACATGCTATCATGAATTTGTGAGATGACAGTGGGAATATTGACGAGCGAGAGGAAATGGAGAAGATGACCGTCAATAGCATGTTTGAATAATTCTATCCCAATGATAACATAATGAGTAGCCTCATGATGTAACTAGAAAGATTCATGAATATGTAAAGAGTCGTGATAGTTTGCTTATATAAATAATTATAAATAGGCATGAACCATTCAAAGTTGTCTTGATCTATGCGTTATGGTGCAAGCTGCAAGAGGTAGGTATTACAGAGATAAAAGGATGAAATAATTACGTAATGATGAATGTGGCTTGTTCATTGGTGATGTCTTATGGGATGAGTGACACGACACTAGCCATGGCATCTGTATGATGATTATCCTTGCGAGGAATGGTAGTAATGGAATAAGAGTCGAATGTAGCTAGGATATCTTTGACAAGCATATTATAAGGAATTAGATGCTCCTCCTTCGTATTATATGTATCATTGACTTGATTGATGACTAATTGAGAGTCACCGTGTATGCATAAGTTGTGAATGAGGATTTTTGAGTGGTAAGTAGGCCTAAAATTAGAGATTCGTATTCAACGATGTTATTTGTACAAGAAAACCCTAATCGATATGTGAAGGGGAGTGGGTCACCATGTGGGGTAATGAAGACTATCCCAACTCCAACACTAGATCAATAGCGAGATCCATCAAAATACATTATCCATGTATGTAGCTCAATAGTATAGGCAAGTGAAATCATCACGAAAGGAATCAGAAATGGGTGATGCATCCGAAAGGAGTGTTGTGACTTATTGATCGATCGCTGATAATTTGTCCTTTGATTGCTTTTTGCGATATGAAATTAAAATAAAATTCAGTGAGGAGCATGACCCAACGTGCCAAATGACCTAAAAAATGTGTGCAGGATAGGAGGTAACGTAATGGGTTGACCTTTGTTATAATATGTACCTCATTGTTAAGGAGATAATGTCTCAATTTGTTGGCAAAAAAGACAAGGCCAAGGCACAATTTTTCAATGTAGCTATAGTTACATTCATAAGAGAGTAGAGTATGACTAATGTAATATATGGATCTTTCACGTTGAGAATCATCATGTTGTGCCAATAAAGCACCTAATGCATGAAATGTAGCAGAGATATACAATAAGAAAGGTCGATCAACTAAAGGAGGAACTAGAATAGGGGATTTAACAAGTATGCTTTGATATCATCGAATGCTTGTTGACATTTCTCATCCCAAACAAACTTGGTATCTTTCTTCATGAGTCATGTGAATGGTTGGGTCTTATTAGCAAGTTGTGCAATGAATCACCAAATAGCTTGAATTTTACCCTATAATGATTGTAATTGATGTAAGTTTTTGGGTGGAGGCATATCGATAATGGATTTTATTTTGTTAGGATCAATCTCAATGCCACATTGGGAGATAATATATCCAAGGATTTTACCTGTTGTGACCCCAAAAACACATTTTTTAGGATTTAAACACACATGATATTTTTGTAATCATTCAAATAGAATGTGTAGATCCTTCACATGGGAAGACCATCACCTAGATTTTGCCAAGATGTTGTCTACATAATCCTCAATGATCTTGTGAATGTAGTCATGGAATATATGTGTCATTACCCATTGATAAGTAGCCTCAATATCTTTAAGTCTAAAGGGCATGACAATGTAGCAAAATGTACCCCATGGCATGGTGAAGGAGGTATTTTCTTAGTCAACTGGGTGATCTTGATTTGATTGTAACATACAAAACCATCCATGAAGGAAATAATATCATATCCGGTTGTAGAATCGATGATAAGCGTCGATGTGTGGTAAAGGAAAACTATCCTTAGGGAAAGATTTGTTTAAATCACAAAAATTAGTGCAACAACGAACCCGACCATCCAATTTCATTACCGAGATGATATTAGATACCCACTCAAGATATTCGACAACGTGAATAAAACCCTGCGTCTCTAAAGCTTTTGAATTTCTTCTTTGACTAAGAGGGCTACCTTGGGGTGCATCTTATGAATTTTTTGTTGGATAGGCTTGACACCCGGGTTAAGGACAATATTATGCATTGCCATAGATAGATCAATTCCCGACATATCACTATAATCCCATGCAAAAATATTAGAGAAATCATGAAGGACTTGTTTGATATCTTTTTTTTTCAAAGGGGGTGAGGAAGTGGCAAGTAAAAATATGCGTGGATTTTTAGATGTGCCAAGTTGTATTGTATTGTTTCTTCATTGAGAAGGGCTGAATGATCTTCAATATATGGATCAATAGGAATAGTTTTAGGTGGATCGGCATTGTCAATGGTGGCATCAGATTATCCAAGATAATTTGTATTAGTGAGAGATAAAGGATGATGCCTCTTATGGTGAAAAGAGGGAGATAATCATAAGCACCCATATAATCAAGCAACACGTTATCGGTAGAAAAAGTATCGAGGGTATCCCAAATAGTAGATGCATCATCACTAATGAGTTTTGGATGCACTAGGGAAGTGAAGTAACATGAAAAGTGGTATAAGTATCCGTAGGAGGTATAGAAGGAGGTTGATACCCTAGCCCAAACTTGTGTGACCATGCAGGAGATCCCAAAGCTATGTGACTTTATGTTCTTATAGGTCAACATTTGTATCAGAGAAACCAAAGTGGTAGAAATATTCATACCCTAACCCATACCTAGAAAAGTCTAGAGTAATATTAGAGGAAATGGGAGTATCGGTAGTTTTTCAACAGAGTTACAATACTCAAAAGGTGATGGATCAACTGACACATCGTAAATAGTGCCTTGATGACAAAATTTAAGTCATGTATGTAAAGTAGAGGGGACCACATGCATAACATGGATCCAAGGTCTCCCAAGAAGAATATTATAATTAAGGTTATTAGGCATGACATGACACAAAATATTAATTGTACATGGACCAATAGTGACAGTAAGTGGAAAATACCTAATACATGCTTGGGGATGTTGTCAAAGCCATAAATAGAGATGGATGAAGGAGCTAGAGATGCTTCCAACATACCTAAATGATGAAGGAAAGTGATGTTATAAATGTTAAGGCTAGATCCATTATCAACTAAAGTATGTTTGACTCGATTTTATTAACACAAACTTGAATATACAAGGGAGGGTCATGTTGTAGTATTGCTTGAGAAGGTAGATCATCTGTTGTGAAAGTTATTTGATCCTCATTAAGGGAGAGAGCTGAAGTGAACTTATGGTATACATAGTCGGGTGAAGTATGAGGAGGAATGTAATTGGTAGCCAAGTACTTCCTAAGCTTATTGATACAATTAGGGTGATTTTGTAGATAAGTGTGAATAGAGATGTTCATGATGAACAGACTCTAAGATGATGGATGAAGAAGGATCCTATAAGCTTGAATGAAGATGTTGGGTTCACCAAAATGATTAACTAAAAATGGGGATATATGATAGTTAATATAATCTAGAATGACATGTAAATGTAGTAAATAAATGTAGTAAATGACTATGGAAAATGACCCAAACAACTATGAAAATGGAAATGCTAAACCCTAGAGTACTAAGAGAGTTAGAATGAACTCAACTAATTAGAGAAGCTCGTTGGACTGTGTCATAGAAATGACTGGAGGAACAAGAAGCAAGAACGACTATGTAGAGGTCCCGAAAAGGATGGATTCAAGATATCTAGTTGGAATGGAGTGCCTGGAGAGGGACTAGGGCACTTATGGGTGCTTTGGTTTGTAGAAGTGTTTCAAGACCCTCTTTATATGTCACATCAGATTCACTGCACTACGCTAGGTGTCACTGATAATCCTAGATGTATAGAAGACCTACAAAAGACCAAAGAGGAGTATCAAAACCCTTAAAAGGGAAGAATACAAATGAATAGGTTGGACTAACCTCACCGCCACAATAATGGGATTACTAACTGAGCATTTCACTACATGTCGGACCTAAATGTAGTTCTGGTGTGTGTGTGCATCATGTGCCCTAGGTGCTCTTGTGTTAGTCACACTTTGTGAAGTAGCGAGAAATAACTAGATGTAGAAAATGTAATAGAATGTGTGCATGGAATAGAATATAATCCTCCTATGCATCCGTGATGTAGATGAACCAGATCTTGTCCTTGTGATAGAGCTAATGGATGCAAATGATCTCTAAATGGATGTAAATGATCTCCAAATGGAAGCAACTCTAGGTGGATGATAGTAGTGACTAGTGCTTGGTCCCTCATTATGGTCTCATAAATTTATATTTATAGGGTTATCTTGATATAATTTCATAATTAACCCCAAAATGGATGACCACTAAAAAGATAAAGATCTCAAATGGCTAGAAAGAGCCCAAAAAGTGGTGGAAATTTCAAAAAGGATCGGGATGCCCCCAAGGTGCCCATGGGTGCCCTAGTCAAAGCTAAAATGATGGAGGATGATAAAAATGACTGGGCATGTGGGTGCAAGAGGTTGGAAATGACGAAAGGAAATAAAGTAAGTGTAAGAAAATAAGGGATAAAATATGCGAATAATCCCTCACAATTCAATTGCAATAAAGGGAAACTAATATGCGAAAAATATTATAGATCTTAAATAAAAGTGCAAAATAAAATAACACAACACGAAGAGATAATATTTAACGTGATTCACCAAATTTGGGCTACATCCACCAAGAATCACTTACTTAGATTTTATTACAAGCCACCGCTCTCTCAATATAATACCCAGGATCTGTTTGGAGCTATACTCAACGAACTCTACAAAATTCACACCCGAATTCAAAACACATATGTAATGTTACATTATACCTACCATATACATAAAACCATATAAGTAGAAAACTGGTTAATTAGTTTTACAAAACCGTGGGTATTAAAACCATGGGCCAAAACCGTCCCATAAACCTAATAGTAAGATGGCCAAAAGACGAGGGTTAATTAGTATTTTCTTTACTAAAAACCTTCTAAATAGTAGTATGAGACCAGGACCATGTCTACATCTTGACATGTTGTAAAATTTTAGTAAAGGGTGCCTTCTATTATTCTAAGTATCTCTCCAAAGCATGATCAATATTTATATGATTTATACGATGTTATATATTCCTACCATGTTCATAAGTCTCAGCCGGTTTTGGGGCGAATGTACTACACATGGTATTTCTCTCTTACCTTATTGATTTCTCACATCTTTCCTTATCATGAAGGATAGGGCCACTCTCATGCTATGAGGAGTATGTGGGGAACCGTAACGCTCATGGTTGGAGGTGATGCACTCGATGATAGTCTTTCTCTCACACATAGTTTGACATAAGGATGGATATTTTAAGATAAGTGATAATTGTTTCACAACGACAAATTCATGTATTTGTATATATTGATATCTATTATATTAGTGTATTTAAGATAGATGGATATACTTGTAATTTATTGTAAAATTAAACCACCTATCATGATGTAATTGATTATAAGTGATAAAAAATAAAAACTTACATATATTGAGACAAGGAAATGTAACATTGTATATTGAATACATGTAAACCACTATGTAAAGGAAAATTATATAAAATAAATTACCTATGTTTGTGTAAGAAAATGTAATCTAATACTTGAGATGTAAATCTACATATGTTTGTAACACATGAAATTATGAATAATGGAACACTTTACTTTTGTATCACTTATTTTGGATATATAATTATGAAGGAATTTAAATATGTAGCATCGGTATATATTATGAACTATGTTATGAAGTGATTCAATGGATGAATTTATTACTTGCCATGTTTTTATCAAGCATTATTGGAATGGATTAGAATGGAATTCACATGTTGCTAATAATGAATCTCAATGCTTTTAATTAATTAGATGAACAATTATACATGGAAACATGTAGGTTCTAATAATTAATGATCACACATTGTTAATTCACTTAGACATTATAACGAAAGAAAACTATACAAGTTGAAATGAATAGCTCAAATTAATCTACGATGATAGATAACTCTGATTACTTGTATTACTTATATATTGTTTCTTGTATGTGTTGTGTGATTAAACATAGGACTAGGAAATTGAGAAGCATCAATTTCCATTCCTAGTTGTGTTGGATGATTCAGAATTCTAGTTTAAAAAAAATCGGTGTGTTTTTATGGTCTCCCATAGTAGGTCGTTACACCTTGGTATTAGAGCGTAGGATCAATTCTATGACCTTTTGTGTCCATTATGTTTCACTAATTATGCTCCTATGTAATCTAATGTATGGGTTAATAGTACACGTGGATGAAGTATTACCTCTAGTTGAGTTACATATGATAATCAACATCACTCAATATTAAGCATGGTCTATTTTAGGCATTATTTGGAAAAAAAATGCACATAACTATTAGTTAAAGACCATGTTTGATTTTTGGAGCTATTTTTTTTTGTAAATTTCTTCTATTAGCGATTGATGACCGCTAGTATTGAGTTCTAGATGGCACTATGGAGGGTACACATGATGTATCCATGAGTGATTATGGTGGAATTATTTGGATTTGAGACTCATAATTTCTACTTGAAGAACAAGAAGTCTCTTAGAGTAAGGTCTAGTGGGACCCATATTAATTAATAGGATAGTACATACCTATAAATATGTAGTCTTATTTTACCCACAACATCCTAAGGTGCACTAGCACATCACCCAAGAAAAACTTGAGCACTCACTCAAGCATGCAATGGTACCGGTCCCTCTTTTATGACAAATTTTGTTAGAGTAGGTATTTACCTTAGCTCATGTTCACCTAGGTACTTTATTTACCTTTATTGTATTTATCCTCACCCACTTATGTGTGTGGATATTTATTTTATCTTATTTAGATATTAGGAGATATTATCTAGTTGTTAGGTATAGTTCTTTCCTTGATCTATGGTATTGACTAGTTCTTTCCTTGATCTATGGTATTGACTAGATCCTTGATGTCTAGTTCTCTCCTAAATCTATGGTCTTGATTAGTTCTTTGATGACTAGTTATTTCCTTGATTTATGGCTTGATCTATGACCTTGACTAGTTCTTAGATTATTATTCCTTGCCTATTTAAGCAAGGCCCATTCTCAATGTATTGCATTGAGTTCCATAATAATATATGATATTGCTACTCATTTGTTTGCAAAGGTTTTATGTAAAGCTATTATGGCAAATTGATTTCATCTTATTGATCATGGTGTTTGATTAACATCTGTGTTCTTGGCTTGGTATGATCTGGTTATCGTTCCTTTCATGGTATCAGAGCGAGATTGCTGTTGACATCCGTCTGTAAGTTTTATTTTGCAAATAAATTCTTTGTATATTCATATATTTGGGATTTGGTCGTATTTTGTTGCTACATGTGGTTTATGTAAAATAGAGGCTTCCATGGGATCTGGAAGGTGGGAAAACCCTAATATTGACTGTAAACTTGGCCATTTTGGGCGGTCATTTTTGTGTGGTTGCGGTAAATGCACGGTTTCACCTTGGGATTCATGCTTGAGATCGGAAAGAAAACCCACAAATATTTTTCTAGGTTTGTTGGATTTCTTGAGATCTAAACTGGGTTTTATTTGGGTGAGGCAGATCTTGTTCGGGTTATGTACGGAAGAATTTTAGATCTTTCCTTTTTTGGCAGGGGTCCACGTATGGTATGCACGTTTGTTACTATTTCAGGAAAATCTGTAGGTTGCTATTTTTTTGACAAACAAAGGTCACTTTGTTTACGAGTCTAGAAATAGTATTTTTACCGAAGAGGCAATTAAAATAAATAACAGAGCAAAATATTAAAAAGCTTGTAACTTTTGATCGGTAACTCAGTTTTGAGTGCTGTTTTTTTCAAAAGTGCTTGTTTTTTCATGATATTTCCATTGGAAATATTTATTTTTAAACTTGCACTATAATTATAAAGTTCCAAATATGGAGGAGTGTTGTAATCAATTGTGGATGTAATTTCGGTTGAGCCCGACGTCCTAAACTTTTGGGAGTTACATTTTGTATCTATCATGGATTCTGAGAATGATATGCTTTTCTCTGAAGTATGTGGACTTCAAGAGGATATTGTAAAATTTGTGGAAGAAAATAGATCACTCAAGAAGTGAAATTCTCTTCTACAATCACTCATTCATGATAATGATACAATAATATACTCCTGTAGCAACACCTTGCTAACCTACAACATCACCATGATATTGTGGATAGCCATATCCATGCTCCTAGTCCACTTGTAGCTATTGCTCTTGTACCCATTGACATTGATATGTTAGTCTTTGAGCCTGTTCCTGCTCTTGATGCTTCTAAACCTGTGAGGCTTGTTACTGCATGCTCTTCCACATATGTGCCTATTACAGTACCACATGTTGTGTATCCTATTTCTACTCAGTTGCATGGATTTTTTGAGAAGCATACCACTGCATTCAGTTCTCACATGCTCCATTCTATGGGTCTCACTAGTGGAGTCATTGATAGACATTCATAGGGTATTTTTTCCTCTATTCCACATGTTAAGTGGAATTCTTGTCATGACATTGGTTTTTGAGCAGATACTTCATTAGGATCACACATTGACAGAGCTCCTTTTTTGTTTGCTCGACTCTTTCTGAGGATCATGAGCAACACATGAGTTCTGCACCTTCACTCAGGCTTGAGAAACCTGAGATTTCAGCTGTCAGACATGATCAACCTAATGAGACATTCCGATGTTCTTTTACATGCACCCATTGTGTATTTTACACCAAGTCATATGCAGGCATCTTCTTCATCCATCCATGTTGATTTGGGGTGGATATCTGATCACTCGTGGTGGCGAGATAGGCATTCATTGAGAGGAATCTACAGGTGTGGCTCCTCCACAATTCAACCTCTTGCTCCACTTTCTATACCTTCTACATTGTGATGCTTCTTGTTTTGAGCATTTTTATTTAGTAGGTGTAGTGTATCTCTCTTGTTTGTTGAGAGATTTTGTATCTATATTTTCACACTTTTGGCATGTTGATAGTATCTCTTGTGGGGGATCTATTCTGGTGAATTCCAGTGTTATTTTTCCGTGTTTGAGTAGTTGATTTTGGGCAACTCATACAGATTTATAACATCACTCCACCCATTCAAAGCGATGACAGGTGTGTTGTTGATCTTGTTTCTTCAAGTTTCGTGTCCTTTCCTTGTTACCTTGGATTTTCTTAGATCGTGACACTCTAGAGTTTGTGTCCTTGCCTTGTTGTTTTGGTTATTGTTCTTGGATCGTGGCACACCTATTTGCAATGATTGATCGAATTATGTTTGGTATTTTTAGCACTTTCGACATCACTCTGCGCATTTCCTTGTATGGAGCTATTTTGGTGAAACCCACCGACAATTGCTTTTGAGTTTTTGATCGAGCGGTGGATTCGGACTATAGTGCACACTAAACTTCTTCAAAGATTGTACGAGTTTTTGAGCCAAGCTTCTTGGGATGCCTTGGAGCGGGTTTTTACTCTCTTTACTTTGTTATTACTAGTTTTGGGTACCTTGTGGTGTCCCTTTTTCCCAGTTATTGTACATGAGTACCTCATTAGGCCTAGTTGCCGGACTCATATTGTGGACATGCCACTTCTATTTTGACCCTTATCTTCACTTGAGGGGGGTGTTAGAGTAGGTATTTACCTTAGCTCATGTTCACCTAGGTACTTTATTTATCTTTATTGTATTTATCCTCACCCACTTATGTGTGTGGATATTTCTTTTATCTTATTTAGATATTAGGAGATATTATCTAGTTGTTAGGTATAGTTCTTTCCTTGATCTATGGTCTTGACTAGTTCTTTGATGACTAGTTATTTCCTTGATTTATGGCTTGATCTACGACCTTGACTGGTTCTTAGATTATTATTCCTTACCTATTTAAGCAAGGCCCATTCTCAATGTATTGCATTGAGTTCCATAATAATATATGATATTGCTGCACATTTATTTGCAAAGGTGTTATGTAAAGCTATTCGCAAATTGCTTTCATCTTATTGATCGTGGTGTTTGATTAGCACTTTGTGTTCTTGGCTTGGTATGATTTGGTTATCGATCCTTTCAGCTTTCTCAAGAAGTTAACATGATCATACAAATATTCTAGATCCATAATAGATAATCAAATATATTGCATAACATAAACTAGATCTAGATCTTAACCATGTGTAAGATTAACTCATACAAGAATCAAGATTAACTTTACCATGCATGAACTAGTAACAAATGTGTCAACAATCAATATCTAGCCACAAAGATCCATTATATTAATTATTGTAAAACACATAAGCTTCATACATACTTAACAATGTCATCATCAATCATGCAAGTACACAAACTAGCACCATAACTCTATTACAAAAGAAGTTATCCTAAACTATGCAGATCATACATATATATAGGGGTGGGGACTTTCCCTTCACCGCCCATGCATCCTCAAAATAGGTTGCATGCTAAGAATAGCCATGCACCACTACAAGCTAACTACAAAATCATGTAAGATTTCCTAATAATAGATCTACTATAGTTAACTCTTAGTTCACATCCTATTATTAGCTCAGAACTATGCATGTCACTTGGTCTTCTCCTTATCCCAAAATAGACCTTGCTTGAACCACAAGTCTTCATGTTTCAACCTTATCTTAAAACCTTGCTTGTCACCACTCCAAGTCTATATTTAGATCTGCATCCCAAAAATTGGCTAAGTTTTTAGTCTGTCTCCTGCGTGCATTAATAGCTCACTTCAATGTGCTAACCCCGTTCTCCTCGCGCACACATCTTCATGCACCTTTCTTCTGTAATGCCTCTTGTGCGCACTAACCTTTGTTCTCGAGACTTAGTAATTTTCCATGCTCAACATTACCCCACACTTGCTTCATTATCACCCCTGGAAATAGGTAATCTGAATTATCCCTCCAAGAATAAAGAATCTTATAATCACAAGGAATAAAATAATATCTCGTCATCGCCAAAAATAAAATAATTTTGTCACTATGTAAGAAGAATGGGAAAATCCTTATTCAAGGATGCCTCAATTATATTCCATCCTTCCACCTCACTCTGCACTTGCTTGAACAGATCCCCCATCATTGTACTGAATTCTTCAAATGTTAAATCTTCACCCTTGGCCTTGAATGTGTCAACCAAATTTTCTAACTATTTGCCCATGTTTGTCAGCGCATCCATTCTACGTGTTACCTAGGGATACAATTATTTGAGCTTATTATTTATAGAGGTCCTCAATATATCAATAGCGTCACTCTTCTTTTCAACCTCTGTAAGGATCTTATCTCATTCCACCTAATTGTCTTTGTTCTTGGCCCAAAACTCCTTTATGTCTACCTCATGACTGACAACTAACACGCTTGCCACACCCGATCCCTATCTTCATAGTTGTCATATACAACTTCGGCCATATGAGCCACGATATTTACTGATGTAAGAAACTCAGTGTATTGAGTTATGGTTGCCTCAATCTGTTCCTTCTCCCATTGTTTCTTCTACACCATAACTTCTTCCGCAAACTCTAGAATTAGGGGTTGCTTCACGTATTGTGATCGCACATTAAATCCTCCAAACAATGGAGAGCTGATTCATACTTCTGTGAAGGAGGATCTAGTTCTGGCATGCTAGTATGATCGAATATGTGATCAACTCTACCTTTTATATACTTCGTGTAATTTTCCCTTTTCCTCCCTCAACTCAACCTTTAACTGTGCAACCATCTGCTCTTTTCCCTTTATTTCCTTGTCTCTCTCAATAATTTCTTTATTCTTTTCTTCTAACTCCTTTTCCAGTGCTTTGATTCTGTTATTCCTCCCAAATAATTTGTCCTCCACTTCCATCGATACTTTATTCAGTGTATTACACACCTGTTCATTAGTTAACTGTTGAGAATCCACTATTGGATTCACCTCCTTGGAGCTTGGTGAAGTGCATGTATCCAATAACGCTCCTGTATTGACTTCAAACTCAGGCTCATCAACATGGGCCTCAAATGTCTAGGACAACATCTTCCTCATGCGTGGGAACACACTTTCCCTATCAAAGGATGACCAACAAAAGAGTTGGTGCTGTTGGTACTATACTCTGGTAATGAGCACATAATACCTTGTTAATATCTCGCATCATAAGACATAGTAAGTCTTTCTTCAGGTGAACACACATTTGCCACTTGTGCGCGCACCCTTTGGAAAACCTACCACCAAACTTGTTTCCCCTCATAGACTCCCACCTTTCTCCCTTTCTTCCTCCTCTTGGTCTTATGCTCCACCTCATTTTGACCAAGTTTTGTATGATACCTGCTACTTATTTTTCCACAGTGGTCTCCAAACCTTGTTCGGGAAGGCGCGAAGTCTCATACACATTTGTTCTAACTTGTTCTTATTCATCCAATTCTACTTCTCTAACTTCCTCCAAAGGTGCGCTCTGCTCCTCATCAGATTCATGCAAATTTTACATGGAGGGTCCTTCTTAGGCTCTTGTTCTTCCTCCTCCCCCTCTATTTCTTCATTCTTCAAGCTCTCCATTTCTTCTGAGTTATTCCTCCAAACTACCCTTGGTTTCTTCTTCACTGGAGACTTGTCTTTTACTAGGGACCTCTTCCTACGAGTATAAGTACTCATACCTACACTTGTTTCCTTGGTCCTCAGTAGTGTAGCCTTCATGTGCCCTCGGTGTCGACATGTTGTAGGAGTATATTCTTTATCTATCTTCTTTGTTCCCACATTTTTCTGCCCTTAGGGGTCCTTGGGTATGCTTACATCATCCTCTAAGTACACACTTTGTTAAAAATTTTGTCGGAGATGAATATACACCCTTGTTACAGTGGCCCCTGCAATTGGTATTGTAATGGGATTGATCATCTATATGTCATGTGAGACATACATTTCCACATATGCCTGCTCCTTCAGTTAGATAAGTGTTTGGTGCATCTCGCGATGCTCTTGATCTATCGTACTTAGATAAGGTCTTAGATTCTTTTCTTTTTTAAACATGTTAACCATGCCTTAGAAGTACTATGTGTTGAAGGAAAATAACAAATTGTACCACATGCTCTTGGTGCTATTAGTCAGAGTGAACCTGCCAATGTAAAATTGTTGGTAAACTACAAACTCAACTTCATCTTATACTAGGGTGGGAGTTGTTTTGGGATCCTCCACTCAATGCCGAAGGCATCATGCATCTGCTTGTACCATTTATTCAAGTGATCCTTGTATGTTGATAACATTGTATCACATAAGCCAAAAATATCTTAGCAGGGGAGGGGTATTCATTAGAATACTCCCCATATGTTGCTATTCGGCCCATCGGGTACTCCAATCTCACATGATATAATAAAAAAAAAGATATTACCATACATTATATTCTCTCCATCTCATACAACATCGATAATATATTATGTAATGAAGGTCAAAATGTTGTAGATGGTCCTCTTTACTATCTTCTTGCATACATTCAACCACCTTTTGTTAACTTGGGTCCACCTTTCCTACCCACTCAATTTGGTAAGTAGGTGTGCGACCATCTTTATCACTCAAGTTACTGATCTTTGAGATATCAAAGACGTGCTTACCTTTCTTATACCCATATTCCTTAGTTGTTTCCTTGATAACCTCATTATCACCCAAGTCATCATCAAATGACTCCTAGTACAGATGAGTCCAGTGAACTTTGAGATTAATTGTGGAGTTATGCACATCCTCCTTCCAGCAAAGTAAAAATAGTATTCATGTACGTGTAACATTATTCATTGTACGATCTCTCATGTTTTCCAAATTCTTTTCACCGAGTCATCATATACTAGTTTATCATCGACCATCCTCTCACTTGTGGGTTGAACTAGTTTCAGAGTCATGTTCTTCTCAGTTTGATTTATTCGATGGTTATAATCACTTATAACCATTCTCCTCACATGGGACACCCACTCCATCCCCATCAATACCCCATCTAGGTATTGCATCTCTGAATACCATTCCTCATTGAAATTTTCTACCGCACTTGGTTTATCTTTTCCCTTTCCCTTTTTCTTGGGTGAAATGGTTTCTCCTCTCCTTGGTGCCATTCTTGGTCAGGTACCTATTAATTATACCTTGTATTTTGTTTTCTTAATGCCTCAAACCCTCAGCCATAATTCTCCTGTGTGAACTCTGCAAACCGTGCCCTAGTTTTTGAAACCCTAGCTTGAAAACCTTCTTTCCTTCACACTACACCATCAAAACCCATAAAACTTATTTTCCAAACTTTCTCTACACACGAGATGTGTTATTCTCCGTAATCTAGTTTACAAATATTTACTTTCGTGTCGATCTTTCACCAATACTCTTGAGGATGCCCTAGTTTGCAACACTCCATCACAAATTATCGCAAGGTAAAAATGACTTACCATGACCCCTTATTTATAGTTTTTCAATTTTTACCGCATTAATTACAATGCCACCTATCATAGTACTTGCCACAATAAATTTGGATTTTCCTACCTTCCTAAGTGCATTTCCTTCGCTCGTCCAACCACGTGTAACCTCTGTAACCTTCCGCATGTAAAACTACACTCACTTCAGGGCCTCCTAATGCGCGCTCCCAATACTGAAGTATATCAACTAATGCATCCTATTCCAAGTAGTTCCCCCTACTACTTCCTACCTCATGTTGCCCTATGCATTCATTCGTGTACGTTGATTTTTCCTTTGTCATCGCCCTTCTTATCACCATCCTCATGACACCTTATCATCTTCTAACAACCATTATCACCATAGCTCCATGTGCCTCTCTGGTACTCATGACTCCCATCACACACTCTTGTTTTCTTTCTATTCCTTTAATCCACCCCACACTAAAGGTATGCATGGTCCTTTGTGTATGAACTCAAAAAGAGAGTAATCAACTTTTGGCATGCAAGCACGCTTATTACAAAAACACTAAACTAAATTGACAAAACAAAGCAACGATGAAAGGAAACACATATAAAGGAAATGCATTAAAGAAATCTAATCTAATGGAAATACTACCTTATTACAAACACAAAAAGACTTATTTATAGTAGGGCTTCAACCTACTCCCATTGAAATAATCAGGAAACCATGTCCCATCTAGCACATATAACTGAAAGCGCTTGAATAAAGTATATACGTCACAACATATGGTCCCAACCAACGCAATTTAAGCTTATCGGGGTGGCAAAAAACTTTGGAGTCATAAATAAGAACCATTTTTCAAACTTCAAGCTTCTTATCCTTAATATGTCTATCATACCATGCCTTCTTCCTGGCCTTTTTTGTCTTCCGAATCCATCTGGAAATGACACACCTTTCATCTAACTACATTAGTTTGTCAATATGCTCTTCCAAAGGCTTGCTTGCTCATAAGCCAAACCTCCTATGCGTGCAACACATAGAAAGGTAACATGAATTCCATAGGTAGAACAAAATCCATGCCAAACACCAATTGAAAGGGTGTGACTTTGTTCAATCTTTTATAAGTTCTCCGATATGCCCCAAAGTAAAACAACGACTTTATCATCCTAGTCCTTCCTTCCAACATCACAAATCTTAGTCAATGTGTGGTTCAATATCTTGTTGAAAGCCTTAATAGTTCCATTTTTCTGAGGGTGATAGGGTTTTGTTTTATGGTGTGCCACCATAAACTTAGCCAATAGTATCTTGATGGTCTAATTAAGAAAGGGAGTGCCCCTATCACTTGTCAAAATCAATGGGCATCCATACATGTTGATAATGTTCTCCCATAGAAACCTTACTCTTTGTGGTCATGTCGTGCAATCCTTTGTAGGTGCCACTTCTACCCACCTTGTAAGATAATATGTACAAGTTATAATGTAGCATGATTCAATCCTGCGCACCGGTGGGGAAATAGGACCCAAAAAGTCAATTGTATACTTTTCAAAAGGTTCCACACTAGAAATAGGCCTTAAAGGAATTTCATCTCGATGCCTAGGCTTTCCAAGAAGCTAACAATGATCACATGCCTTATAATATTATTTACAATCCTTATACAATGTGGACTTTTCCATCTCCTCTGAATTTAGGAAAAATTTCCTATTCCCTTTTGGGAGATCATGCAATGGTTGAGCAAGGGCTAGAGGTCTAACCCGTTGTCCCCAAGGTAGAGGTGCTTCCATTCTTGGAAAAATAGTTTTTAAAGGAACTGTGACTCCAGCCAATACCAAAGCTTGAGTAATAGGGCTTGGTAAAATTTGTGAGTCTGTGTTCCTTACGATTCAATTTTTCTTGGGGAGTACTTGTAGATCTTGTTCTCTTTCTCTCTAGGGTTAAAGAGAATTCATTTTGTTTCAGAAATAGAAAATCTAGATCTTCAACACCAAGTGATCTTTTCCCTCATGTATATCTTCTATTTTCCAGGGTGTCAGAGCTTCTAGTTCGATCAAGTTATTTTAGTGGGATGCACAATATGTGCCCCACAGTCGGTGCCAAAAATCATTGGTTGTAGAATTTGATCTTTTAAAAACAAGCAACAGTTAGGGACAACAGTCCCTCCCCTTTATTAGAGAGGTTCCCTTATTGAAATACAAAATCCTTATTTACAATATAAAAATCTGTTAAATATTTTGGCTAGGATTTCGATATCTCTAGATGCATTTATCCAAGATTTTCAATACAGAAGAAAATAGGAAAAGTCAGGACTGATATTTAGAAACTAAGGATAAAGGATCACTTTCAGTTATATAGATTACAAAATGATAACCTACTAATGCTCTGATAAAATAACAAGATTTAGACTATGCATATGAAACACAGGACATGCATGTATTAGACACAAAGTTCCAAATACACTTATCAACTGAAAGACACAAAGTTCTTGCTTCAAATGCACATAGCCTTATATGAATCAGACAAAGAATAGAAAGAGGAAAATCATGAGAGAGAGAGAGAGAAACTTGTTTTATATTGAGTATTTTCAAGTTCCCTTTACATCTAGATACAAAAACAATCCTTTACAATGACAAGAAAATTTCTTTAAATAACCATGAGAAACGGTTCTGAAAGCCTTTTCAGTTTCCTTTCTTTTAATCTCAAAAGATAATATCTAATTAAATATTATAACATCAACTTATCCCTTGCTTTCATTACACATGACTTAAAGGGATAAAGCCACCTTAATTATATATTTTTACAATAAGAAAGGAAAAATAAACTAGGAAGTTGAGACACTAGTTGAAGCACTTGTAGTCCCCTTTGACCTTAGCACTTGATTCTGAATCGCTTCAATGTTGTAGCTATGTCCATTCCTCGGGAATTGTTGTATTGGCAGTGGCATGAGTCCAACTACCCAAACACTTCTCCATGTCTTTCTCGAATTCTACATTTTCCAAGAACTCTTTGTTGGCATCTGTGATGGCATCTTGTAGTGTACAAATCTCCTTCACCTTCTCCTTTGATATAGTGTCATGTTTGAACAAATCCTCCTTAACAAATTTTTTGAATTGAGACTTGATCTCTTGAATAGTGAATTTGTCATTTGAATTTTCTTTGAAGATTCGACAGTGAATATCCGGAAGGAAGAAGTGACACAAGCTTTAAAAGCTTCTCCTTTTTGTAATACATTTCGAGCTCTCCAATGGCTTCCTCAAGAACCTTTATTTTCTAATCAATGTTGAAGACCCATTGCTTGGACAAGTTCAATTTTGCATAATCAAAAACCTTTTTGGCCAAAATTACCTATACATTGGTTTCACTCATTACCATGAGATCTTGTATACATTCACTAAGCCATTGAATAACAAACTAAAGTATTCTTAGTAACATACCCATAGATCAAGAAATATTTCTCAAAGTCAGGGAAAACAAGAATGGGAGTCCGGTGATTGCCTTTTTAATATTTTAAAAATCTTCTTTCCCCTCTAGAGTCCAACCAAAGGAATGCTTTCCTTTCATAATTTGATCTATACTCAGTCAACTTTGTTAAGTCAGGAATAAATCTCCTAAAAAAATTATCTTTCCAAAGAAAGAATGCACACCTTTTTACTTGTAGGGAGAGGAATTTGTTGGATAGCCTGAACTCTTTCTAGGATCTATCTTGGTTCCCTCCTTGGAAACAATGTGTCCAAGTAGCTTACCTTCAGTGACACCAAAAATATATTTCTTTGGGTTGAGGGACACTCCATGTTCTCTACACTTTTGAAGGACAATTTCAAGATGTTGAAAATGGTCTTCCTTTTTTTTGAAAAGACAGTTAAATCATCCAGATACACAATAATGAATTTCCTTTTAAGGACCAAAAACCAACTCCATGGCCCTTTGAGAAGTGGATCCAACATTAATCAAACCAAATGGCATCCTCTTATAAGAAAAAGTTCCCCATGGAGTTGTGAATGTTGTCTTGTGTTGATCAGGAACATCAACCTCAATCTGATTGTACCCTAAAAATCCATCCAACATAGATAACATTTTAGAGCCAGTAACAACTTGCGAATCTGATCCATCATGGGAAGTGGATAATTTTCCTTGAGGGAGGCTTGGTTTAGATTTTGAAAATCCACACAAATTCAGATTTCACCATTATTTTTTCTTACTGGCACAATATTGGCCACCCAAGCTGAGTGATGAATTGGAAAAATTATTTTTTCCTTCAAGAGCTTTTGAATCTCTTGATAAATGGTATCTGAGATCTTGGGGTTGTATTTCCTTTGCTTCTGCCAAAAATTCTTGATTCCTGGCTTTAGTGGAATATAATGTTGCATTTCTCTCGACTTGAAAGATTTCAAATCATCATATGAATAGGAAAGCACATCAACATATATTCTTAGTAAATCTATCATTTTACTCCTTTTTCCTTTGTGCAACATTTTCCGATGTTGATAAGCTTGGGTTCTTCTTTACTTCCAATATTAACATTTTCATATTCAGCAGACTGATGAACCTCATGTGATATCTTTGACTTGATATACCTGTCATGCTTATCAAACAAATCTTCCAGGCTTACTAATCCTCTAGGTATCTTATTACCTTTTAGATTAATACAACCATCCTTATCAGATTCTTCCTCAACTCCTTCTTTAGACATGGTGGATGCTATGGATTCACGAGGAGCAACTTCACTTCCTTCAAAATACAACTAACTAAAATTATCTTGAAGCTCAAGAAAATAAAGTAAATGTTGATCATCATTGAATACTTGCCAATTGTTGGCATTATCTGGCACACTTGGCCTATGTATCATTTTGATTGTGAAATTTTCTTGAGAAAAATTAGGATGAGGTATCAACAAGGATCCCGAGACAAAAAAATCATCTCTCTATGGTATTCCTTTCCTTGGGAACAAATTCAATGGAAAAGGCATCCAATAATTCGATAAAATCCCATACCAGATTCCTATAAAGTGTTTATTTTTAACTTGAAAAATATCCTTGACTTGCTTAACGATGAGTTCAACATCCCCTCGTGCACAAAGATTCTTAATCCCCATCTCCTTGGCCATTGATAGCCCCAAAATAAGAGCTTCATATTTAGTTGTATTATTTGTATTTTCAAATTGGAGCTTGTAGGAAAAAGGATAAGACTTATTTTCAGGAGAAAACAAGACCACTCCTACTCCAGAAACAATCAAGAATAACTACCGTAAAATTCAAGGATCCAAACACCATTAGGGTCATTCATCACACCTTTATAAACTTTCATTTCTTTCTCTGACATGATCATATAGTTCCCATGACCAATATCCTCATAGAGAATTTGTGCTTTAGGATCATCAGTCTTCTGCACAATATACTTTGTCTGTCTCTCAAGAAATAATTTCTTCATCTTCCCATTGACTGGAATGAGAGCATGTGACCAGTCCATTTGAATTTCTCCACCCACTTCTTTACAGAATTTTCTTGCTTAGCAACATGCCATAGGATGGGGGAATATCTACTACTAAAATAGTAGCCTTGACCCTCTTCTCTAGGAAAGCAAAAAAAAAGCCACTTGTGCATCTTTGATCCTTCCTACCAATGACACCTCCTTACTTTCCATGGAATAACAAGAACCAAATGTGCGTGTTAAATTTAGACCTAAAGCATGAGAAACTTTAGCAGGCATAACATTATCTGATGCTCCCGAATCAATGACACAATTACTGAGCCTATGACCAGCTATGAGTAAAGTGATATAGAAAGGATCAATTTTCTTAGTTACGGAAGGTGTCGTAGCCATCAAGTTCTGTTGAGGTGTAGAGGTAGGAGTGGGTAAAAGGCCCTTAGAGGTGTTGGGTGTAGGATTGGTTTTGGATTTGACAAATTTTACAACCTAAGAAAAGGCATCGGGATGAGTCTGATAGAACTCATCTTCTAAAATTTGGATTTTAGTTTTCTTAAGGTGATCAATTATGTCAAAGGATCTTGAGATAGATGGGGTGTCTGCACTGGAAGGGGAAGAACACTTAGGCCTATCAACTTTGACATTTGAGGTTTTCTTATTAGTAGATGAAGATGAAGAAGTAGAGGGAGTATTAGCATTACTTACCTTTTGAGTAGAAGTGGTAGGAATAGGAGCTCCTCTTTTTGCAACAATTGGGATGGTAACTGGAACCTCCTTATATTTTCTTGTGGGCTGGACCACTTCCTTTTTCTTACTCATTTGTTCTTGGGTCATGACAACATATGACTCATTGTTCATATCTACCACTACTTCATCATAATCATCTGTGTCATCATCAACCCCTTAGTGCTAAGGAAGTTAACCTTGAGAATCATTGGCTTCCTCTAGTGCTTCATCTACCTCTTCTTCAATTTCTTCATATCCTTCAACGTCCTCTTCATCTTCTGGTTCCTGAACTTCACATGTTGCATTGATAGGAACTTTGAGAGGTGGCCCTTCAATTTCTAGTTTTGGTTGGAGAGGAGGTAACCGATTTCGAGGCTAAAAATTCCTCCTTGGAATATCCTTATAAGGAGTATTCTGGGCCAATTTCTTTTTGATAGCTATGAGATCATTTGCCAATTTTTGTACTAATTGGTCTAAGTTATTTCCTGAAGAAGAGGCCTTAGATTTAGCAGGTTCCTTTTTAATTTCCCAAGACATTATTAAATCATCTTCAACACTTATGGCTAAGTGTTGATCAACATCTAAAGTCACCAGTTAGCCCTTCTCAATGCATAGCTCACTTTGGGTAATTGTACATTTAAGAAAAAGCATTTGTTAGATTTGATCCACAAGTTCGGGTGGCTATTGGGATCTTATTGACCAATTTGTTAAACTTAGCAACAAATTCTCTCATAGGATCATATGGTTCCTTCTTAATATGAGAAATATAGGAAAGGAGAGCATGTACATCCTCAATAGGTTTGAACTGATCTTCAAATTGTGTTCTCATGCTGGTCCAGTCAGTGATAGCTCCAGCAGGGAGATGATAGAACCAGTCAACAACATTATCTTGTAATGTCTCCACAAAAATTCTAACGAAAACATATTCATGCTCCACTCCAAGTATCCCACATGCCACAATGAATGCAACAATGTGTTCATCTGGGTGCACTTTTCCATCTCCTCTGAATTTAGGAAAAATTTCCTATTCCCTTTTGGGAGATCATGTAATGGTTGAGAAAGGGCCAGAGGTCCAACTCGTTGTCCCTAAGGTAGAGGTATTGCCATTCTTGGAAAAATAGTTTGTAAAGGAACTATGACTCCAGCCAATACCAAATCTTGAATACTAGGGCTTGGTTGGGTTTGTGAGTCTGTGTTCCTTACAATTCTATTTTTAATAGGGGTACTTGTAGATCTTGTTCTCTTTTTCTCTGGGGTTAAAGAGAAGTTGTGTTGTTTCGAATAAAAAAATATGGATCTTCAACACCAATTTCTCTTTGACCTCATGTATATCTTCTATCTGCCAAGGTGTCAAAGCTTCTGGTTCAATCAAAGTTATTTTAGTGGGATGCATAATACATAGCACATAGTGGGTGCCAAAAAATGTTTGTTATAGAATTTGATCTTTTGAAAACAAGCAACAGTTAGGGGATAACAATCCCTCCTCTTTATGGGAGAGGTTCCCTTATTGAAATCCAAAAACCTTATTTATAGTATAAACATTTGTTAAATATTTTGGTGAGGATTTTGATATCTCTAGATGCATTTATCAAAGATTTTCAATACGAAGAAAATAGGAAAATTCAGGACTAATATTCAGAAACTAAGGATAGAGGAGCACTTTTAGATATATAGATTATAGAATGATAACCTACTAATGCTCTGATAAAATAACAAGATTTAAACTATGCATGTGAAACGCAGACATACATGTATTAGACACAAAGTTCTTACTTCAATTGCACATACCCTTATATGAATTAGATAAAGAATATAAAGAGGAAAATCATGAGAGAGAGAGAGAGAAATTTTCTTGTATTGAGTATTTTAATGTTCTCTTTACATCCAAATACCAAAAAAATCTTGATCCTTTACAATGATAAGAAAAGTTATTTAAATAACCCCAAGAAATGGTTACAGAAAATCCTTTTCAGTTTCCTTTCTTTTAATCTCAAAAGCTAATATCTAATTAAATATTATAACATCAACTTATCCTTGCTTTCATTACACATGACTTAAAGGGATAAATCCACCTTAATTATATATTTTTTACAATAAGAAAAGAAAAAATAAACTAGGAAGTTGAGACACTAGTTGAAGAACTTATAGTCCCCTTTGACCTTAGTACTTGATTCTTGAATCACTTCAATGTTGTAGCTATGTCCATTCCTCGAGGAATTGTTGTATCGTAGTGGAATGAATCAAACTACCAAAAAAATTCTCCATTTATTTCTCAAATTCGACATTTTCCAAGAACTCTTGGTTGGCATTTGTGATGACAACGTGCGGTGTGCAAATCTCCTTCACCTTCTCCTTTGATATAATGTCCTATTTGAATAAATCCTCCTTAACAAATGTCTTGAATTGAGACTTGATCTCTTGAATAGTGAATTTTTCATTTGAATTTTCTTTGAAGATTCGATAGTGAATATCTAGGAAGGAAGAAGTGACACAAGCTTTAAAAGCTTCTTCTTTTGGAATACATTTGAGCTCTCCAATGGCTTCCTCAAGAACCTTTATTTTCCAATCAATGTTGAAGACCCACTGCTTGGACAGGTTCAATTTTGCATCATCAAAAACATTTTTGGCCAAAAGGACCTGTACATTTGTTTCACTCATTAACCTGAGATCTTGTATGCACTCACTCCACAGTTTCAACTCTCTATCCAACCCACTGAGTGTTGTAGAGAACTTCAGTTGAATCTTGGAAATTTTCTCATATGCCTTGAATGCCTCTTCAATAAAATTTAGTCCTGTGATTATTAAATCATCAACCATAGCTTCCATTTCCTTACCATAAGTGGCATGCTTATGGATGTCTTTGATGGCTTGGACTTCATCACTGGACAAGATAGCAGGAGGTGGGATGGAAGCTAGGGGAGTAGGATCAAGTACCTTATCCTCTGTCAATAAATATTTGATGAAACTAGATAGAATTTGGTTTTTCTCCTCCAACTAGCTCCTATGTTTTCTTCCCTTTTCAACTCTTTCAATCACCTTAGACACAGTCTCCCTCAGATTATGCACTTCACTTTCTGGGGTTGATTCTCCAAGAGGAATTCTTGTCAACTCCAAATCACCCATTGATAAGTCCTTTTCATCTTTATCAAATTTGGGTTTTACAATTTCCATGAACTGTTGGCCTTGAGAATCTGAGATCAATCTTGAGGTGATTTTGGCCTTCTTAGCTAGAGGGGGAGGAGTAGTTCCTAAGAGTGCTATTGCATCAAACTTAGGAGTAGTTACACTTGGAGTGACCTTTCTTTTCTTACTCTCCAAAAATGGTTGCACCTAGGAAAATGAAGAACCGGAAGTGGAAGGAGCAATAGATCCAAGTGCAGATGCACTCATGACACTTAGGGTTTGCACAACAGCCACTTCCAACACAAAGGTATCAACTTGGGTGGTGATGGGAGATTCTTTGGTAGATATTTCTATAGATTCTGAAACCATTTCCTTTGATTGATCTTCCATCATACTACCTACTTCAGGTGTATTCACTTTAGGATTTTCTTTCTTTTTCTCGACTATCATCATCATCATCCAAGTTCACAATAGTTTCCTTTACTTCAGTTTTCTTAGGAGAGGGCTCACTTTCTTGAATAACCTCAACTACCTTATCTTCCTTCTTGGCTTTCCCTTTTTGGTGTATACTAGAGTTGAAGACTTTGGAGGAGAAGGAACAATTTTCTCAAGTGTCTCAGAGCTAGTACATGTATTTCCTTCTGAGGAGTAGAAGTGTCTTGAGAAGTAGACCTGGATTTCCTTGCCCTGAACATCTTCATTTTTCTATCAAACCAAAGTCTAGTTCTCACTAGGACAAGATTATTTAGTTCTTTTAAGTCATCTCTCTCCTTGAAAAACCAATCAATGGTTTCAATAAGAGTGTGCTTAATTGATCTCTCATACTCCAGAGACTACAATTCTTCATCATCATCTTCCAATCCTTTAGGGACATCAAATATACCAAAATCAATGATCTGCTATAGAGACAACCTCCCATAGTACCTTCTCCTAGACTCATAATCATCAAAACAATCTGCCTAGTAATATTTGATATCAACAAGGTGTTGATAACCCATTCTGAAGTTGGTAGAAATGAACCCTTTAATGTCAAAACAAGTGTCTTATAATAGTGAAGGGTAAGAGGAGCAATGGTCCTATCAATGTTTTGAGCATCCAGGAAGTCTTACAAGTATAGTTGCCCAATGTGATTGGGAACTGAATGCCTGCAATATTTTTATCCCTACATGTTCTATGTAATTTATCTAGTTGTCTGTAGATTTCTACTAAAGCCATCTTATCACTACAATACATGGGAAGTTTCAGGGGTTTCCTCAAATCCATCCAATCTTATATATGAAAACTTCCTGAATTGAGTGAAAAATCTCATCTAAAAATCTCTTAATAGTATCTCCCTCCAAAGAATCTGACAATGTACATAGTGAATGCATCATTCACTCTCCTAAAATGATGATTACTGACTTTTAGGGTCAACTATGGATGATACATATAAATAGGGGCATCTTTCTTATCATCCACAAGGGAGAAACCCAACCACTCCCTATAAGTTGCAATGGAGTACATCAAATAGGAGGTCATGTAGAAAGTTTGGGTTCTCTGTACATTTGTCAACTACTCGGTTAGGCTATCACAAATGATTCCTTCCTAGTTTAAGTTTTTCTTACCCTCACATATGATATTGATGTAGGGGCACATCCAATAGTGAAACTCATTGGTGGAGGGAATTCCCATAATTATGGCTAGGAGGGTTATGACATCTGACAATTCCTCATGAAAATCAACCCTGAACATGGTCTTGGGTAACCTTGAAGCTCCTTTCCTAGGGTTCTTGAACTAGGACTTGGCTACTCTGCTCTTGTATCATTCGTTGTCCTGATCAAAAGAGTTTGAGCTTGATCCCTGGTAAGGATATTTGACCCTTCAACTACGAGAATCCTGAAAGTGGTGTGAATACAATCCTCATCTAGTTGAGCCACCACCTAACCTTGAGGATCAATAATTTCTTTTGTATCAGGGTCAAAACAAGAACTACAAGCAAGAACTATATCAACACACTAGACTGAAATGGGAAAACCCCCACCTCAGCAATTCCACTATCTTTGATTAATTGGGAAATGAGAGTAGGGTTTTGATAGTTAAGGCGTGCCCAAAAATCATCCAAATCCAAATGTTGAGCCTCACTATCACCGATATCTGGTATAGAAGTCTCTAAGGTAGAGAGGTGTTCATGCCCTTTGAAACTAATCTTCATTCTGAAACAGGAGTAGAAGATCACTATGAGAACAATTCCTCCAATTCCTGGATTAATACCTTGAAGATTCAAAGATTCTTTCCCGTACTTGCATATTTGAAAAAATTGAACATGACTCACCACAAAATGAATAGTGCAGAGGAGGGAAACTTGAACGGTCAATAGCAATTCGCAAGTGAGGTGGTGAAAATGACCGATTACCCAAATATTTATAAGCATTTAAACCCAAGTAGGTTAGTGGGGTGAAATAAATGGGGCAATTAATACTTATGCTGACCTTGAAATAATAAAAATCAGGTAAGATGGGCCAGAATTACACAATTGTCCCATGGGACATCGGGACACGCAGAATCGAAAATCTATTTTTGGCAAAAGCGGAAAAATCTTCGCACAACTATCCCAAGGGAGATTGGGAAAGCCGGGACGCGTAAAGCCAAAATACTCACAATGAATAGAAATTGGAAAAGGTGGGCTTGCGGGGAAATGGTGGTCAAGTGACACTTGCAACACATGGGACGAAAAAAGTCAAACACCCGCAATACATTGAAATCAAACAAGTTGGAAAAATTTGACACAAACCACACTTGGGACATCGGAAAACTGGGACACACAAAGCCAAAATATCCGACAATAAAGGAAATGAAATCCCAATGGGAAAAAGTAGAAAATCGGGGAACAAACGGCCTAGATGAACTTGGGACAAAAAAATGAAACACCCATAAAAGATTAAAAAAGCATCAAAACTCAAAATTGAAAAAATGACTAACTATTTTAGAACTAGCTCTTTCTTAGGAGACCTCCACAAAGGTATTTAGTAGTCACCAAACCCAAAAAAATTTCAAAGAATAGAGATGAAAATTTACAACTCAAGAAGAGGTGACATTTTTGGCTCTTTCTGGGGACATGACTTGTTGAGTATCATG